>JAJHZJ010000898.1:0-503532 GCA_023548195.1 Bettongia penicillata ogilbyi | reverse complement strand
CACTTCTCAGCCTTATCTGGAACATGTTCCTGTCTGGGACATGTTTAATGGCTTGGCAATCACTGAAAGTCCCAAATGAGCATCTGACCCTGTAGCTGTCAGGGTCACACTTTCACCAAAAGATGGGACTGTCCAAGCTCCGTGGATATTATCTGGCCTTTCTACTGAGACAACTTGAAGGTCTCTTCTCACATGTTTATCTCTCAGGTAAGTTTGCAGGAATCGGGAAAGGGAGGAAGGCAAGAAACAGGGGCTCCATTCACCACATTCTGAAGAATCAGAGGACAGAAGCATTGCAGTGAGGTAAGCTAGGCTGAAATAACTTGATCGAGTTTGCAAAGGCATAGGATAATAGAAGCCCTTCACAAAGTATCCTTTGAACTCCTCCATGTTCTGTGAAATATTTTTCAGTGTGCTTTATGGAAATTGGCAATTTTTTTCTCTAAATAAGCCTGCATTGTTTTATCATTTGTAGCTTGATGAGCAATGTGGTGAAAGATTTACTAAATCAAAGACTCATTCATTCCATTTCATTCCGAAAGCTAAGGGCCTTCTGTAATTCGTGTTCTGTTTCATCTCAAGTAAAGTAGCATGAATATGCATAAGATGTATGTGCATAAGATTGTGTGCTTAATATCTTGGATAAATGTATCATATATGTCATGACATTAAATAGATTGAAGTTATCAATAGCTGTATTTTCTCAGTAGAACTACCTTACCCAGAAATATTGAGTAAGTCTCATGATTACCCCCTTTTTTTGCTATGCTTTGGTAAGTCACTATTTTTCTCCCAGCCTCAGTTTCCTGATGTTTAAAATGGGGACAATAATAGAACAGGGCTATTTTGAGGATCAGATGAGATAACATATGTAAAGCCCTTCAGAAACTTTAAAATGCTTTCTAAGTGCTAGCTATTATTAATGTGTATGAGAGGTAAAAACAGTGGCTTAAGTCAAAGGATTTGGGATTAAATCACAGCTGTATTGCTTACTAATTCTATGACCTTTGCGAGGTCATTCGTCCTTTCTTGGTCTCTTTTTCCTAATCTATATAAATGAAGGAAGGAGGATCTAGACAGATCCATGAACAAAGCATTCCATAAAGTGAGGGAGCTTATAAATCCGAGAGAGTCAAATGAAAGACAGAAAAAAAGGAAAATTGAAACAGAAAACTTGGAGATGCTAACATATCCTTGCGCACCTTCTCTTCCCCATTCACATTCTCCAGAGTCCCTTTCTATATTGCTTTGCCCCATCACATGTAAGCTTTGGGAGGTCTGGGGTTCTGATGCCACACATAACAATCACTTCAAATCTATATGTATCTATGTATCTATCTATGTATCTGTGTATTCATCTATCCATCCATCTCTATTTATCATCTATCTATATATAGTCTATATGTCTATGTATGTATCTACCTATTTATGTGTGTTAATGTATCTATCTACCCATCCATCCATCATCTAACTGTTTATCTAACATGTATGTGTGTATGTATGTACCTGTCTATGTATCTATCTATATAGTAATGTATCTATGTATCTTTCTTTATGTATCCATATATGTATCCATGTATCTTCTACCTTTTATCTTTCTTTCTCTATTTTTCCATCTCTCTATTTCTCTATCTTCTATTTGTCTGTCATCTATCTGTAATCTATCTGCCATCTCTCTAGTTACCTAAATTCTATCTTTCCACCTATCTTATTTTTTTATCCATCCATTCATCTCATCTCTCCATCTCATTGTGTATCTACTTTCTATCTTTCTGTCTATTTTTTATCCCTCTATCTTCTTTCTATCCTCAATCTACTTCCTTTCTATAATCTATATATAATCTCTCCATCACTCTATCTCTGATCTCTAACTGCCTAATCTCTCTACTTATCTACCTACCTATGTATTACCTATTTATCATCTGCCTATCTATCTATCTATCTATCTATCTATCTATCTATCTATCTATCTATCTATCTATCTATCTATCTACTTACCTACCTACCTATCATCTCTCTATCTTCTTTTTATCATTTATCTATACTCTATTTCTCTATCTGTCTCTCTGGGGGCTTGTTGCTTAGTTTATTGCTCAGACCTTCCAAAGATTGTGTTCTGTTGTCAGAGCCTTACATAAGTCATATAGTACCATGACATTAGAACTAGAAGGGGCCTTTGAGGATAAATGGGACCATCCCTCCATTTTGCAGATGAGGAGACAAAAAGAGGTTAAGTGACACCTGATTTTATCAGGTCATGGATTTAAAGCAGGAATGATCCTCAGAGGCCACCTAGTTCAACACATGCTACTTTTACAAATGAGAAAACTGAGGACCAAGGAGGTGAAATGACTTGCTGGAGATCACCCAGGTCATACAAGAAAGAGATGAGGTCTGAACAGAGTTCAAGAAATGATGCTTTTCAATTTGGAACTATGCCCAAAGAGTTACAAAAGTGTGCATGCCCTTTGACCCCATTATATCGCTTCTAGGACTATATCCCCAACAGATCATAAAAATGGGAAAGGGTCCCACATGTACAAAAATATTTATAGCAACTCTCTGTGGTGGCCAAGAACTGGAAATCAAGGGGATGCCCATCAGCTGGGGAATGAATAAATAAATTACAGTATATGAATATAATGGTATACTATTGTGCTATAAGAAATGATGAACAGGAAGACTTCAGAGAGGCCTGGAAAGACTTATATGATCTGATGCTGAGTGAAAGGAGCAGAACCAGGAGAACTTTGTACACAGGAACAACCACAGTGTGCGAGGACTTTTTCTGGTAGACTTAGAACTTCATTACAATACAAGGACTTAAAAAATTCCCAATGGTCTTTTAAGGCAAAATGCCTTCCACATCCAGAGAAAGAACTGTGGAATTCAATGACAGATTGTAGCAGATAACTTTCTTTTGTATTATATTTTGGTTTGTTATATGATTTCTCCCATTCATTTTAATTCTTCTATAAACTTGACTATGGTGAAAATGTTTTTATTAGGAATGTATGTGTAGAATCTATATAAAATTGTATGCCATCTCTAGGAGGGAGGTGGGAAGTAGGGGGGAAGGAGGGAGAGGGGGGGAAAGAAAAATCTATATTTTATGGTAGTGATTGCGGAATATGGAAAAGAAAGAAAGAAAAGAAAGAAAGAAAGAAAGAAAGAAAGAAAGAAAGAAAGAAAGAAAGAAAGAAAGAAAGAAAGAAAGAAAGAAAGAGAAGAAAAGAGATGATGCTCTTTCCTTAAGGCCACTTCTGTTCTGTGATTAGGCACGGGAGTAGTGAGGAAATTCCATTACATCTCCCTATTAATTCTTTGATAAGTTCAACTTGGATTGCTTTAGGTTTGGGATGCTCTCCTTGCCTCAAATACCTCTTGTCTGAGGGCTAGCAAGCAGTGAAATGGCAAAAATGCCGAGAGTCAGATGAATAAAGAGAAACCAATGACCTGGATAATTTGCAAACTGGAAAATCAGTTACCGAGTAATGGAGTGCTGGCTTCATGTAACACAATTTAGATGCCATTTGATTCTTAGCAGCTGTGGAAACTAGTCAGGAGTTTTCTGTAAAGGAAAAGGCTTTAGTGCTACCTGATGTATAATGTAAAGGGCAGTCTGCCCATCTGTGATCTTCTCCAGCAGGTAAGAATGTCTAGTCCATGACTGGTGCATGCTTGTTTTTACAGATTCATCTGAAGACTATATTTGCTGTGACTTTGAGAATATTTTTAGGAGGATAAGTTGTTTCATTCTTCACAGTGAACAAAGTTGATTGGACAGTTCTATGTAACATCTTCCACAATCAGTAAACACATGACTAGCTCTGTAGCCACTAGCTGCAGTCCCTTAACCAAGCATGGGGAGATGACATAGGGGGTAGGGTGGGCACTGAACTTGGAATCAGGAATAACTGGGTGGGGATACCATCGCAGACACCAAATATCTGGGCAAGTCACTAAAACTCACTCAGTCACAGTTTGATCATGCAAAATGGTGGCAATCCCATCTGTAGCACTAACTCCAAAGACTTTTACAAGGTTCGAATGCAGTAACAGAGCCTAAGTACTTTTCTAGCCTTAAAGTGCTAGATCAATGTAAGATGTTAGCATCCTCACTACCACCATCACCATTGTTAGACAAAATGCATGCCCTATCTTTGCTCTCCTAAGTATCAGAGCCTTGACCACCATGATACCGTTGTTACTGTAAGGATAGAGAGGCGACCTGATGTAGTGTATAGAGAGAACCAGCCTCAGAACCAGGAAGACCTGACTTCAATTCTGAAACATAGTGACCCTAGGCAATGTACTGCTCCCTAGTCAACTTTCTAAGACTATGAGTCACAGAAAAAGAATCAATCTGCATTTGTGGATGGAGTTTCCTCATGTGGAAGTTACTTTTACTAATGAAACTATAGGTCCAGTTCCAATTCATTTGGAAGGATAGTATTTTTTTTAAAATTTATTGCTTTTACATGTAACCAGAAAGGCATATTATTGGCTGAAATAAACTCTTTTCAAAGAACTCTGTCTTCAGTTGTCTCTCTATTTAGGTCATGGTAGAGGAGGAGGGGAAAGAAAGGTAACTTTCTTTCCTCCAGTGCATTTTGGGTTTCTGTCACCTACAGGTCTCACAGCACTTTTTTAATGAAGTGAAAGTAAGAATCTCAGAGGTCTAATTCAGGAGTATGATATGACTTGAAAATTCATATCATGAATATCATGAAAGATTTCACTTTGATAAACAATCCCTCTCCTCTTTCCTACTCATTCCAGTGAAAATGATAGAAAAAATAAGGAAAATACAGGACAACCTATCCATAGAGGACATGACAATTAGAATCAATACTCCTGGCTAATGTTCGGGCCTCCAAACCTGACAGGTGCCTTTATCTGTGGCTTCAATCTCCATTAGGCTAGGAGGTAGTTTGGTTTTTAGAATGACAGAAACCCTAGTCCTTTCTGAAGTCATGAGTCTGTGTTTTAGTTTCAGTCAACTGGAGAGGGAGCAATGTGGTCCACCTTCAATAATCATTGAAGTCAGTGTAGATCTATTTAATATTCTGTGTAACTAGGAACACACACAGAAAGGGAGAGAAAGTCAATGTGGAAAAGAAGGTCTATGTCTTAGTTATTCATGTTCTAAACAAACACACACACACAGACAGAGACAGAGACAGAGAGAGAGAGACAGAGAGAGGGAGAGAGAGAGAGAGAGAGAGAGAGAGAGAGAGAGAGGAGAGAGAGAGAGAGAGAGAGAGAGAGAGAGAGAGAGGGAGGGAGGGAGGGAGGGAGGGGGGGGGAGAGAAACAGACAGAGGGACACAAAGAGAGGATTATAGATTTAGAGCTGGGAGGAAGGTGAAGGAAACAAGCATTTATTAATTTCTACTGATCTAGGTGCTAGGTGTTACTGTGCTAGGTGCTGTATTATCTCTTTTAATCTCCACAATAGCCTAAGAGGTAGGCAGTCTTATTATCCCCACTGTACAGTTAAGGAAACTAAGGCAAACAGCTTAAGTGACTTACCCAGGATCACTCAACTAGAATGTAACTGAGCTCTGATTTGATTCAGATCTTCCAGGCTCCAAGTCCAGTGCTCTGTCTACTGCCTATCTAACTGCCTCAGGAAAGGAAACAAGGAAGGAAGGAAGGAAGGGAGGAAGGAAAAGAGTAAGGGAGAAAGGAAAGGAGTAAGGGAGAGAAAAGAGAGGGAAAAGGAATGGATGGGGGAAAGAAGGAAGGGAAGAAAGTAAAGAAGGAAAGAAGAAAGGAAAGAAAGGAGGAAGGAAAAAACATGTATTTAACAAGCACTGTGCAGGGTTCTGGTCATTCAAATACAAGCAAAAAACTAGATAGTTCCTTCCCTCAAGAAGCTTCCAATCTAATCTGTGAAGACAAGCCACAAATGGAATATTCAAAGCAGGGAGAAATGGGGAAGGGTTCCAAGACATCATCTAATCTGACTCCTTCAATTTGAAGGTGACGAACTTAGGCCCTGGGAGGTTGGGTGACTCGAAGGTCATGTAGGTGAAATTCCTGCCCAGGTCCTCAGGCTTCCCAGGCAGTTACTCCTTCCATGGTGCCAAGCTTTTCTCATTCATATAACTTTTCTTTTACAGGTAAAATTTCCCTTTTCAGTTGAGTTTTGTCATACTTCTGGGATCAGATTGACTGCTGATGCTACCTCTTGCTGCCAGTAGTTCCTAGATTAAAATAAGAACCAATGAAGGGTCAAGCTGCCCTGGTGGATACCTAAAGATAGGTTTTCATAATTATTTTTCAAATATCCAAGTATTGTCAAGAGATATTGGAAGTACTATGCCTTTCTCTAAAGAACTTACAATCCTAGCAGAGAATAATCTGTCTCGTATTTTCTGAGTTCATTGATTATGGATGTGTGTATGAATAGTCTGTACTCTTTGTATGTGTATGTATACCCAAATCAATATTGTCTTTCTTAGGGAATTAATATATACATGTATATATGATCTGTATACTTGCATGCATATATATATATATGTATATATCAGATAAAGAACAGGTAGATCTCCATTAATGTGAATAATGAATTCCATGAAGTAATTTCATTACTTGAATCACACTCCATATTTCTATTGGGTTGGAACCAATTTCCATATTTTACATAATTATAACTTCAAATAGTATGAATTTGAGTACTTGTGACCACTTCAGGGGAATCATTATTCACATGGATAGGAACATAGCTCTATATACTCTAAAATAAATTTATTGAAATAGGTACGAAATGAACAAAACATTAATTAAATGCATACTATGTGCTAAGCACTATGGGATACAAATAGAAAAATTAAGACAATTCCTAATCCCCGGGAGCTCCCATTTTCATTGGAGGAGATGACATGTAAAAGAGAATTCAGTTCCAAGGTATATGGATAGTTCTGGAAGTCCTAAGGATGAAAGGAAGAACCAGAAGACCTCAGGTTACAGAAATAGGTCAGATGATGGTGCCAGGGACTAAGGGTAATGGTAAGACTGGGAGAACCTTTAGAAAGCACTGGCAAATGTGGATAACTGGGAAATCATATAAAATTGTTGCAAGACATTACTTTATGTGTACAGAAAATATTAGCCAATGTACAAAGGGAGGGTGAAACAGATTGACATCATACATAACAACTGGCCTTGAAACCACAAAGACTTGAGTTCAGATTCTGCCTGGATCCTCATCAAACACTTAGTTTCTCTATGTTCTAGGCAACTTTCTAAGACCCTTAGCCAATCTGCACTGGTAGAAGGAAATTCCTCTTCTGCGAGTTCCTTGTTTCTACTAATGAAATTGCAGGTCCATATCCTATCTGCTTCTTCCCCTACCACATGCCTCCCCTACCACATCCTAACTATGAAAGATAATCTTCCCATTTGTGTGTGTGTCTGTCTGTATTTCTAAAACATGAAAGATAGTCATTTATGTGGACATGTGGGTGTGTGTACTCCCTAACTATGAAAAACGAGTTGAATAAAAACAGAAGTTTCTCTCTACAGTAAAATTCCAGTTATCCTTCTTAATAAACTGGAGAAACGACAGGGATAATTGTTACATATGGATAATTCAAAGTAATTAACAATGCCTCGTTGGCGTTGAGAAACCACCATGGTCAAATTTGAATACCACTGAATGTAGTAGAGGGTAAGAGAACCTGAGGCCCAACCCAGCACCAGTGGAGGCTCAGTCGTCTCTGTATCTCAGGTTCTGTCCCCATAACCAGTGCTTTCTTCCTCATTGGAGACCATGCTCTAATCACTGAAAAATTAGGTAAACCGCTTGGAATCTGGATGGATATTGAATTTGTCTTCACAAGCCACAGGGCAGAGGATTGAAGGATTACGATGAAGAAACATGCCAATTTCTCACTCATTTGCTGTGTGACCTTGGACAATGATCTCTCCTTTTTCACGAAGGACTGATACCTGTCCTTCTTACTTCACAGCGCTCTTGTGAGGATCCGATGAGTTAATGTGATTAAGATAATTTTAAAAACTGCATTATCATTTGGAGGCAGCATATTTGGGGTGGACTTAGTGATAGACTGAGAGTCAGAGGTTCAAATTCAATTCTGTACTCAGCCATTCACTCCCTATTTTGCTAAGTCATTTGCACAAGTCCTTTATTCTTGAGGTCTCAGGTTCCCCATCTGCAAAATGAAGGGATTGAGGGCCTTTCTTAGTCTAAGTATATGTTCCCATTATAATTATAGCTGTTTCCTTTTTGTGGAAGGAAGATAGTGGCCATAAAAAAAACAATCAAGATTCTCAACTGCATTTTGGGGGAAAATGAACTGGAAATATAAGTGTTGGGAAAACCAAACTAGATGTCCCAAGACCTGAAAACATCCTGAATGAACTTGATTCCATTTTGTTTCATTTGCATTTACTCAACAGAAATATTAATTATATATAAAATATATATTATTTGGATAGACAGCCTACTTCAGACAAGCATTTCAAGGCTACATAAACTTAAGTGAATAGAAGTAAAATTACTTATGGAAAGTGTGAAAGTAATACAGAAATATGCCTGCAATCAGCATGCATTGGAAGGGGATGCCTGGTTAATTCGGATGCATATTGGGAAACCAATCTAGCACTGATGTGGGGATAATGTACTACTAATTACCATTCATTTGAGCCTGTTAATATCTTGTTTCCCACCCGCAATGTTCCCTCCTGTTGTCACGTCTGCCAAGCAGATCGACCTGAATCATTTGATAAGGTGAAAGTGCTGGAGGCATTCAAATCTCCAACCATTTCTGTTTCATCTATAGCTAAGATTTTTAACGTTTCAAAGAGGAAAAATTGGAACAATTAACCATCGTGGGGAAATCATCCTGTTGTAGGGTCACACACAAGTTTATATTTAGAGCTGACTGAGATAAAAAGGAAAAAAATATGGTGAATGAGAACTGGAGCTTGTAGCTACTTTGGAAGACATTTAACAGCTAACTGGCTTGGTATAACTGGGGTGTCTAGATCAGTATTGGAGAGTATCCTAGGGAAGGAAGACACGGAGTCTCAAGGAGTTAAAGAATTTGAAGATAAACTGAACATTAAAAGACATTTTGTAAAAGAAGATTTCCCCCTCATTGCTTAGGAGGTTGGTCCAATAAACTGTAGGGTCAGATAGCAGGGAAGAGATAGTAGAAATGAATTCATTCAACTCCCTCATTTTACTGATGAGGAAGTTATTTCAGAGGGGAGCACTGACTCACCCAGTGTTCCCTCTGCCTGGAATGCTCATCTGCCCCAACACCCTATGGAAACATCATTGCTATCATCTATTAAAACTATTATTTTTATTAAGCATGATGCATTATGGATGAATTAGGGACTTAGGGAAGGCTTTAAGGATGAGGTGAATAACAGACAAGATTTAATATGTGTCTGTTATCTTCCTACCAGACCATGAGCTTCAGTGCAGTGACTATCTTCTTTCTTTCTTTGTTCCCACAATGTCTAGCACACTGTCTAGCACATATTAGGTGAGTAGTAAATGTTTATTGACTTACTGAGTAAGTGTAATGAACTAGGGTAGAGGAAGACATTTCTGCTATAGGAGACAGGTGGATTAAAGATCAGGGGGTAGAATATATGGATGGTGTAGCATGAATACTGAGTAATACCACCTGGTGTTTAAATAACCCTGGTTTAAACTTTCCCTTAGGTAGATTATCTCATCATGTGAGGTAAATATGCAGGCATTATTCTTATTTTTACAGAGAAGAAACTGACCCAAAAGATATTAGAGGACAAATTTCAGTCATCTTCGGTGTCATCTTTTCCTTTATGCTTCTTTTGAGTAACTGCAGGTTGGAATGCCCACACTGATGCTAAGGGTGGTAAGAAACTTACCTAGAGGAACAGCTAGTGAATAGGATTTGAAACCAAGACCTTCTGATTCTACATTCAATTTTCGTGCCAACTCATAGCACCCTACTTCCTTTTAAGATTACATGTTGGGACTAAGGATGAGGTAGGTATGATTGGAGTCACTTCAATGGAAGCTGATCATATGTCTTCTCATTTTATAGGAAATGACTACGACCTTGATATTTAGCATGTAGAACTGCAAAGTTGGCTTTCATTTCCTTTTCTACTGCTGGGATTTTCTGAGATACCTCCCAGAATTTAAAAGATGCTGGTACAGGTAACTTCAGGATCTGTTGCCAGCATGACCCATGTATTCCCTTGGGAAGTATATTTTGAAAGTTTGAAATGTCCTTAGAATGTTGATCCAATGAGCTGTAAGATGAGGTAATTATAGAAGCTAAGGACAAGCAAACAAGGAAACCCTTCTAATGAGTTCTCAATCACTAGGATCTTGAAGTAGAAGCTTGGTGATCTTGCACTGGGGGTGATGCAGAGGAAAGTTTTGTTCAGGTTTTATTTGGGCTAGTGACCACTGAGACACTTTCAAAATCTGAAACTCTATTACTATTCCATGCCTTACATATATCCACCCCTTCCCATCTTTCTGTTGGAAAATGTTCATTATATTTTTCTGCTTACTGCCTGATCCCTTTTAAAAGCAGTTGATGATGTAGCGAATAAAGCGCTGGCTCTTAATTCAGGAAAAAGTTCAAAATCAACCTCAGATACTTACTCGCTATATGATGCTGGGCAAGTCACTTAACCTCCGTTTGCTTCCTTTTTCCCAGATATAAAATGGGAATAATAAAGCATCTACCTAGGAGGGCTGTTGTGAAGATCAAATGAGATAATATTGGTCAAAAGGAAAAAAGGGAGGAGACCTATCCAGTGGCTGGCACATAGTAGGTACTAATAAATTTTTATTTCCTCCCTTACCTCCTTACTACCTATTTCTAGGTTAGGTGATATTTGGAATGGTCAAAGGAGATGCTGATATGTCCCTAAACACACATCATTCACTCTGATGGTAGACCCCATGCTGGAAAGAAATTAAGAAATTCTATCATATCTACTATGTGCTAATTTATTATGATAAATAATAATGGTCTCCACAAAATGTGCTGTGAGATGTTTCACATGATCCTGGAATCAAAGAATATGAAAGTTGGAAGGTTCTCAAAGGAATCTCTTTTAACCTACACTTAAACAAGAATCCCCTTGGATATATCCCTGAGAAGTGACCATCCAACTTTCTCTTGAGGACCTCTAATGAAGGGGAAATAACTATTTCTGCAAAGCAGTCAGTTCTACTTCTGGCTAACTTTAATTGTTAGGGCATTTTCCCCCTATGGGGCAGTCTAAATTTGTCTCTTTGCATCTAAGAGAGGACCTCAAGGGACCACAATGATCCTTGTTTTACTATCTGAGCTGAAGAGGAATACATCCGTTACTTCTTCTACATGGCAGCTCTTCAAATACTTGAATTTGGTTGGCACTCTTTCCTTAAGTCTCCTAGCTAAATAAGATCATTTCAGTTAAACAGTCAATGAGGACTTATTTGGCACCCTTACCATGTGCCAGTCATTGTTCCTTTCCCTTATCTCTCTCTCTCGTAATAGTGAGATCAGTCATCATACTGGATGTCAATTTCTATAGGGTTCTCTAGCTTATCAATGTCCTATTCAAAATGTGGTGCCTAGAACCAAATACAGTACTGCAGATATGATCTAACCAGAGTAAATAAGAGAAAGTCTACAACCTCCTTAGTGAGGACAGTAGACTTCATCTGATACAACTGAGATCACATTCATTTTTTCCCTTTTATTCTATCACAATAACCTACAAAAATGTAAACCTTTGCTATATAGAATTTGAACAGTGTTCAAAATGATCTGACTCTTCCTTGAAACAAGTAAAACCTTTTGACTTGTATGCTCAATCTTATTTTTTTACATGTGTATACATAGTCAACTCAAATTAAACTTGTCTGCTAAAATCTCCAGATCTTTTTTCAGAAAGCCTGCAGTTTAGCCACACCTTCAATCTTATACTTGTGATGCTGAACTTTTGAACCCCAGTTAAAGACTTTAAATTTATCTCTTTAAAACTTCTTTTTTGAATAAACCAAATGTTTTAAGTTTGGGGAGATCCTTTTATATCATGATGTTCAGGCAGAATGCTAATTATCCTTTGATGGAGGGATATATAACTCAAATTAAAACAACATTATTTTGTTTTTTTTTCCATATGCTTAGAGAATGACCTGGAAGCCAGGAAGATTTGGGTTCAAGTCCTTCCTCCGATACATAATGCTTGAGTGACCCTGAGCAATTCACTTCACCTCTCCTTACTGTAGGCAACTATCGCTAAAGTTTGTCAAGTGCCAACTTGCATTCGTAGGAGGAGTTTTCTCACCTAGGAGTTCCCTATAGTAGTGAAATCATAGGTCAATTTCCTATTGCCATATATAGAATACTGTGGTATTCTATATATAATCATCATTCTATATATAATCATCTGTGATGATTGGGAAGACAACACTGTCCCTAGTGTCTAGGAATCTGTGATCTAATTGTTTGCGAAGCTCCTTGTATCTTTGAGACAGAGCATCTAACCTTCCTTGTTCTTCTTGATACAACATGCTTGATTTTTCATATCAACTAGACGGGTTGATCCATTCTCTGTGTCCCTTCTCCCTTTCCACCCTCAATAAAAACAGTTTCTTGATGCTCTTTGGTCTTACATTTCTTCTCTCTTACTTAGTGATCCTTACATTAAGAGACTAGTAAGCCCTTGTCCCCATTCCTCAGCCCCCTGCCCCACCTACCACCAAACATGCACCAGAATTATCTTGGATTTGTTTTGCATACGTTTGTATACTTGGGTGTTGTTTCACAAATAGAATATGAGCTCCTTGAGGGTAAGAACCATTTCATTTTTGTCTGTATCCCCAATGCCTAGTATAGCTCCTGACAAATAGATGGAACTTAATGAATTTTTGTGGATAGGCTGATAGATTGAATAAAGCAAAACCATTTAAGCCAGACTCACCAACATTGACACTGAATTTAGCCATAGGTGGAACATTCCACAGGCTGGTTTATCCTGGCTTTGAGGGTCAATCCAAGCCATGGATGGGTATAATTATAGTTATAAAGTTATGACATCTTTTAAGATGTCCCAGACAGGGTGGAGCTGCCCTGAGTGGGGTCCCATAACAGCATCAGTCGTTTATTCTAACCAACAACAGTGAAATAGACACCCAATCTTCCAGTATGTCTAAGGAGGCTGTATTATGGTGGTGACAATTGCATTCTCTCAGCAGTAACATTAAGAGCCTCCATGGCTAGTTAGACTTGATTGGAACTGAAACTCTGAATGCATGGAATCCATGTTGGAGCTTGCCTTTTGAAAGCCTTCATTTCTGAATGTTCTCTGTGACTCATTTTAAATTTCAGTAATGTGGTACAGAGGGTAAGAAAATGCTTTAGCTCCTGTTCCTATCTTGTTTCCCACTTCTAAGGACTTTTTTGGCTCAAAACATCATAGCAGTGTCAATGTGTTCACAACAATTAGGTCAGCTCTGTAGGTTATTTGAAAACAACAAAAAAAAATAAAGGCTAAATGTTAATTGATGTGACTGCACATCAATTCTTTCTACCCAGCACTTAATAAACACCTACTGAGGGCAGCAGCAGGCCAGAGGTCAGGAAGTCCTGAGTTCAAATGTGACCTCAGAAACTAATTAGCTATATGACGCTGGGCAAGTCACTTAGCCCTGTTTGCCTCAGTTTCCTAATCTGTAAAATGAGACTAAGAGCACCCATCTTTCAGGATTATTGTGATGATCAAATGAGATAATTATTGTAAAGTGCTTAGCATAGTGCCTGACAGAGAGTGTTTTTCTTATTATTATTATATCCCAGACAGTGTAAATAGTCACCGGGGATAAAGAGATCACAAGAAGCTTACATTTCTGTTGAGGAAAATAACATTTCTGCAGATAAGAAAATACAAAGTAGACATGAAGCAATCTGAGAGTTGTGAGTAACTAGAAAAATCAGGAAAATCTGCAAGCATGTGGTCCTTTAGCTGAGCATTCTTTGGGAGTAAGGATCCCAAGCCACATAGGAATGGTGAGTATTCCACACATAGGGAGCCACAGCTTGTAAAAATGCAAAGAGGCAAGGCATGGAATTTTCTTTGCAGAGAACAATGAACTGACAAGTTGAATGGAAGCACTGAGTGTGTGAGGGGGATAATTTGAAATGTGTCTAGAATGGTAAATTGGGTTGAGAATATGAAGGAATTTAAACGTCAAGTCAAGGATTCCACATTTTAGCTCACAGGCAATAAGAAATGACTTAGCCTACTAGCTATTTCTCAAGGCACTTTTGTGGTTAACCTGCATTCTCAGGCAGTCAACAAACATATTAAGCATTTAATGTATGCTAGGCATTGTGATATAGTCTTGGGGATAAAAAGAAAAGATAAAAGCAATCTGTTCTTCAGGAGCTCCCATTCTAATGACAATGTGTACATAGTTAGGTATATATAAGATATATCCAGCCTAAATGAAAAGTGATCCCAGTCCAGAAGACACTATGAGCTAGAAGGACTGGGGAAAGCATAGGTAGGGATTTGAAGAGTCTTGAAGGAAGCCAGGGAAACTGAAAGGGAGATGTAAGGAACAAGAAAATTCCAAGTATGGGAGAAATTCACTTTACATCAATTAGATGTGCTGTTAGTTAAAATGAATACACCCAAATGACCTCTCAGTATCAGTGAGGAAGATACTTATCCATTATTTATTATTTTTATCATCATTATTATTTTCAATTTTCTCATTTTATTTTTGATGTACTTCTGGTAGAAATTGTCTTACGTCAAATGACCACATACCATAATCCGGTTCCATTTAATGTTCAGTAGAAAATTCCACAGATGCATAAATGATTACTTTTGGGGGAGAGGAATTGAAAAAAGATGTCTGCGTATAAGTTCATCTTTTCTAGTTTCAACGAAAGCCTCTGAAACAAAAGCGGAAAAATCAGAAAGCAGAGAAAACCCTGCATAATGCCATGTGATTTATCTAGTTCCCATGTAGCCTTGGTTTCTCCCCCAAGTATCTGTATTTTGAATCCTTTTCATTCTATGCAATTTGGTGATTATGAGTGTTCAGTACAGTAGCATTGAAAACATTTAAAAGTGTTCTTAGATTTTTATACATCAGGGTTATGTCTGCAGGAGGAAAGAAGGAGGAGAAAAAAAGGAGGAGGAGGAGGAGGAGGCAGAGAAGAAGAAACTGCCTTGTGCTAATTCACCTCATGAGGATAAACTTTGCAATAAGTTGCCTGGGTGCAATGGATCTTGGTGGTCATCTGGTCTAGCTGCCTCATTTTACGGGCCCAGGAAGTTAAAATTATGTGCCTAAGGTCACATAACTAATTAGGAACACAACCTTCTGGTTCCAAATTTAATACTGTTTTCATTTCACCTGTCGGGGGGGGGGGGGCTTTAGTGAATTGTTCTGGTTTCCAAATATGTAAAGAAATGCACAGGTTGTCTTATTCTAGACACAGGTACAGAGGTGTAAATTTGGGAGGTATGTTAGTGGTCATCTGTTCTAACCCCTGTGTTTTACAGATGAGGAAACTAAGTTCCAGAGAAGTAAAGTGACTTTCCCAAGATTGTTCAAGTGGTAAGTAAGAGTCAGGATTTGAAGTTAGGTTCTCTGATACTAAATCATTCATTCTTTCCACTGAACCACGTTCGCTCTTGTAAGGAGTAACATTCAAAGGCATAAGGTTTAACAAGCACATGCATTCTATGCATACATACACACATATACATGCATGTATGCATATGTACAGAATGTCCCAAAGGTCTTAGTGCATTAGAAAGCTAGTAACACTTTAATAGTTAGAAGATAATTTTGAAATAGCTTTAATATCTATTAAAGTATTAATTGAGTAATACTACACTAAGACTTTTGGGACACCCTGCATGTGTGTATATTACATAAACATCCATGGACACACCTACACATGCATCATCATACATAATATATAATAATAATTATAATATATATTATATGTGTATTGTACATGCATGCATACATATATAACAAAGTATTATATCCATATTATATATGCACATATACATATACATCTATCTATATCTGTATCTTTTTATCTAACATTTAGGTTGCAGTGTTTTATTGCTTATACACATGATTCTATGTAGGATCACATATTTAGATTGTTTCTTTGTAGCAGTTCATCAAAATAGCTCTGTCTGTAATTTGTGGACACAACTGCAAAGATTTATACTTTTAGGAGTTTGACTCAGTTGCTGCTAATTTTAGACATTTTTCCTTTTCTGTGGTTTACAGAAAAACATGAGCATTCTCTCTGTATTTACTGCAATTTACCTTATGTGCACCTGAGTCAATTACATCAGTAATATAAAACATCTAAGCAATTTGTTTTAGTTTATTTCATCCCTTGAGACTGAGAACACAAATAGCTAAACTTCTCTCTCTTTGTCTCTCTGTTTCTTTCTCTCTCTGTCTCTGTTTCTCTCTGCCTCTCTGTCTATCTCTGTCTGTCTCTGTTTGTCTCTGCCTGTCCTTCTGTCTGTCCTGTCTCTGTATCTCTGTCTCTTTCTCTTCATTTTATATCACTAATTGCAAACTTTCAGCACCACAGTGTTTGCAAATTGCTTTGGCCAGAGGAATTTTTTCTTGATTAAAAACAAAAACCGACAAAATAAAACAAAACTTTAATGAGAATTAAGTTGCAACTTTCTTTTTTGAATGGAAGAGGCATAAAGGCCTGCATATTAATGAAATAGGTTCCTGAAAGATATTAAATTTTCAAAACACATTGATAGACTTATAAGCAGAGCTTGATGGGGGAAAGTGACTCATCTTTCCCTTAAATTATCTTGTGATTACACTGTGAGCTTCTTTAGGTTAGGGACTGGTTTGGCCTTTCTTATAGCCCTAGTGCTTAGTAGGTGTACTTAATAAGTGATAATTAACTTGTCCACTTGATAGTTATTAAAGACTTTGCTGGTTTATAGAGTACTTAACCAGCAACAACCGTTTGAATGAAGTGGTTCATGGGGAAACTTAAAGCTCCAAGAGATGGGAAATAGAATGACTTGACCAAGGTTAAAAATCAAGTGAAATCTCCCATCAAGAAGAAATTCACCTTCCCTCCCCAGATTTTAGTACCTTTCAAATTCTTTTTATAACTGAACAGTGTATATCAGTGTCCTGTTCCCATCCTCCACCAATGACCTTTGTGCAGCGTAAGCAGAGGGAGCCATGATTTCTGATTGGCTGACAGAATGCTGAACCATAAATGCTGTATGTAGTAAGTGAAGAAGAGACTTTTTGGGATGGGTGGAAGACTCAGAGAGGCAGTCATGAGAGGTAAATATAAACTTTCAGATGGATGCTAGGAACTCCCATAATTGCAGATATATAGGGAGACTTGCTCTCCACTCTCCACCTTCACATGTCCTTTGATTTTTAGTACTTGTAAAACTATGTTGTGTCTGCATATGTATGCCCTATGTTGAATTGCTTGTTTTCTCAATGAATGTGGGTGTGGATGGAGAAAGGGAGAGAATATGAAACTCAAAGCTTTAATGATGAATGTTAAAAATTATTTTAGCATGTAAATGGAAAATAAGATACACAGACAACAGGGTATAGAAATCGATTTTGCCTTGCAGGAAAATAGAGTGGAGGGGATAGAAGAAGAGGAGTAATAGAAGGGAGGACAAAATGGAGGAAGTGGTGGAGGGGGTGGGGAGGGATAGGGAGAAAATTTTGAATTCAAATTCTTGTGGAAGAGAATGTTGAGAACTGAAAAATAAATAAATTATATATTAAAAAATAAAACTAGCTGTGATGGAGAGTAGAATTCCCCTTGGTGAGGTCATTTTCTCTCTTAGTTTGTGCTGAGATCCTACCTCTCTGTCAGCCTGAGGACTTGTGTGAGCATGGGTACGTGTGTGTGTGTGCGCTGGTTGGTTCATTGGATGGAAAAGGGATGGAACACTGGGCCCGGGGTCAGTAAGACGTGAGTTCAGATTCAGTCTCAGACACTCACTAGCGTAGAGGTCCTGGGTAAACCATCTTCCCCAGTTTCTTTATCTGTAAAATGAGGAAAGTAATAATACCTAGTTGGGAGAGTTGTTGTGAAGATAAAATCAGGTATTTGTAAAGTCCTTTGCAAACCTTAAAGGATTATAGAACTACTACTGCTGCTGCTGCTACTACTATTACTACTATCTTTATTATAATTGATGTTGTAAGGTCTCTTCTAATCTGTACAGTTTCCATGACTTCTTTTTTTTGAACTTATTTTGATAAAGTGGCATACCAGCTATTTGTGATGATGGCCTTTGTTTGAATTGTGTTCAGTGAGAGGGAAGTAAGCTGGTGAATGTAAGCTAAGTATTTCCCCTTCCCTGAGAGTGACAGTCATCTGAGAAAATTGCATTGATCCTACTCCTCTTTTTACCTAGTACTGTATTGCTAGTTTAACCATATCTGAGGTGTGGTGGGTAGATATGGATGGATAGCCCAATCCCCCGCTTGGAGACAAGATAGAGAAGAAACAAATGCCCAGCCATGGAACCTGCTCTTCACAAAGTCAGAAGTTTATAGTCTCCAGCTACTCATCCACCCATCCATTCATTCATCCACACATATATCTTATGCATTACTTTGCATATTTGTAGTTTTATGTATGTAATTTGATGCATATGCAATTTCCCCTTAATAGAAGGCCAACTTTTGAGGGCAAGAATTGTTCTTATTGTGCCTTTCTATTTTCTCAGCTGCTAGTATAATTCCTGGAACATTGTAATGAATGCTTAACTTTTAATAAACGTTTGTGTGTGTGTGTGTGTGTGTGTGTGTGTGTGTGTTTGTCCCTCGTTGTCAAAGAAGACCATGCCATCAGAGAAATAATGACTTGCACTTGACTTTGTTTTGAGTGAGGGAGGGCTGTGCAGGTCAACAGCCTCACTTCTCCTCCAGAGTCATTTGAATCCAGTGACCGGATATTCATCAGGATGACTAGAGATGACCCAGGATGAGGCAATTGGGCAAGTGACTTGCCCAAGGTCACACAGCTAGTGAGTGTCAAGTGTCTGAGGTGACATTTGAATTCAGGTCCTCCTGACTCCTACACTGGTGCTCTATCTGCTGTACCCACTTAGCAGCCCTATAAATATTTGTATAACTGTAATGATCATTTAATAAATGCTTTTTGAATGAATTAATATAAAAGTAGAGGAAAGGAGGTAAGAGAAGTGTGTTTTAGTGTATCTTCAGTAAAATAAAAACACATAATTAAAGTCCCAAGCATATAAACAAAGACTTCTCAGCTCTATCATTGAATCACATTTCCTTTCAGCTATTGTCTCACACCTTAGGCTTTTCTATCAGTGCTACTTCTGATGCTCTGATCTCATGAGACTTTGCCTTGAGGGTACTTAAACACATAAGATTGGAAATTCCAATTCTTTAGCCTGCACCATAATGATTGATAAGTATGTCAGAAAGTCTGCTATATCGAAGCAGCACCAATCATTCTCCACATCTTGATACCCTTCTCTGCCTCCCCCATTCCACTACTACAACTTTTTAGCTTTGGACCATGATCAGATCGCTTATAGCTTAGCTACTGAAAAAGGCATGTGCATCAATTGCCATATAACTCCACTGACCATTTATGTGAGTGCCCGAATCAAAACTCTGCCTACCACTTCTCTATGTGTATCTCTCCTGTTAGAATATAAGTTCCTTAAGGTCAAGGACTCCTTTGATTTTGAACTTGTATTCTCAGTGGTTATCACAGTATATGGTACATAGTAATCACTTAATAAATACTTTTATTATTTATGTACTTAATAAATACTCATTGATGAGCTGTTCCCCTCATAGCCTAAACTATATAAGAAACTACACAAATTTTCAATGTGTGTAGTTTATGGCAGTCTCAAGTAAATATCTCCTGGACTGACTCTAATTTTTAGGCCATGAAATTTTAGGGAAAGGTAGGTCATCTGGGGAGCCTGATGTTCTATGCTACCCTAGGGAATCGTGAGGATTAAGATGGGAATCTCATTTTGTTCTGGATCTTGTAGCAATTTAACTGAAAATAATTAGAACTTTCTGGGAACCCCAGAATGGAAACTTCTTCCCTACCCAATCATTCTTCCAGATCTGTGGGAGCTGACCATATAGCATCTAGGGCCAGTAATGATCCAAAGGGTCTAGACAGTCCCATGGCTCTCACAATTTGACTCGTAGGGCAATCATGGCTACCAATGGAAACTGTCATAATTGAGGGTTCTCTTGGAAAGTATGGAGGTCTCTGGGTTTCAGTATGTAGAATATGAGATGGTCAAGAAGTGAAGCAGATGTTCATCTAAATTATTACGATGGACAGTATATAGAGGGAAAGTCTACAGGAGTCAATCTAGGAACACACAGAGACTAAAGGGAAAAAAAAGAAGCTTGCTTGTGAATACTGGTAGGACATTTAAGTCACTTAAATAATACTTGTGAAGCGGACATTATTGCTCCCTGGGCCCCTAGGTTGAGAGATATCTGTTAGGTTGCTGGGCAGGGTTGGATAACCTGACTAGCAACAGGCTTTTGTTAGGCCCCTGTCAAAACGTTATTCCCTCCCCGCCTGGGTTGTGAAATATCTGCTGAGTTATTAACAGCCATTTTCTGTTGAGTCCCCTTGTATGGCAACAACCTGTGCCCCCCTGATGTTAGACCCCTTGTGAAGGCAACTACCTTCTGCTGGGCACCTCCCCGCCTTGACAACCACTTTTTGTTGAGTGACAACCATTCTCTGATTGGGTTCCTTTCCTGGCACCTCTTTTCTGTTGGGGTCCTTTGCCTAGCAGCACCCTGACAATCACCTTCTGTTTGGGGGCTCTTGCCTAGCAGTAAGCCCCCCTGCTCTGTCAGAACTATGTTTTTTGTGGAAACCGCTGTTTCGAGTATGCCAAAATGCTTAAAATGCACACACCCACCTTAGTTCGGGGCTGTCTCCTCTGGGTTTTCCCATGAGGCAGCTGCCAGCCTGGCTAATAAAATGACTCTCTCAAAATTCCAAATTGACTCTTGCCTGTGCATTACTCACTCCATCCATTTCACTTGAAAATAAAAAGATGGTATTACACTCAGCTTCCCCTAAATTGTTGTGGAAAGCAGTCTGGTACAGTAGAAAGAGCCGTAAGCTAAGGGTCAAAGGACCTGGGTTCATGCCTTCTCACTGATCCACTTATAATGACATTTTAGACAAATTTCCCCATCTGTCAAATAGAAAAAATATTATACTATCTCACAATGTTGCTATGAAGACAAAAGCGATCACTTACATATGATTGAGTAAATACATGAGTCAAAAGTCAAACACATATGAAGTACCTACTATATGTCAGGCATTGTACCAAGCCCTGTCTCAGGGGTCACTTATGGACTTTTATATATTTTTTTAAGAGTATGACTAATTGTATAGGATTTGAACCAGGGTTAATAGTCTAATGGTCTAGTCCAGGCCTGTAGGCCACATGTGGCCTTCTAAAGGTCCTTGGGTTGACCTTTTGATTGAGACCAAGTTTTACATAACAAATACTTTTAAGGGGTTTGTTCTGTGAAGTGGATTCAGTCGAAGCACCACACTTGAGAACCTAGATATGTGGCCTCGAGGCCTCAGGCTCCCCAAGCCTGGTCTGGTCCAGCCGATATCTGCACAAAAGTCCCTTTGACAGAACACTGTAATGCTTAGCACTGACTCTGCCAGTTGACTTACTGACATCTGAAAACCCTTCTTTAGTTTCAGCTCAAATACCTCATATATGGGGCAAACCCAGTTGCTCCTGAGGCAGCCCATTCCTCATTGGCATAGTTCTAACAGGCATCCACCTTAGATTTGCCCATCTGTCCATTCCCCATTGCTCCCTGCTCCACCTCTTGGGCCAAGCAGAGCAAGCCTACTCCCTCTGCTCTGTGACAGTTCAGATTTTTTAAGACAACTATCATGCATCTTCTAAGACTTCTTTACTTCAAATGAAACACATTTCCTTCAACTGACGCTCCTCTGGCATCCATTCAAGAGCCTTCACCTTCCTGGCTGCCCTCTTCTGTGCACTCTCCATATTATCAACGAATTTGTTAAGCTTTACTTCCTAGAATAGAGCACAATACTCTAGAGGCAGATTTCTGGGGGAAAAAAACCTGAATCTGGAGTCAGATGTGGGTTTGCACCCTGGTCCCCTCATTTGCTCTCTGTGTACCTTAGCAAGTCCATTTGTCTCTCATTTTCATTATATATAAAATGAGTCATTTAGAGTATACTTCTAATAGCCCTTCCAATTCTAACTTTATGTTTTATTCTTAATACATTCTGATCAGAGGAGAGAACGTTAGAATTTATGACATTTCATCTGAGTATAAGTTTGTTCAGGCACGGTGGTTGGAATGCTGGGCTTAGAATCATCCACCTCAGATACATACTAGATGTATGACCCTGGTCAAGTCACTTAACCCTGTTTATCTCAATTTCTTCATCTGTAAAATGAGCTGGAGAAGGAAATGGCAAACCAGTATCTCTGCCAAGAAAACCCCAAATGTGGAATCAGGAAGAGTCAGACGACTGAAATAACTGAGCAACAAAACAAGTTCTTTCCCAAATCTCGAAAGGCTTAAACATTGGACCATATCTTATATGTAACTAAGATACCTCTTGGGCAGTATTAGGCACTTTTGAAAAATACATGAATTCATTAATAAATCATAACTCATATTGCTTAGAGTTCATGGTGCCTTTTAAATGCCTAACATGTAGCAAGAAAGCAGTGAAGATCCTACCCAGTACTATTTAACAGCCTGGGTTTGAGTTTCCATGTGATGAGTATTTCTACTTATTATATTTTGGCTAGCAAGCTGATAGGATGACAACTGTGATCATTTGAACAAGACTCGTTCTAGTCCATCTCGTGTGACTTTCTGAAACTGATATACTCTAGCAGAATGACTTACTTCTTTAGATTGTAGTTTTCAATCAACTCTCCTTTCAAAACTAGACAGAGTAGAAATTGATCTTTGTAAGTTTCATGCTGTTTTCTGAGCCAAGGGCTAAGAGAATCTGAATCTTTGATTGTTTTTCCATTAAAAGAAGATGCCAAGAGATTTGGATGTTTCTTCCTTTCCTTTCTTTATCCAGACTGTGTAAATGATTTGATCTCAATTTCGGTACATATGGTTCTTCTCCCTAAGCTGAAACATCACACTTCAGATCAGTTGTACTCTGTGTTCCAACCAAAGTGGCCTACTAATTGTTTCTTTTACATGACCTAATATTTCTTGCTTCTGTGCCTTGGCAAAACTGTCCTCCATGCCTTGAATACTCTCTCTCATCATGTTTAACTCTTGGAATCCCTAGCTCCCTTGACGTTTCATCTCAAGGCCTTCCTTTCACTGGAAATCTTTTGTTTTCTTATACCCAATCCACAATTTTTAAAAATCTGTATTTGCTATTATACATAAATGTTACTCCCCTACCCCTGGCCCCAGTAAAATGTAAGCTTCTCCAGGATAGGGCAGGGAAGGTTTTCATTTTCATATCACCAGAGTCTGGCACATGATACTTGTTTTCAAAAATTTCTTTCTTATTAAATATAAAAGCAATTTTAACATTGTTTTAAAAAATTTTTGTCCCAAATTCTCTCCCTCCTTCCCTCCTCCTTGAGAAGGCAAGCAATTTGATATGTTATACATGTGCAGTCATGGAAAATATTTCCATATAAGTTATTTTGTAAATGAAAACAAAGATTATATATATATAAAGAGAGAGAGAGAGAGAGAGAGAGAGAGAGAGAGAGAGAGAGAGAGAGAGAGAGAGAGAGAGAGTTTAAAAATACTTCAATCTCAATTCAGATTCTATTCAAATATCGTTCTTCCTCTGGAGGTGCATAGCATTTTTCATCATAAGTCCTTCAGAATTATCTTGGATTATTGTGTTGCTGAGAATTGCTAAGTCATTCCCAGTTTATTATCATACAATGCTGCTGTTACTGTGTGCAATGTTCTTCTCGTTCTACTCACTTCACTTTGCATCAATTCAAGAAAATCTTCCTAGGCTTTTTTTTCTTTAAAGTATCCTGCTTGTCATTTTTTATGGCAAAGTAGTCTTCTGTCACAAACATATGTAACAGTTTGCTCATCTATTCCCCAATTGATGGGTATTCCATCAATTTCCAATTCTTTGCTGCACAAAAAGAGATGTAATAAATTTTTTTTTTATATATTTACAGGTTCTTTTTCTTTTCTTAAATCTTTTGAGGTTAAAGACCTAGTAGTGGTATTGCTCAGTCAAAGGGTATGTATGGTTTCATATCCCTTGGGACACAATTCCAAATTGTTTTCCAAAATGGTTGCATCAGTTTACAACTTCATCAACAATGCTTTTGCATTTCAATTTCCCATATCCCCTCCAACATTATCATTTTTCTTTTTTGTCATTTTAGTTAATTTGACTATATGTCATTTTAGTCATTTTAATTTGTATTTCTCCAATCAACAGTGATTTAGAGCACCTTTTCAAATTACTAGAGATAACTTTGATTGCTTCATTTGAAAACTGCCTGTTCCCATTCTTTGACCATTTCTCAGTTGTGGAATGACTTGTATTCTCATAAATTTGACTCAATTCTCTATATATTTGAGAAATAAGACCTTTATCCAAGAAACTTGTATTTTTTTACAACTATGACTACTATGGATTTTCCTCCATCTTATTGTCCTGTTTCTTTTTCTCTCTCTCTTTTTACTTTATCCCTCTTCAAAAATATTTTGCTTCTGACCATTGCCTCTCCCACCTGCCTTCCCTTCTATCCACTTTTCTTCACTCTCTTATTTCTTTCCTTCCTACTTCCTTTTAGGGTAAGATAGATTGCTATATCCAACTAACTGTTTATGTTATTACATCCTTGATCCAATTCTGATGAGAGTAAGGTTCAAGCTTTGTCTACCCCCATTTCTCCTCCAATGTAAAAGCTCTTCTGTGCTTTTGTTTGCGAGATAATTTACTTTATTCTACTTTTCCTTTTCTCTTTCTTACAATGCATCCCTCTTTTCACCCCTTCATTTTATATTTCTTAGATATGGTTCCCTGACCAATATTGAGGTTTAGGGGTGCTGGGACCCCAAAATAGTGACCCATGGGTCCTGATCAGATGAACTTGACCTAAGAGTTCTTTTAGAGAAAGACAAAGTTTGTTAAAGATCTAACATATTGGCCAGACTTTTAAGCAATCTGAACATTTGTATTGCTAATACAAGCAGGCAAGATTGAATCTAAGCAGTTTAATGGAAACAAGATGGAAACACACACACACACACACACACACACACACACACACACACGTAACCATGACTGGAGGAGGTCTCGGTTGGATCTTGATGGGAATGGCCAGTAGGTTTGGGTGGTGAAGTTGAACTCCTGGACACAGAGAATGGGGTTTAGATAGGATCAAGAGTGAGAAGTAGCAGGAGGCAAGAGACAATACAGGGCTAGGCTATATTAAGGGTAACCAAGAATTTGGCATAGTGATAATGAGAAAGGTCAGTTGAGAGGTTTATAGCCTCAGGTGAACACTAGATCAAGTAGGGAAATTCAAGGAGAGTTCAAGAGAGTTTGCAGAGCCTGTACTCAGTCAGTATTGTCTAGGAACTAAGTGGTCATCTAGTCCAACTCTCTCATTCTACAGATGAGAAAACTGAAATCCATTGAGGTTGTGATTTCTGTGTGACATGTCACACAGGTAACTAAATGCCAGAGCTAGAATTTGAACCCAAACCCTTTGTCTTCTAAACAAATACCATTTCTTCTCTGTTGTATATCATACATTATCACTCTTAAGTCACTTATTATGATATCAGGAAAACATTGCACCTCTATGAGTTCTTTTCAGCAACCATATTCAATATCACAGTTCACTAGTGTCAGCTTACAATGGGGTTTGGAACAAATGCTGGGGCCAGTGTATGACTTTGGTATCATGGCCCAGCCCATCTGCCGGTTATATCATTGCTGTTCATTTATCACTGCTAATGAATTTCTTCTGTAAAACACTGCGCTCAGTGGGAGAATCAATGCAAGAACTATAACATCATGAGTCATTTTTAGTATTCTAGGCACTCAGATAAATCAAATTCAGGACATTTTTATGTCCAACTTCAAAATTCTCTCATATTGCTTGCTACCCTGGATGGCAATATACTTAAGTATATGTTTACTACTAATAGTGTGTTTTAGACTTGGTCTTCATTGGGTTCATTTAGATTTATTCTTGAAGTGTTAATTGGAGCTGCCAAATTTTCCATGACTTACTGTTATGGTCCCAACTATCATTTGCTTTCGTTCCAATTAGCTGCTGTAGAAGGTAATTGTGCAGTGACAAAGGAAGGACGCATCTCCATCACTCAGAGACCCAAGAGTCATGCCCTGTGGGTACTGACTTCTCCAAAAGCCTTCAGTGTCAGCCACTAATTGTCAGTTCTTTGTTTCCAAGGTTCGACTTTTTTAGAATTATTTCACTCCTTGTTTCAGCTCACATCCCCTCTCCTTTCTTGAATAAAACTGACTCTTCTTCTCATTAAGCCACCATGATCCAAATGACAGTAAAACATTGGGAGGAACAGATTGCATATAGTACAATTTTAACACGAAGTCATCAATATGCTATTTTACCACCCATTGTCAGTGGTAAATTTCTCACAACTCCCACCACCCTGCCAGAAATGTCTTTTGTTGTTATATTTGTCATCACACTTGACAAACAGAAACGCCTCTTTTGAAGAGGGCTGGAGTCATATAACCATGGAACTGGGGGATGGAGAAAACAAAGTAGCTCTGTTGTTGAGTTGCTGCTTCATTCCCTCACCTTTTCCTGCCTCCACAACAGTCACCCATGTTCTCTAACCAGTAGTATTGAACACCAGTAGATATTGCCATCTCTCCCCACATGCCAATGAGAATAGACTAAAAAAAAGGTGAAGAACTGGCAAGATTTTAGTGATGGAAGAAAAATGGCGGACAGCCTAGTTTGCTGAAGATTAAGATTTCTTTCCAGCAAAATGTTAAAAATTAAAGGATTTTTCTTTCACTGTATGGAAACCTATAACGTATGTGGAACTTGAATTGTTCAACCTCAATAATAATCTTGGTGCTGGTCCTGGCTCCCATCTGGAATGTTGTGTTCAGTTTTGGACACCACAGATTGGGAAGTATGCAGATAGTTGAATGATTGAAGTTTTTAGTAAATGATTGCTATATGCAAAGGATGATGCTAACAAATGGGAATACAAATAGTCCCTGATCTCAAGGAGCTCACATTCTAATAGGGAAGATGACCCATAAGCAAAGTTTCAGCTTCAAGTCAGATGGAAGAGTCCTGTGGTCCTCAGGCAAAGTATATAGCAATCCCTCTTCTTTACTTCATTTCTACTTATCATTTTCTGAAAGGAAGTGTGTGTGTGTGTGTGTGTGTGTGTGTGTGTTTAAGGTTTGAAAAACATTTTAAAACATGATCTTATTTTATTTTCACAATGACCTTGTGAGGTAGGTATTACTATTATCAATCTGATTTTACAGATGAAGAAATTGAGACTTGGAAATGTCAAATGAACTATCCATGATCACATAGCTAGGCAGTATCTGAGGGAGGATTTGGACTCATACTATGAACTCTAAACCGAGACTTCAGAGTATTATAAATTACCTTGAAAAATCATTGTTTATTGGGCAATTCCCCAACATGTTTGGGGGCACAATTAGAGGTAAAATGTATTCAATTTAATTGTAGCCTTGAAGCTCAATCCTGGATTCATTTAGTTATTTATCTTCAGGCAGTCTAGGAAAATAAGCTTT
Organism: Bettongia penicillata ogilbyi; assembly: GCA_023548195.1. Lineage (NCBI taxonomy): Eukaryota > Metazoa > Chordata > Mammalia > Diprotodontia > Potoroidae > Bettongia > Bettongia penicillata. Next base: position 475,640 of record JAJHZJ010000898.1, on the reverse strand, counting down.
TAAAAGAAAAATAAACAAATTAATGACCTGGTTTTCTCCATCTCTGGGCCCAAGAAGAGAAAATTGGATTAGAATGTAACTTGAGTGATTTAATGAGGTCATGTATTTGAAAATACTTTGAAAAATATAAAATACTGACAATTTCCAGATGCATTAATATTTATAGTTCAAATTTTTAACTTTATAGGTCTTGAAACATTTAGATATCTGCAATTTACAGAACATTTTAGGATAAGTATAGAGACTTGAACTATGATTTCTTTGGTACAGGGATATCTCCTGTAAAGAAACTCCCTCTGCCTATGCAGAATGCACCTTCTTTGAAACAGCCTTAGAGAGTAGTTTAAGATGCTGAGAGGGTAAGTGATTTACCCAGGGTTCCAGAGATGGTATTGGTCAGAGACAACTCTTAAGCTCAGGTCTTCCTGACTTCAAGGTCTGATGTCTATCCACTGTATAATGCTATATACATACACAGAATATTTTATGTTGAATTATATGTGATGGGGAATTTTCTAAGCATGAAAATGGGAAGGATTTTTGCTGTCACTCAGAAAGCTTTGAGAAATCTCTTACACTTGAAGGAGATTCTTATCCATTTAGTTTGAAGGTAGAACTGTCAAAATTTTCAGTGTTCCTTTTTTCAGGGGCAATGACACTATGATTTGTGACTTCAACAACATGTATCCTCCCTTCATTGTTTCATTACTTTAAAAACCGACATATCTCAGGGAAAAGTGTCTTAATCCTGCCGGACTGATGAATTGCATAAGTCAAATTGTGAAAAATCAGAGTTTATGATGAATATTATCATGGATGTGAAACTGACATCATTGCAAATTAAAGTATTTTCCCCTATGTGTGCTTGGCAGACTGTTAGACAAAATTTATTTTAAATACTAATCCAAAAATTAGTACTTGCTATGTGCTTATTTGTAAATAGATTTGCATCATTCATATAAAGGCAAAGAAATATTTTGAAAGTCATTGGTTTAAGACATTTCATGATAAACTAATCTTCCATTCCCAGAACTTGGATGATATTCTAGCAAGGCAACATTTCTCTTGTTTTCCTGAGTCCAAATTGTATTTGCTTAGTAATTAAAAAACAAGCAAACATAAATTTGTGGAAAGTTGTTGCTTGAATTACTGGCTTTGGGAGACATATAATAGAGTGGTTTCCATTTTGGAGTAGAAAAGATATTTATGTGAAATATTCTGATGTATTCAAGTGAGTGTAGGTTGGAATTGCAGGGTTGATAAAGTAAGTGAGATTGGCTATATCTGAGGAAGTAAAAATATTCAACATTGCATCTTAGGTTATGGTAGCAGATTGATGAGATTTCAATTCTATATTTAAGGCAACCCAAATTTATAGCTCTAAGCACTGGACTGGTTTAGAGGGAGGGGTCATGAATGTTTAATGTTCTCTTTCAAAAGAGAAAATTTTCCATGGAAGTGCCATGATTTATTTGTCTATTATTAACTGTTCACATAATTCTGTCATTTACTAGGAAGCAAGGTGGCACCATGATTAGAGGTACCAAATTTAGAGTCAGGTAGAGTTAAGTTCCAATCCAGCTGCATAATACGTCAGCTACAAGTTCCTTAATCTATGTGTGGTTCAGTTGGCTCACCTGTAAAATGGGACTAATAATACCAGCATCAGGGTTCTTGTAAAGCACTTAGCACAATGTTTGGCACATATTCAGCCTTTTATAAGCCCAGGTTCATACAGCTAATATGTGTCTGAAGTAGCATTTGAATTTGTCTTCCTAAGTCCCAATAGCACTCTCTATACATAGGACCACCAATTTGCCTTTCTTTGGGGAGTGTGGTTTAGACAAATTTGTAATTTTTTTCATTACCAAGACAGTATTAGTGTCAAAAAGCTTTCCCCCCTGGCCCTTGAGTTTTCATTCACTCAATAAATACTTACATGCCAGGCACTATGTCTAACACTGGGTAAATAAATACAAATAAGGAAGACAGTGTCTTTTGTTAAGAAATTTATATTCTAAAGGCAAGGTAGCACATTAAGGTAGAGGTAGTCAGGGAGCTGTGTTTTGTTCAGAAAAATCACAGGAAATGAGTATCAACAAGGCACCATGTCTTTGCAAGAATGGGAGTGCTTATGTGAATATTATTCCTGAATCTAGAAGTGGAAGAGAGAGAGAGAGAGAGAGAGAGAGAGAGAGAGAGAGAGAGAGAGAGAGAGAGAGAGAGTGAGTGTGTGTGTGTGTGTGTATGTGTGTGTGTGTGTGTGTGTGTGTGTGTGTAAGGGGGTCCTGGTAGTGATCATGGCTATTATGGTGTAAGGATGTATAGGTTTGAGACTAAAAATGGTGAGTGCTCACTGATCAAAACCTTAGGCACTCATGGTGGATTGCTGTAATGACAGGTCAAATATGAAGTCTAGAGCAAAGGGATCTGAGTTGGTCTAGAAATGATGAAGGCTCAGGAATCAGGAAACCAATGACCCAGAGCATGTCAGTGAGATGTCAGGTCAGAAGTAGTTTTTAAAGCAGGAGTAAAGTATGAAGATGATGAGAGAGCTCAATCAATCTACCCTCTTCACTTCAACCTATTTATTTCCAGGTCTAGTGCATTACTTATGAGCTATGCTGACCAAGATATATTTACTGATGAACTAACTCAATGGATTACCCATCAAACTATGTGTCAAAATCTGTGGGTCATCCATTCTTCATCTACTTTTTTTTTGTTCTTGAGAGTATCTCATTGAAGAGTCCCTGTGGAATACTGAGAACTTTTATAATTTATAATTCAAACTAATTATTCAAATGATAGACATTTCCAATTTAGATGGAATATGCTACTGACCTGAAACATGATGGAAAACAAGGAGAATTTCTACAGATGAGAGAAGGGCAGATATTCTTATCTTCCCAAGGAGATAAGAAATTAGCACCTGAAAGTTACAGGTAAATTCAATTGGCATCCATTCCTGGTTAAATTCTGGAATCTGTTATTAAAGACAGCATTATTATTATTGAAGGTAAGTAAACAGATGGAAAAAGATTAGATTATCTCACCCCCCCCCAAATCAGCATGACTTCAACAAGGGGATATCCTAGACCAATTTTGGAGAAGTTAGCTAAATTTTAAGGTTAAGAGACTGATTAAGATATGGTTTACCCATATTTCAGTGAATCATTTGGTAAAAGTACCTTAGGCTATTCTTATGCAAAAGATGTAATTATTTGAGTTAAACAGTGGTCCAATATGGTATATTTGAAACTAACTGAATGGCTACCAAAAAAATAGCTACTAACGATTCAGTGGTTCCACTTGGCAGGGAGTCTGCAGTATAGTGCTTTGGGTGTGTGTATTTAGCTCTGTGTTTAGCATTTTTTTCTGTGTTTTGAATGAAGGCACAGGTGTCATATTTTTGAAATTTGGAGGTGAATTAAATTAGGAAGAATAGCTAACATGACAAAATCAGGATTCCCAAATTTTGACAGTTAGGAACAGCTATTATTTTACCCCTTTTTCACTCATGATTAACTTTGTAACCCCTTTGGTAGTTTTCTTGGCCAAGATGCTAGAGTGGTTTGACATTTCTTTCTTCAGTTCATTTTATAGATGAAGAAATTGAGGCCAACAAGGTTAAGTGACTTGCCCAGTGTCACATAGTTATTAAGTGTCTGAAGCTGGATTGGAACTCAGGTCTTCCTAACTCCAAGTCTGTTCCTCTCTTCACTGTGCCACTTGGGTGCCTGATAGGAACACTAGCCTGAGTCTATTATAATGTAGTTCCATAGGCAAGAATGTGGTTTATTCAGAATATAATCTTCAGAATTTCAGGGGTGTTATCATTAGAAAATAGATGTTTCAAGGGACTGTAAGCTCAACATGTCTCACTAATAAGACATGATAGTGGGAAAAAGCCCAACTCTGGGCTTCAGTGAGAGAGCCATTGCTTCCAGGAAGATGAAGGTGATGGAGTCACTCCACCATTCCATGAGTAGACTACATCTTACTAGACTATTATAGTCCGCTCTGGATGACACAGTTTAGGGAAGAAAATGATAAAACAGAGCAGGGGTGGGGGAATCTGTGGGTTCAAGGCCACATATAGTCTTCAAGGTCCTTATGTACAGTCCTTTGACTAACTGCAAACTTTCCAGAACATGTCAGGATTTGATATGAGAATCTATTGAAGAAACTATGTATATACTGTGTCTCAGTTGTCAGGAGGGAGATTGAGGTTTGATACTACGTAAAAAGAAGCAGTTAGAGTTAACCCAAAGCTAAATGGAGTGCCTTGGGAGGCAATGGGTTATCCTTCATTGTAAGTCTTTTTAGTAAAGGCTGACAGAGCACTTGTCATACACATTGTGGAGAAGATTCTTGATCATGCAAGAGCTAGAGTAGATGATCATTATGATCATTAGGGATTAGAAATTTTCAGAGCCTATGATTTGGAATCAGAAGGTCTGATTTTTGTTCTTGGCTTTGATAGTTGTGTGACCTTGAACAAGCTACTTAACTTCTCTAGGCATTTGTTTCATGGCATCTGTTGAATGCTTGCTTTCACAAATTTTTTGTTCATTGAGAGGCTATGTGTATGTGTGCTATTTCATGAAACAATATGGCAAGTCATGGCCTGGACTTTGTTTTCTATTATTCTTTCAAGTTCAGAGTCCATGTGTGTGATCCTTTTTCTCTCTCTCTAATAACTGATAATGTCCAGAAACTCCTCTTCTTTCTCTAAAAGATTGAATTCTGAGATCTTCTTCTCTCTATGAAAGACTTGAAATCACCCCAGATGCCCGCATTTCTTTTTATATTAAAAAGAAGGTATCAGGGCAACCCCAGGATTAGTGGGCCTCAGTTTACTCATTTTTTTTAAATGAAGGGGATAGAATATATGACCTTTAAAGCCTCCTCCAGACCCAGAAATCTACAAACCTATGATTCTACAGGCTGATCTCACTTCTGTTAGAAATGGAAAAATGGGCTCAAAAGAATGATTGTCTACTATCCAGGTTATAAAGCAGAAAGAAAAAAGTGGTGAAAAATGTCAAAGTAAAAACAAAGAAGAAAATATATATAGAGAAACAGGTAAAAATGGCATTTTGGGATCTTTGAAGGGTGGCCGAGTAAGACAGAAATGAAAAGGAAGAACCTCTTAAAACTGGGACTTCATAATAGATATTTTGTAGTGGGGGAAGCTGGATATTCTAAAGTTGAACCAAGTATGTACCCTTTCCAGAATGATGATCCAGCTTCAAAGATGATATCCAGAGAAAATTTCTTTAATCAGAGTCAGGGAAAGAAGAGATGCACTATTGTTTGGTGACTTCTTTCTGAAGAGCGTAATGACAGATATTTGTGGAGTTGACATTCACAATAGACACATCTGCTATCTTCTCATGGCAAATATCCAACATGTGACAGACAGCCTCCTAAGACTTGTCAAATCTGATGAGTACTACCCAGCTCTGGTGATTCATGCAGGGACAAATGATGCCAAAAGGAATACAGAAAGCATTGCCAAGGATTATGAAGTTCCTGGTAAAGGAACTGAAGACCTTAGGAGACAGGTGGTGTTTTCATTAGAGTGACTGATCAAGAGCAAGGACTGTGGAAGAGAGAGGTGCAACTAGAAAGTGAAAGCTGATTAAGAAAATGGTGTCTGAGAACAGATTATAATTCTCCCCTCCTGCCCAAGATTAAAACACAGGAATGATGGACTCTTGAACGTTGATGGTGTGGACTTGGAAAAGACTGTTCAAAATGCCTGCCACAGGGGCATTTAAACCTAGGATCCATGAACTTATTTTTGAAACATATTTTCATAACTCTACATCGGGATAATTGGTTTCCTTTGTAATCTCATATACTTTCATGCTTTTCATGTTTATGAGAAGGGGTTGCGTAGGCCTCTCATAAGGGACCCATGATATTAAAACAAAAGCAAAGAACAGCAACAAAACATTTAGGAATCCCTGACCTAGAGTTTTGAAAATATAATTAAGTGAACTTTAAAAACCTTAAAAAGACAAACATTAACATTTCCTTATACATACCTCGTAAGATAGTAATTATAGACAGTAGCCATGGTGTAAGAAGATAAAAAGTGTTTGAGGAACTAGTGATCCACAGAAGATACAATCTCAGAAAAGATACAGCAATAATAAAAGTCATAATTTCATGTGTTTTTTACTAAATTGTTATTATGTTTAATTAGCAAAGAAAACTCAAAATTTAAAGCATGGATTTAAATATGACAAAAAGTATATCTGAGACTTGAGGGGATGGACTTGAGCTCCATAACATAGAAAGATATATCTTGTTCAAAACAACCAGGATAGGTAAAGGGAGGAGCGAGAAGAGTTGTACAATACATTAAGAACATAGCCTAATGGGAAAAATCCAGGAAGTAGTAGGGGAACCATGGCAGAGAACATTTGGGCAAAGATCAACCAAAAAAGAAATAAAAATTATATTCTTTTGAGAGGGTACTGTAGACCACCTTAACATAAAAAGTCAATAGATGAAGTTTTGGGAAATCATACACACTCACACACATACATATATATATATATATATATGTATATATATGCACATATTCACACACACATATACATGTATATACAGACATATATACATTCACAACAATTTGTTCGAGATGCAGTAGGAAGCTAGTACATTGATTGAGTAGGGGATACCCGCAATTAGGATTGGGTTTAAGTAAGGTTACTTTGATAACTGTACAAAATGGACTATCATGTTGAAAGACTTCAGGCAGAGACCAATTAAAAGGCTATTAACAAAGATTTAGCTGAGAAGTGATGAAAGTTTTAATTAAGGTGATAGGTAGGAAAGAAGGTATCTTATGCAAGAGATTCTGTGAAATACAAATAAACCAACAGCTGTGGGCTGGTCATGCAGCAATAGAAAAGCTGGCTAAATGTGTATTTTGTGGGATCCCTTAATATCCTCATGATGTCAATGGAAAACAAGGAAGGTCCCCAGCACATTGAGTGCCCCCTTCCTCCCTTTGTCAAACTTATGAGAAGATATGTGTACTAGTAATTAAGAATCAGCACATTGGAATCCAGATGATTGGACGGAGTGTACGCTGACTAAATCACGTATCTCTTAGAATATTAGGATAGTAAGTTGTCTTATGCACAAAGAAGGAAAACACAATGCAATAAAAAGGGTAGTGTGCATAGATTAATTACAATACATTAAAAACACTGAATTGTGTTGGGAGATAAAGTATATCATCATCAGAAGCATCACCAGCATAAGGGATATCATCAGGGAAATTTATGATAGAAAGAATAAGGTAGGTTGTGCAGGGAAAGAGAATAACTGATATCTAGCCTATGGTTTACCTTGATGTCCATGTGGTGTCAAGATCACAGGATCCTAGATCTAGAACTAGAAGAAATATTAAAGGCTACATAGTCCAGCCTTATCATTTTTTAGATGAAATTGAGGCCCATGAAGAATGATGTCCAGGCTCACATAGACATTGAGCATCATTTAACATCAACTCTGACCATTAGCTCAGTAGACTTTTGAATGTATCTCTTGGCTGCTAGAGCAAGGGATCTATAGGAAGGTTCTCAGCATGCTGGAAGAACTTCCCTTGAGAGAGCTTGTGGGATGACATTGAGGAGAGTCTCACCAGAGAAGCAAGGATGGGTGGGTTATTATCTGTGCCCCTGAAGGCAATATCTACATGGAAGAGTTAGAGCCATTGCATTGCTTAAAAGTATTGAATTCTTACAGTTACTAAGAAGACACAAAACGATTAGGTGTTGTCTTGCAACACATTGTTCATGCGGAAGTCATCTTTCTGTGCATGATATTTGCCAGTTGTTACACACTTGGCTTGCTTAGTGTTTAAGCCCCTTTGGGAAGTAGCTAAGAGCTCTGGCTTGGATCTGTTATTAAAAGATCTAGAAGTAGTTTAGAGATCTGGCTTGGATCTCTTACTAAAGCCGAGGCTTTAGTAAACTTGTCAATGGACTTGCTAATCATCTTTTACTGACTCAACAGCTTCTGTTGAATGCCCCATAATAAGCATGTGTTTCTATACAAGATGTACAAAAATGCATATAAATGCATGTATATATGTTTATATAATTTGCTTATCTCTCCATCTATTTGTCTATTCATGTTTATCCATATATCTGTTTGTCTTTCTACTTATCTGTCTAGTCATTTATATCCGCATAGCATCAATCTTATCCGTATCTATCTATCTATCTATCTATCTATCTATCTATCTATCTATCTATCTATCTATCTATCTATCTATCTATGTATTTATCCATCTATCCATCCATCTATAAGCAAAGTTCTGGATCCTTCCTTGTACAGATCAAAGAGTTCAGCAAGAGTACTGGGTTTTTTTTTGTTTGTTTTGTACTCTACAACTCAAAGCGTTGTAGAAATTGAGAATTTCTTTAAAAGTAAAACAATGCTTTGATAGACACCAACATTAGTGGTGATAGGACTTAATTTATTTTAGAAAAAGTCTCTTAACAAACAACTACAAAAAGATCTTTTAAATCATTATGCAGTGTCTCATTATTAAAGCCTCTTTTTTGGGCAAAAGTTAGGGAAATACCAATTTGGTGTGTTGCTATGGAATCAATACTGAAAATTTAGTAAATAAATTCTGTCAGAATGAACAAGGATGGCTTCAAGTCCTAAATGAGCTTGTATCTTTTTTCTGGTTTCTGAGTAAATATAAACTATGCAAAACATTTTCACTTTGCATCAATGCTGAAGGCTTTCATTTTGATGGATAATTTGGAGAAGTGCACCGTTCATTTGATCAGAAACTCCAAAAAGGTCACAGCTGCACATTATTTTCTGTAATCCTTGCAAAGTGAGTTTTTGACAATTTAACAGACAGTTTAAAGTTGCAAGACTTCAAAGGACAACCTTGTAGAGAGTATTCATTTCAGGCATGGATTGCAAATTAAAATTCTTCTAACTGTCTTAGATAAGCATCACCAACTTAAATTTCATATGCTGTATGAGATGGGTCTGTTTTGAAAGTCAAAATCACTTTACCCAGTGTGCATTTTGAATATTAAGTTTTTGCCACCTGGAAAATGTTCAGCATTATAATTTTAATGAAGCTGACAAGTAGTGCAATGATTTTCTTTAGCCAAATCCACGGATTGATTAAAGAACTGTAGTATGCTGGTCACTGTATAGACATATACATATATATATATATATATATATATATATATATATATATATATATATATATATATATATATATATATGTGTGTGTGTGTGTGTGTGTGTGTGTGTGTGTGTGTGTGTGTGTCTTATGATAAGAAAAGGGAAGTGTAGATAGGAAAGACAAGGTAAAAGCAGATACATAGTTTAAATTTTTTTCAATGTATTGACTAGAATGATGGCAGATATATGTGACCTAAAGACTATTGAAGAGTTGGCCCTGCCAAGTTCACCCCTGCCCCCTCACCAGGGGTATTAAAGGCAATAACTAGCTTCAGATGGGAAAAAGGGAACAGGCCATGTAGAGTTATCTCACTTTGGGACTTGGTCCAACTCCCTATGGAGGGAAATAGGGTGTATCCAAAAGGTCCAGTTAGTCCTGTTAAGAGTGACCTGTCTACATGACCCTGTCCAATTGCAGGCCACAAGAGAATGATCAGAAAGTGCTCATCCTGCCGTTTCTGGAATTGTCTTAATGAATTGCTTTTTAGACTGACTCATTTCTTATCCTATGGCTCGTCTCTCCATGGTCTTCAGTCCCGACCTTTGTCTTGTCTGTTTCAGCAATTGAATTCCAGTATTTGAGATGTTTCAGGCACCTTCATGGATTACTTCACTTAAAATGATGACATTTTAATGGCTTACCCAGGCTTCATTATCACTACATTTCTGCCATCAGACTTTTCTGGGTAGTACTTATTATTAAAGTTACATGGATTTCTCCCAATACTGAGTTGATTGGCTGTCAAAGTATGGATATAAAATTAAAAAAATAACATGTATTTATTGTTTACTTTTTTCCTGGAACTGTGTTCAGTAATATTATTACAACTTTGCCACTGTCAATACAAGTGGCTCCACTGAGCCTCTTGTCTGAGTGGATGACTCAAGCTCTAGGAACTGGCAGAATTGCGGTCACATCCTTATTGAAAGATCCAACCCATGATAGAAGAAATGTTTTTGTTGTACATCACACCCCAAACAAAACAACAAATTATGATAGTCCACAAAATATGCTAGCAGGATGATTTTTATGAAGATGCATTCGTATACAAGTAGAGCACCTTTTTCCTAGTTACTTTTTATTATGATGATTCAGGAATGCATTCTCTCAGGAAAACGCAGATCTCACAGTTATTATGTACAGATTTCAAATGTGACAAGAGGGTATAAAGCAAAACACCAAATGATAAAAACAAAAAGCAAAGAGAAGAGAAAGAACAGATACCTCTTTAAAACATGACAATAAAGACAAAAAAAATATACAGGTCACCAAAGGCTAGATTCATACTTTGGACAGGCTAGAAATCCAGAGCAATTCGATTTAATCCAACAAACATTTTAAAAGTATATCTAACTTATGATGAAAAAATGCTATCCATCCCCAGAGGAAAAATAAAACTCATGGTGTCTGAATACGGATTGTAGCATACTTTTTTGAAATTTTATTTTATTTTTGTTTTCTTTGACAGCATGACTAACATAGAAATGTTTTGCTTGACTATATGTGTATAACCTATATTGAATTGCTTGCCTTCTCAATGAGAGGAGGTGGGGAGGGATGAAGGGAGAGAATTTGGAACTAAAAGTTTTTAAAATTGTTTTTACATGTAACTGGGGAAAAATAAAATACTAAATATATTAAAAAATAAAAGGATACCTCCATATGTTTATTCTGGAGAAAACCTCATTTTCTTCATTGATTTTAGAATCAGAAGATTTGGGTCTCGAAGGATTTAGGTCTCGAAGGGGATTTATTTTTTATCTAGTCCATACCATTAATTTTACAACTGGGGAAACTGAGGTCCAGAAAGATGACTTTGTATAGACAGGAAGTGACCAGGGCAAGATTTGAACTTGAGTCCTTTGACTCTGGAACCATGCTCTTTGCACTATCTTATGGCCAGTGTGCTCTTCAATGTGTTCATTCAACTGGACGAGGAGTGTTTGTTACAGGGGTCTCTACTGTGCATCATGGACAACTGTGGCAGACTGCTGAAATCTGAGCCCCTTCTCATAATATCCTTCTTAAATAAAATAAAATGTGAAGATGATGAATCAAACTGATTATATCAAAAAGTTATCAAAATATACAAAATAAAAACAAATTCATTGACTTTGCGTTAACAACCCTGGATCAATCCAATCATTTTATTTTAGACCTGTGGAAAACAAGACCCAGAGAGATGAAGGAACTTTCCTAAAACTACATATTGGCAAAGCTAGGTTTTGGACTTGGGTCCTTTGAATTAAAATCCTGTCCTCTTTCTATTGTATCAAAAGCAATGCACTAATCATTGTACTCATTTGGGTACAATCTGTTTCCTTTTATTTAGAGAGAGTGAATATGATGTGAGCACCCTCTGGTTCAGTCTCTATGAGGCAGCCTTGACCTTTCCTACATGGATTTCAGAGAAGCTCATGAAAATTTGAGGAAAATGAAGTTAATTTCCTAGATAATTCATGCTGTCCCTTTTCATCTTACCTTCCTATCTTTCAACAGTCTTTTCCCTTCATTATCATTTCCCTATTGCTGGTCCATTATCAGAATAATTAATTCAGTACTCTATTGCATGTTGTCTGGGCAGACAGAGTTATTTGTAACAGTAATAAGTTGCAATATAGAAACTGTCAGGATAGCAAAATAAAATTTAAAAAAAAGCACTGGCTCTGGAATAAAAGGATCTGAGTTCAAATCATAGCTCTGACACTTTCTATTTGTATGACCTTAGGTAAGTCACTTACCTACCTTGGTTTTCATTTACTTTAGCAGTAAAATAAGGGATATTGGATTAGATGGTTCTAAAATTCTTTCTGGCTCTGGATCTCTGACATGATGGGACTAAATAAGAACCAGATTGTGTAGTGGCTAGAAGCCTAACTTTAGAATAAGGAAGACTTGAGTTCAAGAACTGTAACGTGGGCTAGTTGTGTGGCTAAGAAAAAGTAACAACCTTTAAATTTGCCAATCACCTCAAAGCAAAGATGAGCTCCTGATTTGCATAGGCAGACCAGAAATTCACACTGAGAGTTCCTTATGGGGAAGAAATTATAAGACTGCTTGACAAAATCAAGGGTTACAATCAGATTCTCAAAATGCATTTTTATTCTAATAACAAGTTATAAGATCAGTAAAAATATTATGGTCTAAAATCATAATATAAAGAATGATAATTCATATATATGTGTGTGTAGATATATATATGTGTGAATTATATATGTATACACACATATATGATATACATTATTATGTATTTCTATGCAAAGTATATTTTTTGCTAATTATATTTAACTATATGCATATATGTGTGTGTATGCACATATGTTCACATTCCTAATAAAGACTTGGAAGTGACCTGGGAGGGAATATCATGGAACTTTTTCATTTTACAGATGAGGGACTGAGGGAGGCCCAGGGAAATTAAGATATTCAGTGGAAGAGCCACAGTTCAAATTCACTTTCTGTGAACTAAAGTTCAACACTCTTTGTATGGCATTATACTGCCTTTGACAGAAACAAATTCAGGGGAAAAATGAAGAAAAGTTCTTTTTGATGAATAAAGAAAAGAACAAGGAGGCGCTAAAACATTATATGGTAACAATGAGGAAATCTCAAAAAAAAGTGATCTCCCTATCAGTCACTATGCTTCAAGGGGAGAGATTTGGAAATCGGAGGGAAGAAGAATTACGGAGTGGCTGAATTTTAAAGCTGAAAAGTACACGGGGATATTACAAATGAGGAAATTGAAGCTTGGAGGTGTTAAATGACTTGTCTAAAGCTGTAAAACTCCTCCAGGTAAGGTCAGTCTCTCTCTCTCTCTCTCTCCTCTCTCTCTCTCTCTCTCTCTCTCTCTCTCTCCTCTCTCTCTCTCTCTCTCTCTCTTTCTCTCTCTCTCTCCTCTCCTTTTCTCTCTCTCTCTCTCTCTCTCTTTCTTCTCTCTCTCTCTCCTTCTCCTCCTTTCTCTCTCTCTCTCTCTCTCTCTTCCCCCCCTTCCTCCTTCTCTGTCTCCCTTTCCAGCCCCCTCTCCTCTACATTTCCCTCTCTCCCTTTGTCTTTCCCTCCCCTTTTCTTTCTCCTTCTCTTTTTCCCCTCTATCTCCCCCCCACCCCATACTCTTTCTTTCCTCCTTGTCCCCTTCCTCCTCCCCCTTCTGTCTCTCAGAGATAAGGTGGATTTTAGAAGAAAATGTCCCGAATATAGGTTTTCTTGTTGTGGTAGGGATGTTGTTCAGGGTGATGGTAATGAATAAATCATGAGGTGCATATTATACAGCAAGTGGTACAGTTGATGGCAAACTGGACTTAGAATTAGGCACATCTGAGTTAAATACTCCCTTAGATATTGTGAGATAGCATCCAAATCACTTTGTCCCATTTTGCCTCAATTTCCTCTCCTGTAAAATGGGGACTAGTTCCCAGGGTGGTGGTGCAAGTCAGATGAGATAATAGATACACTAAGATCCCTGTACATGGGAGCTATTAGTTTTGTTTTCACCCATTTCAAAGCTGTTGTGGTGAACGGCCAAAGCCTGCAATGCAAGACCGTTAATGCTTTTCTCTTCTCCTGCCTTCCTGGCCTCAGGACTGAAGGCATTTCTTTTAAGTCTAGTCTGCAATCTTCACCCAGCTGCTCAATTACTGTTAGCAATAAAAATCACCGAGGGAAAAAAGTCCATTTTTAAAGGTGTTGGCAAAAATTCATAAAGAATACATCAGGCCTGTCAGGTCTATGGATATCTGATAGATAATGCATACATTAATGCAGCAGATGAGAGGTTGTAGGCATAACAATTTTAGATTTCAAAACCTTGTAGTATACCACAGATTGAAAATGGATCTAAGATTAATAAGTAAAAGACTAGAGAAAGTATTGAATAGTTTAGTTTATTTGGGGGTTGGTTAATGGCACACACATACACACACACACACACACAAAGAGAGAGAATTAATATAAGTTGTGTAATGGGAAAAAAACAACAGGCAACCAGATTCGGACAAACAAAAAAAAGACCTTGATCCACTCCTTTGTGCCTGTACCCTCCTCCCATTGAAGCTGCCCAGAACCTCCATCTGAGGGAGTGCTTGGGCCAGCCATGGCTCACTCTTCTTCAGGCTCTGTCCCTGAATTCCTGGACTTTTCTGCTTCCTCAACTTGGGCATGCCTCCACCCTTGTGGATGAGGGGACTCCTCCTTCCAGGTCAGCCTAGGAGATGAACATGTCTCACCTCTTTCTCAGCTCTGCCCCAGATTCTCTTGACTTTTTATACCTTCTCCCTATTGGATACTTTCTCTCCCACTCATCCCTTTTCAGTTCCCTTTTATGTGTAATCTTCTCTCATTAGAAACCAGGTTCCTTAAGTGTAGGAATTGTGTTTTTGCTTATATTTATATTATTAGCACTTAGCACCAATCCAGACACATCATACATTGTTAATAAATGTCTGTCTGTCTGTCTCTCTTTCTTTCTGTCATTCTCACACACACCCATATTTGCTTGAACAAAATTTGTAGGGCAGTTAAAGCTTTAAAGTAATACTTTTGGGATACCTGATATGATCACACTCTGTATACTTTACTGCTCCTGTAGTAAAATGGATGCTTTCGGAGGGCAAAAAAGTATATCATAGTTTATCTTTGCATCTCTCTTTCCTGACATATGAAGTGCTTAATAAATGTTTGTTGAATTTGGATTGGGAACAAAATGTCTGTATTCATTTTCCGCCTGCTAGGTACATAACCCTAGAAATCAAGGGTAGAAAGGTGCTAAACACACTAATATATTCATAGCAGTGATTTTTGTGGTAGTCAAAGCCTCTAAACAAAGGAAATGTATGTTTATTGGGAAATGTCTGAACAAATTGTTGAAAACATACAAAATATAGTATGATGGAAAATGAAATAAGTATGAGAAATGCATAGAAATAATAGCTAGTGTTTATATAGTTTGAAGGTTTTCAAAAGGCTTTATCTATGTATCTCATTTGATCCCTGCAACAGTGTGATATGGATGCCATGATTATTTCCATTTTACAGATGAAAATACTGAACCTGAGAAAGCACAAAGTATTTGCCCATGGTTCACATACCTAGTAAGGCTTTGAGAAAGCAATTAGCCCTTCTTTACTCCAAGTCCAAGATACTACCTACTATGCCACTTAGATGCTTTTAAAAATGGAGGAAAAAATGTATAGTTTTGTATCAGCTGACTTAAATGAGGTAAGTAGAACCAGGAAAAAAATAAATACAATGGTATTTTCTATTGCTTGTCTTCTGTTCTCAAGGAGGATCATGACTTCGAGAAGATGATATCATGATTTGCAAGTGAATTGAATTTAAGTGAGACAGGGCTGTGTGAAGTCACCACCCTCACTCTCTTTTCCAGAGCCATCTGGGTTCAAGTAGTCAGGATGACTGGAGATGGCCCAGGATGTACCTGGAGATCTTTGTCTTCTTAAGCTAATGTCTTTCCCAAGTCTCAGTTTGTCTGAGGCAATGCCCATTCAGTGATTATGGCCAGGTAAGAAATGAAGAGAAGAATGTCCTCTTTTACCTGGTAAAGAAAATCAATTTGTGAAGGGAAGACCCTCGGGGTTTCTGGCCAAAACAGAAATGATTGTTATTTATAATGAGAACCATTAGAACCCAAACAATGACCAAATGAGACTTGGACTGGGATCTATTATTGACCATTCAATGACAACCAGAGTAATTGGGATTTTAGGTATGATCCTTAAATCTAGCCTGTAAACTCCAAGATATCTTGGGTGATCTCAGATAAACAAAGACTACAACAATATATCTCTCCCCCAACAAAGAAACACACAAATAAATAAGAGAAAACCCAAATGCTATGTAATTAAATGCACATATTGGTGACAGCACAGATAGAGTACTTGGCCTGAAATCAGGAAGACTCATCTTCCTTTGTTCAAATCTGGCCTCAGACACTGACTGAGGCTAGTCACTTTATCCCTGTCTACCTTAGTTTCCTCATCTATAAAATGAGCTGGAGCAGGAAATGGCAAACCACTCTAGTATCTTTGCTGAAAAAAAAAATCCCAAACAGGGCCATGAAGGGTCAGACAGAACTGAACAACAAAAAATATAATTAAATGAAAAAGTGTGACTCAGGAGAAGAGATGAAGAAATGTCTTTCCCTCATTTCTTTGGACTAGTGGGAGCAGGAGATACTATGGGTGTGGGGTGTTGCATATACTGTCAAAAGTAGGCGATGCTCCATACCATAGCTTAACTCTTGTTTTCTCTTTCTTATATGGGCATATTCATTTAATGTACCATAATTTATTTATTCATTCCCCCAGATTATAGGGATCCACTCTTTTTCTAGTTCTCTGCTACCAAAAAACATGTTGCTATGATTATTTTTTTTCTGTCTCTGACCTCTTTGGGCTATATGCTTAGTGGTAGGATCTCTGGGTCAAAAGTTATGAGTTTATTCAATAAACATTTATCAAGCATTCAGAAATGCAAAAACCAAAGACATCGTTGAACCTTTACAAATGCGCAAAAATGACAGAAATGAGGAGATATTCTGAATATAGAAGAAACATATCATACAATGGTGACAGTTAAAAACTGAGTGAGCAAATAATGAAATGAATCCCAGGAGCCAGAAATAAAACCAGTGTAAAAGTTTGCACCTTGAGGATGGAAAGGCTGTAACATAAAATATATTTCTCTACGAAGATGAGATTTGTGGCACTCAGAATAGACTCATAAAAATCATTCTTACCATGGTCCATCAAAAGGGCTGAAATGGAAGTGTATTTAAGTACTATTTATTTCCAGATGACTGATCTTACTCATTTTAACAACTTTTATAGCAACTACACATAGAATTGATCCTCCTCCCATTCTCATGTTTACCTGTTAAAACCCTACCTTTAAAACACTTTTAGGTTCTTCAGAGCCTAACTCAGGTGCTGTCCCCTTCCGTGGTTCTGCTATCCACCAGCTAGAAGCAATCTTGTTGCACTGCTCCCTTAAACTTAATGTATTTAGTCTATTTTGCATTGTGCTTTCTTTCCCCTAATTTAATGTAAGTTCTTTGAAGTCAGGGAATATGTCTTATTTAATCTTTCCTCCATCAGAACCTGGCACCTTGTGCATAGTAAATACTGAATCAAGTTTTCAGGAATCAAAGGTTTTAAATAATCTTAGGCTTCAGGTTTGAAGTCAACTTCCCTCCTACTCATAGATATGGCCTTCACAAATGATCATTCTGTGGGCCAATAATGTATTATGGGAACTGATTTCAATTCAAGTCGAGATAGTTTAGTTTTAAAACACTGACTTTGCATTTTAAATGAGATCATGGGTTTTACTTCTCCCCACATGAACTGAATCATCCATTACTAATTCATTTAAAAATAATTATTTTCAATTAAAAAGCATTTATTTTTTCCCACTTTCCCATTTTCCTTCTGCAATAGGGAAAGCAAATAGAAACAGGTCTTGTAATAAATACTCATAGTCAAGAAAAATAAGCTCTCACACTGCCCATGTACACAAATAGTTTCTCAGTTGCATCTTGACTCTATCACCTCTTAGTTAGGAGACAAGTAATATTCTTCAGCCTCAGTCGTCTGTAATCATGGTGGGCCATTGGGGATCAAAGTTCTTAAGTCTTTCAGTTGTTATTTTTAATTAACTTTCATTTGTTTTCTCAGTGACAGAGGGAGTTGAGCTTCCGATAATCAGAGAATCTTAGGACTGGAGTGAATCCTAGAGATCATCTAGTCCAACTTGCCAACCAACAGAAGAACATTGTTCCATAATATTACTGAACAAGTGGCCAATCAGACCATGTTTGAAAACTGCCAGTGATGGAACTGGTAGAAGGCCATCCCATTACTGAAAATCTTTGCTTACTATTAAGTTCTTCCTCTCAGTAAGCTGAAATTTGATTGCTTGTAACTGCCATCCAATGCTCCCAGTTCTGACCTTTGCGAACAATACTGTAGAAATTCATTCTATTTTCTATTAGTCCACAAGACTGATACATCAAATGAGCACATTGCAGATATTGTACTTAAATTTAAAGTCTCTGAGGTTACCTTTGTATGCCAGATGACATG
Source organism: Bettongia penicillata ogilbyi (assembly GCA_023548195.1). Taxonomy (NCBI): domain Eukaryota; kingdom Metazoa; phylum Chordata; class Mammalia; order Diprotodontia; family Potoroidae; genus Bettongia; species Bettongia penicillata. The sequence continues at coordinate 457,295 of JAJHZJ010000898.1, read as the reverse complement.
ATGCCAGGAGATGATCATGTAATTAGATGCATTTCCAGCTAATTGGAGAACCAGTCCCAAAGAACCAGAATTAATGTGAACCTGGAAGGTAATCACTATTTGATTGATAGATATCCAACCTTGACCTTATTCTGTTCAGATTAACATGACAGTAATTTGGATGCAAGCATAAATGTTGTACAAATCATCCATTTATAGCCAATATAAATGTAGAATAACAAGTTAACGCATTACATAATGGAACCAGGATTGAAAAAAAGATTCTGACAGATTATTATGGGCCAAATTTAAAAATGTAATTTCACTCAGATATATGGAAAATTTTAAACTTGAAAAAATGTCACGCATATAGACATAGGATGTGGGAGGCATCCCAAACATAGAAGGAATTATTGAGAATACATAAACACCAAGAACTGTTTTCAATATGGTAAGTGGTCAAAAAAATGAGTAAGGAGTTTCTAAGGAACAATCATAGACTATAAATTATCACATAAAATGTCCCAAATCCCAAATAAATAGAAATCAAGATTAAAACATCTTTGGAGTCTGATATCTTCACATCATGCACATTGACAAAGGTGTGTTCTTCATGGGAAGAACCAATATCAGAAGGCAGACACACTAATACCTTGTTGGTGGAGTTGTGGAGTCCAAATGTTCTGGATATAAATTTAGAATTACGCAAGAAAAAAGACTCACAAATCCCTCTATTGGCCATGTAGTTCAAGGAAGTAAAAAATGGAAACAATGTCCCAATATACAGAACATTCCAGAAGTTTTAGAGTGGTTTTAAGCTGTTAAAACTTAAGTCTGTAATCCTTTTGGGATGTTTTGTATATCCAAATATTCATCGCAGTTCTCTTTGTGGTAGCAAAAGGTTGGTAACAAAATTGGAACCATTGATTGGTGAAGGGCTGAAAAGATATATCACATTAGAGCAATGTAATATTATTTGAATAAAGAAATTACAAATGTAAGGAAGTCAGAGAAAATGGAAAAGTCTGTAGAAACTAATACAGAGCAAAATAAACTACATGATGACAGCAACATTTTATTAACTTGAATGAATGAGTGGATTACCTAAAGGATTCAGACCCTGAATAATGGGGGTGGATGGGAACAAAGTTTATAGAGAACAGAAAATGAAGCAATTCTCCTCCTTCACATGAAAGAGGTGGAAGACTACTAGAAAATGCTGAGGATGTTGTCTGATGTGATCACTGAATTAGATCATTTTGCTTAATTTTTACTTTTATCAGTCTTAGAATGAAGCTTAAGTGACTTACGTTTGTCACCCTGGAAAAACACTCACTTTAAGGTTGATTCTCCTGATTGATGAGATGCCAGTCTAGACAATCATTTCATGATCACTTTATGGCTATGTCAACTCTAAGACTTTCCCATCTACTCACCAGCTCCTGCCCCATCTTCTCCAACTTCTTTGATGTGCTGTACTCTCCCCTTTCAATGTAAGTTCCTTGAGGGTAAAACTGTCTTATTTGCTTATGGTTGTAACCTCAGTATCTAGTATGGTGCCTGGCTACATAATTACTGAATAATTGTTTTATCTTTCTGGGTAGCTAGGTGGCACAGTGGATGAAGCACTGGCCCCAAAGTCAGGAAGCCTGATCTTCCTGAATTCAAATCTGGCCTCAGACTTTAATAGCTGTGTGACCCTGGACAAGTTACTTAATCCTGTTTGCCTCAGTTCCTCATCTATAAAATGAGTTGGAGAAGGAAACAGCAAACCACTCTAGTATCTTTTCAGAAAACCTTAGACAGGTATCTGAAAGAATCAGATACAACTGAAACAAGTAAACAACATCTATCACATGTCTGTATCTATTTATGCAAAACCAAAGAGGGTAATGAAAATTATCTTAAGGAGTTTTAGTTGACTGCAAGTTCATAGTGCCAATAATGTGGTATTGCTAATACAGAAAGGTAATGTTATCCTTGACTCCAGTCATAGACACTGAGAGTCTAGAAGAAGGTAGGCAACATCCTCGCTGCACTCTGTTCTGGTCAGTTTACTTCTCGAGTATTATTTGCAGTTCTTGGCATCGCATTTTAAGGAGAACATTGAAAAACTCAAAAGTTTTTGGAGAAAAGCAACCAGGGTGGTGAGAAGACTGTAAAGTATATTGTTCTTGGAACTGGGGATGTTTTCCTGGGGAATCATCTCTAATTTCTAGTATTTGAAGGATTGTTCCACAGAAGAAGGATTAGATGTGACTTACTGGGCCCAAATATCAGAAGCAGGGATAGAAGGTGTAAAATATCAGTGTTCTGAGACAGTTCTCTGGCATTAGGGAGCCCCTCCTGGGAGGACGCAGGCTGCTTCTATTGACCCTTGCTTTCTTTACCTGGGTTGACAATGTCATACTCTCCCAGTGTAGATGTCACTATTAATCAGTTAAGTCCTAGTCCAGATACCTAGTTTATTTCTAAGGAGAGGCATGTGGACCAGCTAGAGTTGTCAGGGAAAATCACCTCTGAATGAGTTTGGGTGCTGAGAATATTAGAAAAAGCAATAGGAGTCATTCAAGGCAAAGCTTTATTCTAAACAACAGAGAAAAGGGGGAAGTGGTGAGAGGAAAAGGAGACCCAACATAGCGGATATATTAACACTGAATATAACTTACTTAAGGGCAGCATAGAGACATGGGTCCATTCAGCAGAATGGGGATGTTCCAGTAGAAAGGTCCTCTTGCTAGAGGGCAGGGTATGGTCCAGCAGGAAGAGGTGCTCTCACTGGAGGGGAGGGTATGAGTTTCAAAGTGCTTTTGTGAATGTGAGGTTTTTATGCTATGTTTTTTGGTGGCCTTCTTGGAGCTGGCCAAGTTGCATGTCAAAAGTGAGGAAAAAATATTTTTTGGAGGGTTTATTACTAGGGAGAATAAACAGCTGGCAGTAGCTAAAATATTTTTTTGGGGAGTTTGCAGATCAGGAAAAAATCAAACTGGTGGTACTCAAAATAATGTTTTGGGGACACAGTTATACTGATCCTCCAAAAATGTTATTGTCAGTATTTTTCCATAAGTGAGTTCCATTAAGTTTATAGCCTCCCTTACAGGGGGACTGTCATAGTGGCCTCAAAACCATCAGGCATAATCTTATAACAATGGTTTCCATGCATAGAATCTATAATCTACACCTTCCCTTAAACGGAACCTGTCATGGTGGCCTCAAAACCACTAGGCTTTATTTTATAACAGGTTTTCAGTTAATTCTGTACGAAGTGGAAAGCCTTCCTTACAATAAAAAACATCCAAAAGTGTGATGGGTCACCTTAGGATGTAGTGAGTTTCTCTTGCAAGAATATTTTAAAGTAAAAATATCTGATAGAAGGACTGTGTCAGGCACATGATGAATCATGCCACATGACCTCAATATTTCCTTCCAAATCTGAGATTCTGATTCTGTTGTCTTCAAATAATTAAACACAGCTATAATCTTTCTCCAAGTCCTATGTACCCATTTTTTTATTCTTTAACAAAAATGCTTTCCAGACTTCTCACCATCCCGGTGATGTTCCTGTGGATGGAGATCAATTTCATCCATAAAATGCCTCATACAGAAAAATTTGATAAACTTGCCTTCTAGGTTTTTATTCAATTCAAACAATAAGCAACTGAATATGACAGGACCAAAGCCAATATTTTAGCTATCCCAAGAAGAGAGTGACAGGCAAGATCATGGGCTGAATTTAGTAGGACAAAATTCAGTACAAAAATATTCAATTTCTTAGAAACAAGATAGAGGAGGCAGGATTAGATAGAAATTGTCCTGAGAAAGATCTGGGGTTTTTCAGCAGATCACAAGTTCAGTTTGGGTCAGCACTGTGATGTAACAACCAAAAAAATGATAAAATCTTGGGCTGAAATAAAAGAGGCATACATTCCAATAGGAAGTTGATAGTCCCATGTACCCTACTGTCACCAGACCACATACATAGTGCTGTGGTCAGTTCAGGGCATTATAATTTAAAATGACATTGATAAGTGGGAGAGTGTCTAGACAAGGTCAAAGAGTTCAGTAAAGTGTCTCCAGTTTGTATATATGAGGGTCATTTGGAAAATAGAGAGATGTATAGCTGGGAGAAAAGTCAGGGGGGCACATGATAGCTGTATTCTAGTATTTGAAGGTCTGTTATGTGTCAAAGGGACTAGACTTATTCTGTTTGCTACCAGAAATTAGAACCAGGAGCAATGAAATTTGCAAAGAAGCCGGTTGGTGTAGATGACAAGAAAACAACGAGGCCAACCTCCTAATAATTAGGGCTATCCCAAAGCGGGAAGCAGTGAGTTTCCTTTTATTGAAGGTGTTCTGGCAGTGGTTGGATGACTCTTTGTTCAGTATGTTATATAGTGAGGGCTCCTTTCATGTGGATGCTGGTCCATTTAGCATCTCCCTTCCAACTGCTGGGGTGCTATGATTTTTATGAGAGAATTCTCAATGTGTTGGAGGAGTGGGAATTTCACTCAAAGCTAGGGATTAAAGCCAGAAATAGATTAAGTTGTGACTGGTAAGGATTAAGGATTAGTGAAAAAGTAACAGTTATGCAAATATGAAACATGCATGCTTCATCTCCTCCATATATTCCATGATACAGTAACTCTGGTCTATCTTATGTTTTTCCAACAAGAAACTCTATTTCCCTATCTTGGGAATTATCCCCTATTCCTGGAATGCTCTCCTTCCTTTTCTCAATTTCCTGATTACCCTGAATTCATCTGGGGCTCCATTAATATCCCACTTTCTGCAAGAAGCCTTTTCTGATCTCTCTCCTAGTGCCTTCCCTCTGAGAGTATTTCTAATTTCATATCTATATGTCTATACACATATAGGTATGTGTATATAGATACACACATATCTATATTTATATCTTGTTTATAACATAGTTGTTTGCATGAATTCCTTGAGAGAAGGGATTGCTTGTGTCATTCTTTGTATCCCCAGTTTTTAACACAATGCCTGTTGCATAATAGGCACCTAAAATACTTACAACTTGACGACTAGTAGGCATTTGTCCCTAGTCCACACCTCATCTCCCTCCCTTTTAAAATAGTGCAAAATTAGAAAATCTCAATTTACTTACCAGAAGAATAATTGTCTGACTCATTAAATCACAGGCAAGTATCTACTACTAACTTAATGGTGGTCAATTAATTAGCCTTTATTAAACACCTATAGTGTTCTAGGTTCTGTGTTAAGTGTAAAGAAAGGCAAAGTAGGATTATAGATTTAGAGCTGGAAAGGCCTATCTAATCCAACTCCCTTATATTACAGAAGAGGAAACTGAGGTCCAGAAAGGTTTAGTTACCTGCCAAAAGATACATGAGCAATAAGACACAGAACCAGGATTTAAACTGAACTCTTCTTTCTCTAAATTCCTCTCACTTTTCATAGAACTGTGGAGCCTGTAGATTATCCCACTTGCACATAAAATTACTTTAAAAAATTCTTCTTTGTGTGTTGAGATGATTGTATCTATTGATAATTAATAAAATTGAATTCATTTAAATGAAGGAAAAGTACTCAAGAACCATAAGCATCCTGTGTGCTCCTAGCCTTGGCAATCCAACCTATCCAGTGACAGTCAATTCACAGTATCATTGTTTGATCTGAGACTCATGGGTAATTTGGTGCCACTTTTGAGAGAATTTCAATGATCCTGTGTGGAGTCATTAGAAGGTAGCAGGTCAAATGGCATCCTGAGAAACCATTGAACATCCTTGCCTTCTGTTGCAAACTCTCTGGGTGCTCCATTGGAGACCAAATGAGGAACAAGGGTTAGGAACTTCATCTATTGTCCAGACATCTGTAGCCACAGCAGGCTGTCAAAAGAACTGCTGTCCTGGAAGCCTAAGTCACCCAGGGGGCTCATCAGCTCCAAAACAAGACCAGAATTGGAGACAGCTCCAAAGTGCTAACAATGTTAACTGATTGTATTTCCTGCCAAGGAGAGCAATATCACTGCCAGGATCAAATAACACTTCCCTCTGCTTGCTTGGGGAAGTCATAATTTTTTCACGACACTTGGAGGAGAATAGGGGTGGAATGTGAGCTGTGCTTCTGGGAAACTTAAGACCAATCCATCTGGTGAGAAAAAGTTCAGTTTGGGAAGTTTAACTGGACTGTGGGCCAAGGAAACAGAGTTAAAAGCAAACTGGTGGGCACTGGGGACTTGGTACAGCTTACAGAAAGGTTTCATTCCCTCATCACTCTTGCTTATTCTCCATTCTGGCAGCCAAAGGAATTAATGAGCAGCACTCAGAAGTTATTTAAGGAAGGATCCTCTCCCTTTTGACTCCTGTTCTCCCGCTGTTCACTTTAAAAGCTCATAAAGGTCTTGCGTAGCCAGCTATATTTCATAGTCTTGGGCTTTTTATTTTTTTGGTCATATTTTAATGGGATGCTGGTGGAGAACAAGAGGGAATTAAAATGAGTGTGACTCATTTTGGTCTCCAGATTATTGCCCTGTCTTCTTCTTGTCATTTCATTCACAAATGTCACCCATTAGGTTTTGTCTCTTACCCTTTAATGCTCTCATGCCCAGGAAAAGCATGAAATCATTCTCTTGATTTTCTGAATGTGAGACTGTTTTATTCAAGCCTCATCTCACTTCTTTCATGTAACTATCTCCCCAACCCCAAACTCTCACTTTTTCCCCTAATGATTAAGATCCAAAATGAAACTTATTAACTTTCCCCATCCCCCAAACCAAGTTTTCTCCGGTCTTAATTGTTTCTGTTGTGGCACCACCGAATTTCCAGTTACTGGGTTTAGGTCATTGGAGACATTCTCCACTTTTCTCTCTTCCTTGCACCCAATATTGAATTAGCTACCAGGCCTTCTTAAGTGTCTTGTCACTCTACGTCAGACCAACATCACTGATCAGGTCTCCAAACTCACTTCTCTACTTTCAGCCATTCCAACTGAGTGGAGGTTCAATTACCAAGATAATCTTCATGAAGTACAAATCTGATTATGCTATTACCCTTCCATAATCTTGCCTTGAGGATGAAATATAGAACAAATAATGAAAGCCTTCACCATATCTTTCCAAGAGAAATCACAATCTCTCTCCTCATGTATTCTAGGTTACATTCAAACTGGACTACTTGCTATTCCCCAAACTTCTCATCTTATTCCCAGCCTGCATGCCTGGGAAGCACTCCTTCCCCACCTCTACTCTTAGCAAGTATTTTTGCTTCCTTCAAGGCTCAGCTCATTGTACACTTCCCTGATAGTCTTAGTTTCTAACATTCTTTCCCTCCTCAAATTATTTTGCTGTTACACATCTACATTATTGTTTTATCCTTCAGTAAAAATAAACATCTAGGGATAGGGATTGCTTTTCATTTTGTGTTTGATATTTTGCATATAGTAAATTACTAATTTTTAAAAAAATATTAAATGTAATATAAGTGAATATGAGAACTAGGAATGTAAGAACATAGAGATGACTGAGTCCAACTCCTGACCCATTTCATAGATGAGAAAAATGATGCTTAGAAACTAAGGTGTCCTGTCCATAACCAACAAGTAGCAACTCTCTCATCCTCTACATGCTCGCTAGTTGTTTTCCTGATTTTTATGCCTCACTGACTGAAGAAGGATCACAGATTTAAAGTTAGAAAGTACCTCAGTCTATTCAATTCAAACTGTCATTTTATAGATGGGGATACTGAAGACCTGAGAGGCAAAGAAGATAGTTGGTACAGTGTCTAGATCTGAAATCAGGAAGGACTTAGTTCAAATCCTGCCTCAGTCATCTGTGTGACTGTGGGCAAGGCACTTAACCTCCCCCAGGCTCTCTCTGCTGCCTCTGAAAAATAGAGATAATAATAACACCTATTTCCCAAGGTTGTGGTTGGGAGTCAAATAAGATAACATTTATAAAGTGCTTTACAAGCTTTAAGAACCATATAAATGCTAGCTATTGTAAAGCCACTTGCTTTAGTTCAACTCAATTGTAAGCCACAGAGGCAGGATTTGAACCCAGGTCCTCTGGCTTCAGATCCAGTGCTCTTTTAACTATATCACATTGCCTCTGAAGGGTCATATCTTTGCTTCCTAAATTCTGATCTAGAAATGCCATTGATGCTGCCTTTTGTATTAGACACTATAGCCAACTTCTAAAAATGCTGTGACATTGGAGAGGGCATTTCCTTGATGCTCTACTCTCACAAAGAAAGAATTAAGTTGTGTGGTAGATGGGGAATGGCAGCGTTCCACTCTCAGGAATTACTGAAGGAGAGGAAGCCAGCCACAATTATAACTAGTTATAAACCATAATGAAGCCTCTTTGACTAGGTAGGTCATTGTAGGAGGTTGTGGGATCTCCTTGTCTAGAGGCTTTTAGGATAAATTCCTATGTGTCAGCAACTGCTTCATGGCTTTTGTAGATGTGCTTCTGCTTAAAATCAGAGGAAAGGAAAGTCCCTTAGCTATTCACCCGCTATAATAATATATTGTGAGCAAGTGGCAGTGAAGGATGTTTTCAGTTCTTGTTTCTTTAGTACATTTGCCTGGAGAGGAATGGATAGACTAAGAAAAAAGTATAAACAATTCCATCCAGTTCCATCTTTGTGCTTGATTATAAGACTCCATCATACATTACCTCCAGATTATTTTCAAGTAATGCATATGGGGAGAACTAAGGTCATTGGACCAGATTCCTATTTCTATTCATGCCAAGTAAAGGGGAAAACTCTAACTACTTCCTTTAGGATGCAATTTCCTTAGACTTGCACATTCTGTCCCCCACATGCTTTTCCAGTATTATTTCACTCCCCATAACACCAACTCAACCCCAATGACTCACAGCTGTTTGTTTCCCAGATCACAACCTATACCTTGGAGAACTCAACCTTTTCAGCTTAGAAGGCTTAGCGTTACTCCATATCCCATTCTGATTGGTCAATGCCTCCTGTGACCACTAAAGCAAATAGAGCTCCAGCCAAAAGTTCCATCCCTGCAAGGTTGTACCCTGGCCTTCTGTCTTAAGAGGCAGGTTCCCACCCCCCACTTAGTTCTGTAACCATAGCTGGTCACTCCTACTATTGCTCGTGGGTATGACGGTCTATTCCATTAGGACTTCCCTTTCTAGCATCTTCCAACTTTTCAAGCCAAGATAGCTTTCTCCTGGCTGCCAAAGTATCAGACCTAAAGGTATTGTCTCTCTCTATTAAAAAAAAATGTTAGGTTCCTTGAGGCAAAGACTGATTTTGCTTTTGTGTTTGTATCTTTCTAGTTTGGTTTTGTTTAGTCATTTTCCATCATATCTGACTTTGTGACCCTACTTGGGTTCTCTTTGGTTTTTGCTTTGGCAAAGATAGTAGAGTGGTTTGCTCTTTCCTTCTCCAGCTCATTTTACAGATGAAAAAGCTGAGGCAAAGAGGATTAAGTGACTTTTCCAGGGTCACAGAGCTAGTATGAGTCTGAAGACAGATTTGAACTCAGGTGTGGTACTTTATCCATTGCATCACCTAGGTGCCCACATTATAGTTTAATCTTCATAGTTTAGCATGAGGTTTAACAATGAACATTTCCTGTCCTTACATTTATATATAGCCTTTATGGTTTGCAAAGTGCTTTGTGTACTACTACATTTCATCTGCAAGTTAGGTGCATCTTATTATACACATTTTACAGGTGAGAAAACTGAGGCTTAAAAAGGTGAAGTGATGCCCAATCTTGCCCAGCTGGTAAGTAAATGAAGCATGACTTAAACCCAAGCCTTCCTGAGTCCAAGTCCAGTGAGCTCAGTTCTAGATTTGAAGTTCAATGCTTCATCCATTACTCCAACTGCCTTCATGCTCTCTTTGCTCAATCAAACTAGGAACCACCATATTCTATTGGAAACTATTACTTTGTGATCTTCTCAAGGGCAGGGACTGTCTTTTGCCCATTTTTGGACCCTCATTGCTTAGCACAATGCCTGGAACAAAGAAGGGGCTTAACCAATGTTGACTGATTATCTGACTGTCTATTCTTTGCCAGCCATCCCCTGCCTCTGTACTTTTGTTCAGGTGGCTACCCACTTTTGGAATCCATATCCTTTGCCCTCTCTGCTTGTTAAATTTCATCCCTTTCTTCAAGGTTCAGATCAGGTACTTTTTTTTTCATTGTCTCTTCTGAAAATCTGAGCTCTCCTAAGAATATTCCCACTTTAACAGTAATCTCATTGATAGAAGCCACTTTATGCTTACAGTTCTTCAAATCTTATCCCCTACAAGGGATTTTTATCATGTGGTACTATATGTCAACTGGACTGAATGGGCCTCTAACCTGTTGATGCTTGGAGCTGAACAGAGTAGGCTAGAGACATGAGAGTTAAGAATCAAACAGAAGTTTAATGTCAAAGTGAAGAAACAGTTTATAAGCAAGGACACATGTGCAAGAGCCCTGCCCCTAGTAAGGGACCTGAGGCAACGGGGCTGAACCTACATTTATATACCTGTGGCTAGACAAAGAATCAAACAGTGCAGTGTAGCAACAGCATTGAGACATAACAGCAACAGTGAGACAAGGTTGTCTAGGGACAAAAAGTCTGTTCATGGCAGGGCTTCATCTCTGGGCCTGCTGGTACGTCCTGAGGACAGAGGACTGTTATGTCAAGCTCAGGGCATAGCTTACTTGCTGTGCATTAGTTCTGGAAAACAGGGTGTCTCCTAAAAGTATCTTGACAAGTTCAATTAAAGGATTGGTTCTAAGGCAGTAACTTCTTCATGGAAAGATTGTAGGGGTGAAAGATTGGTAATTGGTATAGATTTTTGGAATTTGATTCAAGTTGGCATCTGAGTTCAAATCTCAGCTCTGCCACTGCCTATGTATGTGAATTTAGGTAAGTCATCTCATCTCCCCAGCTCTCTGTTTCCTCATCTGCAAAATGAGAGTTGGATTAGATACCCTTTAAGACCTCTTTTACCTTTAGACTAATGAAATTACAGGTCTTTTATAAAGTTAAAATAGCATAAATTCTATATTCTCATAGAATTTGGAGTCCAGTAGATTAAACACCTTCTCTGGGGCAAGAAATGATGGTCCTTCATCTCAAATTCAGATCAAGGCAATGTGGTGTTGCAGAAAAGGAAGTGAAAAAGGGAAACAAACATTTATTAAGCACATACACTACGTACTAGGCAATTTACAAATATTCTCTCATTTGATATTTACAACAACCCTGAGAAGTAGGTGCTATCGCTATCACTATTTCATAGTTGAGGAACCAAGGTGGATAGAGTTTAAATAACTTATTCAGAGTCTTACAGCTAGTAAGTGTCTGAAGGCATATTTAAATTCAAATCTTCATCACTCTAATGACCATGATACCTAAATACCTCTTACAAAACAAAATGAGAAAAAGAACTCATGAGTAAGAAGTCCTGGTTTGGAATGATGGTTTCTACTACCATTCTATATGGTAGGAATAGGGCAAGCCACTTAACTTTTCTGGGCCTCAGTTTTCTTATTGTAGAATCAGGTAATAGGAACAAGGAATCTTAAAGTTCCTTTTGTGAACTAGAGAGAAAATCTTCTGAGTGAAAGATCTTTCCATGTTTTTTTGTTTGTTTGTTTTGGTTTTAGTTTTGTTTTTACCACATTGACTCTGGAAAATTTCAATTTTTCTCTCCTTTATAGAGAAAACATTTTGCTAATGTTTTATCTTCAAATGTATAAGTGAGTGAATAAAAAGAATTGTAAATATTTACTATCTGCCCAACAAATGCTAATTACTGGGTACACAAATAGAAAGGGAGGGTGATAGCTACAGAGAAATAGGGGCCAGAGAGGGGTGTTTTGGTTTCAAATTCACTGGGATGGGTAGTAGTCATCATGGGAGAGTTGATTGATTTGCTGTTTCAATTAGCAATTACAAAATCCATTCTATTATGGTTCCAGGGCTAAATAATAGGGGAATGGCACTGTGGGATGTGGAAGGAGATATTCAGGTGGAGACTAAGTGGATAAAAAATAGAAAAAAATTTGGGTGGAATGCGAAGTATGGTGGCAGCTAGATAAATATGGTGGCTATGTACTATACTCGGATGAACTATAGTATCTAATTAGTACCACATGGTTACCAGGGCAGGAATTCCAGTGCTTAACAATCCCATAAACTTTAGGGCCTAGAGCATGGTCTCTGGTCCAAAAGATGCAGTGACAGTGCTGATGGCAAGGTTCAGAGTACACAATGTCAGACAGAGCAGATGGAAATATGTTGAAAGGGCTGGGCATAAAACATGGCTGATGTTAGCTATATATAGTGGGTCATGTCAGATACTTCCCAATTATAATGACATAGGCTCTAGCATCAAAATTCAATATCTAGTCATAGATAGAGACAGTAGAAACATCTGAACCATCAATACTAGTAGGATACATGATAACTACCAGGGAAAAATATGTGGTAGAATGTATGAAGCTATCATTTGGACCCTGTGAGTAAGCAAACTTGACATCACAACCACGATTTTTCTGACTGGAACCAATACACTATACCCATCATACTAGGTAAAATGATAGACTTAGAAATAGGAAGATTTGGTTCTTAAATCTTGACTCAGACATTTACTACCTTAAGCACCTAGATAAATCACTTAGGATCCATGGACCTCAGTTTCCCTGTCTGCAAGATAAAGAAGTTGGTCTTTATGGACTTTGATATTCCTTGAAACTCTAGATCTATTTACTTAACTTTTCTCAGACTCATATTTCTCATTCATAAAATGGGGATAATATATCTGTAGACTCATCTCTCAGGGTTATTATTGGTCAAGTGAGATCTTGCATGAAAAGGGATTTCCACGCTTAAGATTATATACAATTTTCATAGATCATTATTATCATTATTATTAATTCTAATAACAAAATTACAATTTTCACTTTTTTTAGAAAAGCAGTAAAACTGTTATAATATAAATTTTGTTTTATGAAACTGAGTTGATGAGTAAAGAAGTCAATGCACCAGAATGGTAGAGTTCTGGGATTTTATTTCTGGCCAAGCGTTCCATTCCCTGTAAGTGAGGCCTCTGGCTCTTGACTTGATTGACTTGTACCTCAGTCAACCCAGATGGAAAAAAGGATAATGAGCCAACACTCCCTGAAAACCAGCTGCTGCATCTGAGCTATGATTTTCTTAGTAAATGGATTACAAAATATCTGATCTATTTGATAGACTCATCATATGACATCCTTTGAAATGATGTAGCCTAAGGCCAAATTAATCATGATAACAATCATATTAATAATCACAGGAATGAGGATGATGGAGGCTTTCCTATGTAGATACAATCGGGAACTTAATCAACAAGCATTTGTCAAACTCTGTTTGTCTGCCAGACTCAGTGTTAAGTTCTAGAGATACAAAGACAAAAGGGAAACTGTCTCTACTCTCAGAAAGCTTATATTCTGAAGAATGAGATGAGGCATGTGTAACTATACCCTTTATGAATTAAATTTTTATTTATTTACTTTGTATTTACACCACTTACATTTTCTACTTTATCTCTTCCTCTACCTACTCCCCAGGAGCCATAGCTCAGAATAAAGAAGAAAAAAAATGGACTAAAAATTCATCAAAAGCAACATATTGAAAATATATGATGCTATATGTAGTTTTCTACATGCATAGACCCTCATCTCTATGAAGAAAGGAGAGGGATGGTCTTATTTTAAACTTTGTCATTATAATATTGTGACATTCAATTTCAATTGCTTGGTTACTCCGTTTACTTTTGCTTTCAGGTCCTACATATACCAAAATTCATAGCAATACGTTCTGTGGTGGCAAGAAATGAGAAAGAAAATAGGTTTCCATTGATTGTAGAATAGATGACCAAATTATGACACATGAAAGCAATGGAATATTGTGCTGTAAGAAACAAGAAATGCAAAGAATCTAGAAAAAACATCTGGAAATTTGTGTGAATTGATGCAGTTAGGGAAGCAAAATCAGGAAAACAATATGCACAGTGATTGTGCTAATGTTCATGAAAAGAATCCCAAAACAAAGTCACCCACCATGTAATCACAATGATCAATCTTGCCACCAAAGAAGGGAGGAGGGCTTGAATCTTCTTGTCTTTGGAGCTGTCCAGTCATGTGCATGCTGAATGTTGCATTTACTGTGGGATGGGCTTTCTGTGCCAATTGTTTTTATTTAATAATCTTTCTTTGTTACAAAAGAAGGTTCACATGGTGACCAATGGATCAATATGGGTGTATATCCAGAAATATCAGCTATGTTAAAACTAAAGTCATGACTAAAACTTTTATTTTTAAAACCTGCTTTCTAATGAAAAGGGCCTTAAAACTTTGGCTCAAGACATTGTGTGAGATCCTGGGGACACAAACATAAAAATTAAATTCATTGCCCTAAGAGAACTTACATTCTGTCAGTGTGGGAAGAGTGTATAATGTATACAGGACAGAAACAAAATAAATGAAAGCTAATTTCTGAGACAACAGAAATGACATTGACAACAACTGTAACATTTTCAATCAGAAGTTATACCAAAGTAAATTTAAAAAAGAGCCTAGAAATTGGACTTTTTAATTCAGCACAAATATGACATACTGACCTAATGCAATGGGATAGCTGCTAATAGCATCAGTGGATGAAAAATAAGCTTTTTTAATTTGTAAAATCTTATGACAAAGGAGATGATGAAAATAATATTGGCAATAGTGACTCAAAGAGTACACAAAAGAAGTGGTGGGTAAGTCCCATTCAAAAAGATAGCAAAACTATCCAGTGGAGCAAAAGCTTCCCAGGGACATCTAGCTTAAGAAATTCAATAGGTAGTTAGAGATACAGTACTAAAGGTCAGGAGAAAGGTTAAGACTGAACAAATAGATCTGAATGTCATCTATTTAGGGATGACAACTGAATCCATGGGAGCTGATGAGGTCATTGCATTAAATAGAATAGAGAGATATTAGAAGAGAGCTGAAGAGGAAACTTAGCCAGAAAACTAGTGTTGACAGGCATGACTAGAACAAAGATCCAGCAACAAACTGATAAGGAGCAGTCTGACAGATTGTAGAATAACAAGGATGTTTAAGTGTCACAAAAGTTTAGAGAGAGAAGAGACTATCAAGAAGAAAATAGACAACACTATCAAAGGGTGCAGAGAGGACAAGAAGGAAGAAGACTGAGAAAATGACATTTAATTTGGCATTTGACATTTGGATTTGACATTCATAACTTTTGAGAGAGCAATTTAAGTTAAATGATGAGGTCAGAAGCTAGATTCTAGATACTTAAAAAGACAATGTTAGGAAAGAAAGTGGGACACTGACTGTAGATGGACTTCTCAAAGAATTAAGTCACAAAATGGAAGAGAGCAAGTATTAGATATTATGTTTGTAAATATGAGCTGAAAGAACCTCAAAATCAAAGTTACTGAGTGAAGGTGATAGTTTCCAATTCCCACAACACAACCCATGAGTTGGATGTATAAGTAAAAGTAAGAGAATGGGGCTGTCATCAGGGGGAATCTATGTCTCAATGAGTGCAGGAAGATGGAATGAATCAGAAAATAAAATATTTGAAATGCAAACAAGTTTAACTATGGATCAGGAATTCCTGAAAAACATAGTGGAGGAGGTGGGTCTGTCTGGAGAAAAGTTGAGAGAGTTGATTGAGGGGAATGAGATTAAAAGAGTGGGCAATGGAAGATGGTGAAGTAGGGTTGTACAACGGTAGCTGAAGGTTTAAAATCTCTGGGATGGATGAATAGGATTGGATGGGAATATGCTAACTTCAGGCAAATGCCTGGAAAGAAGTTCATTGAGGCAGGAAGGTAATTTGAGTGTTTCCATCAATCCTTCAATTTCCAATCTTGAGCAGATGGTGCTACTCAGCTCTGTGGAACCCAGAGAACCCATCTCACAATAGGCAAGAGCAAGCAAAGTTACATCCTGGGACAGGGGGTTCAGATAGGAGGTTAGAGCTGGCAATTCCATGAGTGTAGTCTGGGAATAGGAATACTGGATGTTACCCTGTGCCAATGGCAGGAGCCAGAAACCTTGATGTAGGACTGATGGAGAGTAGCCTGGAAAGGCATAAAAGCAAGGAGGGCACAGGCGGGCAGGCAAGATGTGGGCTGACATAGGGGCAAAGGCAGAGGAAATGGGCTGACAGGATGAATCCAGTGCTCCCTGGAAAATCTCAAAGGCATAAACAGAGTCCATAGAAAGCTAGCTGGGGTGGATCAAGGTGAATATGTGCTCCCTGGAAAATTATACAAAAGAAGCGTATGATGTGAGCAAGCTATGTCATAAAACTATATAATCTCTGAAGAAGAATAGGATTGAAAGACATCATCAAGATAGCTGCAAGATAGGAAGAGAAGATGGGATCTTAATGAGATATGAGACAACAATGGCAGGGCCAAAATACTCCACCTGGACCCTCATGGGAGAAGAGAAGGGAAGACTAGAGTGTCTTAATGCTCCCTCTGTAGTAAAGGTTTGGCAGCACGTGGAGAAGATCCACATAAGGCGAGCAGGCATGTATGGATTAAAATCTGTATCAGTGCAGGTTATTCCTTACTTTGTGTGAAACGACTGGGGTGTTGAGCAATTTGGGAGCAGGGAGTGAACTTTCCGTTTTCCATTCTTACACAGTCTGAGTGAATTTTCAAAATTCTTTATGCTAAGAATTGGACTGCAGTCATCTAGCATATTTACTGATTCCTAAAAGCAACCATCACTGATCTTCTATAAGGAGATCTACTTGTAATTTTATAAAACCTTTAGATCATTAGTTGAGATGAAATTGGGTAGAATTTCTGAGTGGAGGGGAGCAGAAATGATCACGTTCTCCTTAGGCACTGAAAGAATCTTTAATGTCTTTAAATTGAATGCTGTTTCTGAGCCTCAGTTCTCCCCTCCCCCACTGATAAATCTGTTTATTATTATTTATATAATAAAGGCATCATGGTGCAGCGGCTAGACAGCTGGAACACCTGAGTTTCAGTCCTGCCTGAGACATCAATGTCTCTCTGTGACCATAAGCTAATTCTCTGACCTCTCTAGGCCCTAGGTAACCCTGCAAGACAGCACCTGCAGAGAAGCTGCTGACCTACATTGGTAAAGAGAGTTTATTTACCTGGAAATTTTCTACACCAATGAAACTTCAAGTCCCATCCCTATCATGTAATTTAGTTCTGATTTATTTTGACCTACAAGAATCAGGTTCTTTAGGATTAGAGTACACTAAAGCAGAAACTGTTCTAAACAAACAATAGGTATGCAAAATCTTTATTGCATAGTGTCTGTTTAGGAATGCCTATATCAGAAATAATAACCATAACTTATATGTATAGAGATAATAAGAGCTAACCTTTATGTAGTGCTTTAGGTTTTCAGCACTGTGCTCCACTGTACCAGCTATCTGCATATACAGAAAGGCTACACAATGTTCTAGTAGCAGAAAGATCACTGGTCCTTAAGTCAAGATGGACATGGGTTCAAATCCTACTCCTGTTGCTTTCTAGCTATGTGTCTCCATGCCAGGTACTTAACCTCTCTGAATGGCAGCTTCCTCATCTATAAAATTAGGGCAATCAACTCACCTAATTCCCTGGATGCTGGGTTGTTGTGAGAATCAACGAGGTAATGTAGGCAAAGAACTCTGTAAGCCTTATAGATGTCAGTCCCGTGTGTAACAGGCTTTCCCACTTACAAAAAGTCTTTTCCAACAGCAGCAACAAAGAGTAACATGAATATTATTACCCCTTTTACAAAGATAAGGAAACTAAGCATCAATGGCTTGCCCTGGATCCCATTCTTTGTAAGTGTTAGGGTTGGATTTAAAGTTAGATTTGTGCGAACCTAATTCCAAGTTCAATGCTCTCTGTCTCTTCTATATTCCACCTGGTGACTATCATTGTAAAATGTACATTTGTGGTTTAACTGGTCTAGGAACTCATCTACCAATGGAGATTGGTACCATTCTTTCAGGAGCTGACTGGGGCACTGAGAGGTTGTACCTTGCCCAGGGTTATATAGTCAGGATCTATCAGGAGTTGAACTGAATCCAGCTCTTCCTGACTTTGAGACCTCTAGCCACTATGGCATGAAATCTCTGTCCCAAGTAGTGTAGTCTAGTTCAAGACTGGGGAACCTGCAGTCTCAAGGCCACGTGTGGCCCTCTAGGTCTCAAGTGAAGTCCTTTGACAGAATCCAAACTTTCCAGAACAAATAAAAGGATTTGTTCTATAAAACTTTAACTCAGTCAAAAGTCCATACTTGAGGAGTTCCACTTGAGGCACTCACATGACCTTGAGGCTGCAGTTTCCCCACCAATGGTCTAGTTCCTATACATAGAGTACTTGTGTTATACTTATTTCTTTTAATGCAATCTCTGGAAGTTTACTTGAGGTCAGGCATTGCACCATTTTAAATTTCTCTGTCCCTATTATTTTATACAAAATAGAATAGTCATAGAGACTAGATCTGTGATTCCATTGCTAAAGAGAACTGGATTAAAAGCAAAAAACAAACAAACCTGCTCACCTAATACAGATCAATACTTTTTTGGAATCTCAGTCTTAATGAATTACCTAGAATGCTGAAAGGTTCAGAGACTTACACAGTCGGTATGTGTGAAAGATGGGACTTGAATTCAGGTCTTTCTGGCTCTAAGGTTGTTCTCTATTCATTAGACTGTACTGCCACTCATGCTAAATAAGAGCTTCACAAATACTGAACTGAATTGACTCTAATTGAAGACACTACAGAGGTGTCAGCTGACTAAGTACCTTTTGGGACTCTCCTAGGAAAAGAAAACACATTGTATTCCTTATTCTATTATCTGCAAGCTGTGCAGGTCCTCACTGCTTATGTGAAAAATCTGCTTCTTTCCTTAAAATGCTCCATGTAGGTGTAATGACAAGATTACAAGCCATTTTCCTCATCTCTCTAGAATCTGTTATACAGCACAAATAGTGAATGTTTCATGTTTGGTGTTCTGTCTTTGGGGAATTGTATTGTGATGGCATTTCAAGGACAGATGACAACACAGACACCCCACTGAATCACAGAAAGCATTTCCTTTAAAAGCAAGCTCTGTTCTCTGTTTGAACAAGGTCATTATCTTCTAGGTCAAGTAGAAGGCAATGTCCATAGGATAAAGATGACTAAGAATTGATCCTGTAATATTAAGCAGATGGCATTTATTTTATCCCTATTTGTTTTATTATAATGCCCCCCAAATTCTGTGATGTTTCCAAGCTCTCCTTGAAGCAAATGTTAGGAGGCTGACTGCTTAATATACTATAATGGCAAATACTGTGGCTCTGAAGTCATTGAGTCGTGGCTCGAACCTTGCCTCCGATACTTACTACCTGTGTGACTCTGGACAAGTTCCTTGACTTCCTTGAGCCTTGGTTTTCTCCTTTGCAAAATGAAGGGGTTGGAAAAAGTGTAATCAGAAGATTTGAATTCAAATTCAGACTCTTTCCATTCACTCCCTGTATATTACTTACCATCTTTTGGGTTCAGTTTTATTCTCTATAAAGTGAGGGGCTTGGACTGAATGATCTCTATTTCCATTCATAGCTGTAAATCAAATCAACAAATTTTGTTTCTTTCTGCTTCCTAAAAACAACTTAAATCATATTTTATTTTTCCAGGTATACGTAAAGACAATTTTAAACATTCATTTTAAAATAAAACTTTGTCATCAAACATTTAAGTACCTACTATGTTCCAGACACTTTGCTAAGCACTACCAATATGAAGAAAGGGAAAAGAAGTCTCCCCTCAAGGAGCTTACAATCTAATGAGGGAGTCAATATGTGAACAACTATATACAAGTAAGATACATACAAAATAAATTGGAGATAATTTTAGAGGGAAGGCATTAGCATTAAGGGCTATCAGGAAAGGTTTTTTTTTTTTTCAGAAGGTGGAATTTTAGAAGGAATGTGAAGGAAGTCAGGGAAGCCAGGAGGCAGAGATCAGGAGGGATACTATTTCAGGCACGGGTGGATGGGGCAGTGAGAGAAAGCACCAGGAGCCAGGAGATGGAAGGTGTTTTGCCAAGAACACCAAGGATGCCACTATCCCTGGCTCTCAGAGTATGTGGAGGGGAAAAAAGCATAAGAAAATTAAAATAAAGGCCCAGATTGTAAAAGATTTAGAAATTCAGAACTTGGGCTCAAGTCAAACAGATATTTTATTTGATTCTCGAGGTAATAAGAATTTATTACCTACCGCAATTTGTTGATTGGAGATGGGTGGGTGACATGAACAGACCTGAGCTTTAGGAATATAACTTCAAGAAGTGAGTAGAGGCTAGATTGTAGAGGGGAGAGACTTGAGACAGAAAGACCAAGCCACAGTCCATTTGCTATAGTTCAGTAGAAGTGATGAGAGCCTATAGCAGCTCTGGTGCCAGCATCAGAGGAGGAAAAGTTCACATACAAGAAAGGTTATGTAGGTAGAATCCAGAGAACTTGGCATTAGGGCCCTACAATCCTATGTTTCATCTGTCTTAAGTATTATATGATGCTATGAAGAAGCTTTAATGGAAAGTTTAGAGAGAGGGTGAAAGAAGGGAAGAGGATTGAAGACAGAGCTTTAGGAGACACCCACATTTACAGGGCAGGAGGAGGAAACTGAACTAATAAAAGAAATAAAATAAAATACTAAGAGGAGTTGGTGGACAAGTTCTGGTACATGAATTTAATATAATACTATTTTGCGTTAAGAAATGACGAAGGAGAGTGTTTCAGAGAAACCAGGGAGGTTTATGAAGTGAGTAGAAGAACAGTAGCAGATAACATTGTTGGGGCAGGTAGCTGATGTGGCATTCCCGGGCCCGGAGTCAGGAAGACTCATGTTCTTGAGTTCAAATGTGACCTCACACACCAGCTGTGTGACCCTGGGCAAGTCATTTGTTTTCCTGTTTCCTTACCTGCAAAATGAGTTGGAGAAGGAAATGGCAAACCACTCCAGTATCTCTGCCAAGAAAACCCCAAGTCGGGTCATGAAGAGGCAGATACAATTGAAAAATGACTGAACAAAGGACTCATGATGCAAAATGCCATCCACCTCCAGAGAAAGAACTAGGGAGCAAGAACACAGAATGAAGCAAACTATTTTCTCTTCTGTTTGATTTTGTTTTGCTTTTCTCATGATTTCTCTCATTCATTTTAATTTGTCTATGCAACATGACTAATATGAAAATTTTTTTAAATAAGAATATATGCGTAGAGCCCATAAAAGATTACATGCCATCTTGGGGAGGGTGGAGGAGAAAATTTAAATCTTATGGAAATGATTGCTGAAAATTGAAAACATAGATTTGGGGAAAATGACTGAACATCAACAGTGATATTGTAAAGACAAATAATTTAGGAGGACTTAGGAACTCGGATAAACCCAAGGATCCATTGCAATTCCAGAGTACTCATGATGAAACATGCTACGTACTTCTAGATGGAAAGGTCATGAACTTAGAGCTCAAATTTAGGCATTTATTTTTGGACAAGGCCTGTACAGGAATTTGCTTTACTTTGTAATAGGTTTTGGTTTTTCTGTGTGTGTTTTCTCAGTGAGCAAACAGGGAGGTAGGAAGGAAAAAATTCAGAACTGGAAAAAATTGAATTAAAATAATGAATGTTTAGACAGATAGGAGGATAAACGAGTGTTACTGAAGATATTAATTAGGGATTGTTATCCAATATGGTCAAATCTCAGAATTTCCGATTTAGAAGGGAATTCAATAAAGGCCATCTACTCCAATCCACAATTGAAAAAATAGGCTTGTTGTTTTATGACTTGCCTTAATGATCCTTTTATTGTGAAAAGGAATAGAAACCAAGAAGAAAAAAAATTCAATTTTAATTTTTAATTTGTAAAGGGCTGCTGAATGGGATGGAAATGAATGGGAATTTTTGCAGGGAGATTCTGTCCTCACATTTGTAATAGAGGAGAAGAAAGTTGTGTAAAGGTTGACATGAATTCTAGACTTAGGGAGAGCAGATTTCAAAAAGTTTAGATAAAAGGTAGGAAGAATTCCAAGAACTAAGATTTTTATAGAGGAGGACAGCCCAGGAGGAACGAAAACCTGTCAAGACTGACACTCTTAAGACAGAAAGGGAAACAATTCTGATAAAAAGCATGAGTTTCTTAAGAGATCACTGGGCATCTAGGAAACTTATCAATCATCTTAGAGTATATAAAAATTGTACAGAAGATAGAAGCAAGGGCAAGAAAAAAAGGACAAATAAAAGAGCATGACCTGGTCCTGTAAAAATGATGTCAGATGCACTGAATCTCAGAATCAGATGAAGCTGGCAAATAAAGTGAGGAATAGTTATAAAATGTTTTTTTCTATATTGAGGAAAAAGGAGGATCAAAGAAGGAATAGGATTGATTTCAGAGAAAATTAGAATGATACCTGATATGAGAGAGAGAGAGAGAGAGAGAGAGAGAGAGAGAGAGAGAGAGAGAGAGAGAGAGAGAGGAAGAGAGGGAGAGAGAAATAGAGCTGCTTAATTCTCATCCTCCTGTTTTCCCTACCTAGAAGAAGGTATTTCAAATCAGAATTTTCTAATTTGAAAATGACAGATTACAAATGTCTAACAGCCGCTTGATACCCAAGAAAACACAGAGACAGTCAATGAGAAGTCCATTGCTCTTCAGGAATCAAGTCACTTGACAGAGATTTGCTGCATCTTTGAAGACTTATGGAACCAGTAGATGTCATTGCTGAGCCACCATTAGAGATATTTGAACAATCATGAGGAAAAAGAAAGGAGCTGCAGTACTAGAAATGAAAAAAAATGTCTTCAGTGTAAAGGGGAGGGAAAGCAAAACACAGAGTTTGAAAAACTAGACCAAAAAGCTTGAGTTTGATACATGCAAAATTGGTGAATAGATCATTTAAGAGCTGTTTTATTAGTGAACATCTAGAAAAGCAAGATAATTAATAATAATATTTATAGAATGCTTTAAGTATTCTAAAGCATTTTGTATGTGCTAGTTCATTTGATCCCCATAACAACTCAGTGAGGTAGGTGCTATTATTATTCCTATTTTACAGATGAGGAAACTGAGGCAGAAAGAGGTTATATGGCTACCGAGGGTCACATATCTACTAAGTGTCTGAAGCTTGTTTGGAGCTCAGTTCTTCCTGACTTTATATTCACCCTTTAATACACTGTGCCACCTTGTTGCCTAATGTGGTTTCATCAACTACAAGCTATTAGAAATAAAATTTTATTTTTAATTGATTATTTATTTTTAACATTTTTCTTTTTAAACTTTGAATCACAAATTGTCACTCCCTCCCACCTCCTACTCCAGGCATTGAGAAAGTAAGTCATATGATATCAATTATACATGTGAAATCACACAAAACATATTTCTATATTATCTATATTTCAATACAAAACAACAAAATTGAAAGTTAAAAATTACATACTTTCATTGCACTCAAAGTTTTTCAGTTCTCTGTCTGGAGGTGGATAGCATTTTTTCATCATGAGCCCTTTGAAGTTGTCTTGGATCACTGTATTGACTGGAGCAGTCAAGTCTTTCATAGATGTTCACCATTATAACATTGCTGTTACTGTGAACAATGACCTCCTAGTTCTTCTCTCTTTACTTTGAATTTGTTCTTATAGGTCTTGTCATATAGGTCATATATTTTTGGAAACCATCCCCATTGTCATTTTGCATAGCACAATCATATGCCATGACTTGTTCAGCTATTCCTCAAAAGACAAATATCCCTTTGATGTCCAGATCCTTGCCACATAATGTCCTTTCCCTTTCTCTTTGATATCTTCGGGATATGGACCTTTTGGTGGCATTACTAGGTCAAAGGCCTTTTGGGCCTAGTTCTGAGTTATTCTACAGAATGGCTGGACCAGTTCAATAGTATATCAATAGTTCATTACTGTGACTATTTCTGCCCTCCTCCTTTCCAGCATTTGTCATTTCTGATAAGTGTGAGGTGGCAACATACAGTTGTTTTAATTTGCATTTCTCTAATCAATAGTAATTTAGAGCATTTTTGTATGATTATTGATAATTTTGACTTCTTCTGAGAATTTCTGACCATTTATCAATTGGAATATGGCAATTATTTTTTAAGAATTTAACTCAGTTCCATTCCTGATATATATTTAAGAAATGAGGCCTTTATCAGAGAAACAATAGGAATTGCTTTCGATATTGCTTGATTGTCTATTGTACCTTTAAGCAAAATATAATTTCTCTGATTATCTCTTTAGGCCTATTTTATTTATTTATTTATCCACCCATTTATTTATTTATCCATTCATCTATTTATTTATTTATTTGTTTGCTTGTTTGTTTATTTATTTATTTATTTATTCATTCATTCATTTATTTATTTATTTAGCTTTTTACATTCATTTTCACAAATTTTTGGGTTCCAAATTTTCTCCCCTTTTCTCCTCTCCCCTCACCCCAATACCCCAAGCAATCTAATTTTCCCTATCTCCAATCTGTCCTCTCTTCTGTCATCCCTCCCTTCCCTTGTCTCCATCTTCTCTTTTCTCCTGTAGGTCCAGATGACTTTCTATTCCTCATTAACTGTATGTCTTCTTTCCTAGTTGCAACAACAATACTAAACAATTGTTCCTAAAACTTTGAGTTCCAAATTCTCCCCATCCCTCCCTCCCCACCCATTCCCTTTGGTACGGCAGGCAATTCATTATAGGCCATATCTGTGTAGCTTTGCAAATGACCTTCCTGATAGTCGTGTTGTGTAAGACTAACTGGATTACCCTCCATCCTATCCTGCCCCTCATTGTTTCTCTTCTGTCTTTTGATCCTATCCCTCCCCAAGTGTTGACTTTCAATTATTCCCTCCTCCCTTTGCCCTCCCTTCCATCATCCCCCCCCAATATCTCCTTCTCCCCCGCTTTCTTATACTGTAAGATAGGTTTTCATACCAAAATGAGTGTGCATTTCACTCCTTTGTTTAGTCAAATGTGATGAGGGTAAACTTCTTGTTTGTTTGTTTGTTTTTTTTTTCCTCAGCTCTCCTCTTTTTCCCTCCACTAAAAAAATCTCCTACTTGCCTCTTAAATGACATATAGTTACCCCCTTCCATTTCCCCCTCTTTCCTCTCACTACATTTCTCTCTCACCATTTACCTTAATTTCTTTTAAGGTATGGTCCCATCCCATTCAGTTCAATCTGTGCTCTCTGTCTCTGCATGTGAATGCATGTGTGTATGTGTGTGCATGCGTGTACATGTGTATGTGTGGTCCCACCAACTACCCAGATACTGAAAAGTTTTAAGAGTTAGAAATATTGTCTTTCCCTGTATGAATGTAAACAGTTCATTTCTGGTAAGTCCCTTAAGACTTCTCTTTGCTGTTTCCTTTTTCATGCTTCTTCTCATTCTTGTGTTTGAAAGTCAAATTTTCTTTTCAGCTCTGGTCTTTTCATTAAGAATGAATGAAAGTCCTCTGTTTCATTGAAAGACCATATTTTCCCTTGAAGTATTATACTCAGTTTAGCTGGGTAGGTGATTCTTGGTTTGAGTCCTAGTTCCTTTGCCTTCTGGAATATCCTATTCCACGCCCTTCGATCCCTTAATGTAGAAGCTGCTAGATCTTGAGTTATACTGATTGTATTTCCACAGTACTGGAATTGTTTCTTTCTAGCTGCTTGTAAGATTTTTTCCTTGAGCTGGGAGTTCTGGAATTTGGCCACAATGTTCCTAGGAGTTTCTCTTTTTGGATCTCTTTCAGGTGGTGATCGATGGATTCTTTCAATACTTATTTTGCCCTCTGGTCCTAGAATGTCAGGGCAGTTTTCCTTGATAATTTCATGGAAGATGATGTCTAGGCTCTTTTTTTGATCATGGCTTTCAGGTAGTCCCATAATTTTTAAATTGTCTCTCCTTGATCTATTTTCCAGGTCAGTTGTTTTTCCCATGAGATATTTCACATTCTCTTCCATTTTTTTGCTCTTTTGGTTTTGTTTGGTGATTTCTTGGTTTGTCATAAAGTCATTAGACTCCATCTGTTCCATTCTAATTTTGAGAGAACTATTAAATTCAGTGAGCTTTTGAGCCTCTTTTTCCATTTGGCTCATTCTGCTTTTGAATGCATTCTTCTCCTCATTGGCTTTTTGAACCTCTTTTGCCAATTGAGTGAGCCTATTTTTCAAGGTGTTAATTTCCTCAGCATTTTTTTGGGTCTCCTTTAGCAAGATATTGACCTTTTTTTCATACTCTTCTTGCATCTTTGTCATTTCTCTTCCCAGTCTTTCCTCCACCTGTCTAACTTGCTTTTCAAAATCCTTTTTAAGCTCTTCCAAGGCCTGAGCCCACCCAACAGCCCCCTGGGGTGTCTGGGGTACTGAGGCCCCGCCCTCCACATCTTTCCCTGATGGGAAAAATACGTTCTCGTCCTCGCCATCAGATCCGAAGGTCGGGATCATTTGCATTTGTTGGAAAAAACTCTCTAAAGTCTTATTTTTCTTCCCCTTTCTAGGCATTTTCCCAGCCAGTAACTTGACTTCTGAGATTCCTTTCCACCCCAGCCTGGATCCACCCAGCTAGTGCTTGGCCTCTGAGATTCAAATGCGCTTTCCGGAGGCAAGCTTTAGTTCTGGCGCAGGGGTGGGGGCAGGGCCGCCTCCTAAGTTCGGTCCCTCAGGGGCTTTCTGCAGAGACTTTCAGGAACGGAGCAGGTGTGGGTGGGGTGGGGGGCCCTGCCTCCTATGTTCAGCTCCCTTGGGGGTTTTATTCAGAGGCGTTCAGCAGTAGAGCAAGGTGGGGGCAGGGCCGTCTCCCCGGCTCAGCTCCCTCAGGTTGGAAAGACCTTCAGTATTGAAGATCCTACCTGCTGCTGGGGGATTCCTGGTTCCCCGTCCGCTGCCGCCTCAGCCGCCCGCCCACGCCTCTGCCTCCGCCGCTTCCTGCCCCCGTCTCTGCCGCCACTGCTTCCTCCCGAGGGGGCCCGAGTCACGGAGACACTCTGCTCCCCTCCCCTAGTGCAGCCTTCTTTCTTACTGACCTGTAGCTTCTGTGGGCGGAGGGACTTTCCCGGCTGCCAGAGCTTCCCCCGGAGCTTCCCTCTCTGAAGCCTGCTTGGGTCAGCTTCTCTGGGGCCGCGGCCAGGGGTGGGGGTGGGGTCCGCTTTCCGGAGTGCGATGGACCCCGGGGACGGCTCTCCAGGGTTCAGTGGAACGGAAATCTCTTCCCCTATGTTTATGCACCCCCTGCAGAGATTCAGAATTTATGGGGATCTCCTTTTACCTCAATTCCATGGGTTGTGGGCTCGGAGCTCGTAAATGTGCGTCCTTCTACTCCACCATCTTGGCTCCGCACCCTCTTTAGGTCTATTTTTGTTTCTTATTTGTCTGAGATCATGACAGCCACTCCTGCCTTTCTTAATAGTCCAACTGTTGTGTCGTTCCTGCCTTTTATTTTAACTTTCTGTTCATCTTTGCATTGCAAGTGTGTCTCCTGTAAACAATATATTGTGGATTTAGGTTTCAGATCTATTCTGCTATCCTTTTCTAGTTTATGAATGAGCATATCCCATTTACATTCATAGTTCTGATTACTAACTGTGTATTTCTCTTCATCCCATTTTGTTCTCTATCTTCCCTCCTTTTATCTTATCCCTCTTCAAAAGTTTATTTTGCTTCTAACCACTGCCTCCCTTCATCTGTTTCCCCTTTTATAATACCCCCTTCCTTTTATCCTCTTCTCTTTGCTATTTTCTCATTGGGAAAATTACATTTCTTTACACAATTTTCTTCTCTCTTCGAACTAATTTTGATGAGAGTTAGGTTCAAGCATTCCCCAAACCCCTCATTTTCCCTTCCAATGTAAAAGGTTTTTCTTGCATGCCTCTTTAGTGTGAGAACATTTTCCCCACTCTAGTCTTCCCTTCCCTTTTCCAAGTGTGTCCCTCTTTCTCACTATTTTATGTTGTTTTTTGGAGATCTTTCCAACATAATTGAATTACATTCATGTTGTTTATCCATATAAACTCCTTTTAACTACCCTAATAATGATAAAGTTCTTAGGAGTTATATGTATCACCTTCCCATACAGACATGCAAATAGTTTTACTTTATTGAAGCCCTTATGATTACTCTTTCATTTACCTTTTATGCTTCTTTTGAGTCTTTTGTTTGAAGGTCAAATTTTCTACTCAATTCTGGTCTTCTCATCATGAATTCTTGAAAGTCCTCTATTTCTTTCAATCCCCCTTTCCCCAAGATTTTACTCCATTTTGCTGGATAGTTTATTCAGGGTTGTAATCCAATCTCTTTTTCATTTCAGAACATCACATAACATTTCACCCTACACAGGCTGCTAAATATTGTGGCTTGTGACTCCACAGTATTTGAAGTGTCCCTGGCTGTGTATAATATTTTCTCTTTAATCTAGGAGCCAGGGAATTTGGCTGTAATAGTCTTGGGAGTTTACTTTTGGAGATGCCTTTCAGGAAGCCATTGTAGATTCTTTCAATTTCTATTTTGACCTCTGGATTTAAGATATTCGGATAGTTTTCCTTGATAATTTCTTGAAATATGGTATCTAGGTTCTTTCTTTAATCGTGTCTTTCAGGTAGTCCAATAATTCTTTTTTAATATATAATATACTTATTTTCCAGTTCTTAACATTCACTTCCACAAGAATTTGAATTCAAAATATTCTCCCCATCTCTCCCCACCCACACCCCAGGACTGCATGTACCCCGTTCACCCCTTCCTCTAGTCTGTCGTCCCCTCTTTTACCCACCCTTCTTCCATCCCCTTTCCCCTCTATTTTCCTGTAGTGCAAAATAGATTTCTATACTCAATTGCCTGTACAGCTTAATTTCCAGTTGCATGCTAAAACAATATTTTAACATGCATTCTTAAAGCTTTGAGTTACATCTTCTCTTTCCCTCCCTACCAAACCTCCTTGAGAAAACAAACAATTCCATGTAGGTTGTACATGTGTCACAATGCAAAGCACTTCCATGAGAGTTATGTTGAAAAAGACTAACCACATTTCCCTCTGTCCTATCTTGCCCTTTATTTATTCCATTCTTTCCCTTGACCTTTCCTCCCACAATAGAGTTTGCTTCTGATTATCCCTTTCCTCAATTTACTGTCCCTTCTATTTTCTTGCCTCTCCTGTCCCCTTCCTACTTGCCTTCCTGCAAGGTAAAATAGATTTCCATATCCAATTGACTGTGCATTATTCTTTCCTTAAGCCAAACCCCATGAGAGTAAGGCACAATTTCCTTTCATGTCCCTCCTCTTCCTTTCCATTGTAGAAGCTCTTTCTTCCCTCTTGTATGTGAAATGATTTGCTAAGTTCTACTACTAGTACATTCAATTCAACAGTACATTTTATTTTATTTTTTAGGTATTCTCCCTTCGTATTCAGCTCACCTTGTGCCTTCTGTCTGTCTGTGTGTCTTTCTCTCTCTCTCTCTACACACACACATATATTGGCATATATACATATATGTATATATACACACATGTACACACATATACCTATACATATATAATATACACGTGCATACATACCCATACACACCTACATACACACACATATATTATATATACATATATATACACACACACACACACATATATATATATATATATATACATATACATATGTACATATGTATGTATATTCCCTCTAACTACCCTAATGCTGAGAAAGGTCTCATGAGTTACAAAAATCATCTTTCCATGTAGGAATGTAAACATTTTAAATTTAATGAATTCTTTAAGGCTTCTAGTTCCTGTTCACCCTTTTATGTTTCTCTTGATTCTTGTATTTGAAAGTCAAATTTTCTATTCAGCTCTGGTCTTTTCAACAAGAATGCATGGAAGTCTTCTATTTCATTGAAATTCCATTTTTTTCCCATGAAGTATTATACTCAGTTTTGCTGGATAGATGATTTTTTATTTTAATCCTATCTCCTTTGACCTCTGGAATATCATATTACAAGCCCTTCAACCCACTGGTGTAGAAGCTGCGAAATCCTATATTATCCTGATTGTATTTCCATCTTCTCCATTCTAATTTTTAAAGAACTATTTTCTTCAGTGAGCTTTTGAACCTCCTTTTCCATTTGGCTAATTCTTCTTTTTAAAGCATTCTTCTCCTCATTGGCTTTTGGGACCACTTTGGTATTTAAGTTAGTCTATTTTTAAAGCTGTTATTTTCTTCAGCATTTTTTGGGTCTCCTTCAGCAAGCTGTTGACTCACTTTTCATGATTTTCGTGTCACTCTCATTTCTCCTCTCAATTTTTCCTCCACCTTTCTTACTTGATTTTCAAAATGCTTTTTAAGCTCTTACATGACCTGAGACTATTACATAATTTTTTTGGAGGTTTTTGATGTAGAGACCCTGAGTTTTGTATCTTTCTCTAATGGTATGCTTTGTTCTTCCTCATCCAAAACGATGGAAGAAAATACCTTTGCACCAAGAAAGTAACCTTCTATAGTTTTATTTTTTTCATTTTTTGGTACATTTTCCCAACCAGTTATTTGACTTTTGAGTCCTTTGTCAAGTGGAGGGTATATTCTAGGGACCTGTAAGTTCTCAGTTCCTTGAAGGTGGCACAATCAAAGAAGAGGAATTTTCTCCTCTACTGGCCTACATTCTGGTCTGGTAACAAACACAAGTACTCTTTTCTGCCCCAAATCTGTGAGTAGGATTCCCTTTCTAGCTCACTGTGCCAGTCCTCCTCACTCCAGGACCACCACTCAGAAACGAGACCCAGTGTGGCCGCTCAGTTCACCCAGGATCTTTAGGTCAAAGTCTCCAAAAGTGGATGCTGATGCCACAGCAGCTGCTGCTGCCCTGGAGCCAGTGCTAGGATGAGACATTGCTCCCTTTTCACCTAGGTAAAAGGGATTTCTAACTAACCTTTGAAGCTGTCTTTGGCATTTGTAGACTGAGGAATCTGGGAACCGTAGCTGCTACCTGTGATTCTGCACCCTGAAACCTGCTCCAGTCCTGTCTGTACCACATGATCAAAGCTGGGCTGAGCTCCACTCTGAGCCTGGTGTGATTGACCTTTCCTGTTGGTCTTCCAGGGTGTCTTAGGCCGGAAATCTTTTTCAATCTGTCACTTTGTGGCTTTTACTGATCTACAATTTGTTTAGAGTCATTTTTATAGGTATTTTATGGGCTATGGAGGCAGAACTGGAGCCAGGTTGATCTTTCTATTCTGCCATCTTGACTCTGCCCCCCTTAATCCAGTAATTCTTAAACTATCTCATCTTTGGCTATTTTCTAGGTCTATAGTTTTGGTTTTTTTTTCAGATGAGATAGTCATATTTTATTTCATTTTTTGTCCCTTCTAATTTTGTGTTACTTTTTTTTTTTTTATGTCTCATGGAGTTATTGAGTTTCCTAATTCTAATTTTCAAGAAACCATTTTCTTCAGTTAGCTTTTGCACCACTTTTCCCATTTGACCAATTCTGTTTTTTAAGGAGTTCTTTTTCTCAGGAAATTTTTGTGCCTTTTTAAAAAGTCATTTGGCAAGTTCTATTTTAAGGTGACTTTTTTTCAGCATTTCTGTGCCTCTTTTACCAAGATGTGAATTTTTTGAAATAATTTTATTGCGCCACTCTTGGTTTTCTTTTCTCAATTTTATCTCTACCACACATCCCTTTCTTTAACTCTTCTAGGAATTCTTGTTGGACTTGAGTCCAATTAATATTTTTCCTTGAAGATTTCTTTGTATTATTGTTTTCTGTTGACTTCACGTCTTCTTCTTTCATATTGCCATATTAACTTTTTATTAACAATTTTTTTTGTTGTTTCCTCATTTTCCAGACTATATCTTGACTTTGAACTTTATTTAACCTTGCACTTGGTTCACCTGGAGATGGGGAAGCACTGTACCAAGCTTCAAGCTTTTTTATGCTACTGTTTTCTGAACTAGTTTTGGGGTCTTTAGGTTTTGTGCTCGTAAGATGATGTGATCCTATGAGAGATATATGGTCACTGATCTCTTGGTCTGTACTCTGGTCTTTATTCAGAAAGGATCCAGGTCCCTGATCAGTCACAAGTGCTGTCCCTTTCCTTGCCTTGAAAGTGAGAGCAGGAGCCCTGTTTCTTGTGATGACCACTGGCACTCCTCACTATCCTGGATCTGACCCAGAACTATGTATGGGCAATAGAGTTTCCAATTAGCACCAGGTGTACCTGGTTCCATCAAACAGTCCTCTGAAATCTCTTACTAACTCCCTTACTGTATCTATTCTGAGAGCTCTTGAAGATGCTCCTGCTGCTGTGGCTGATTTTGCTGCCACCTTGAGTGTGAATTCCATGCCACCTCATTGTCACATCTTCTTCCAAATTCCTAAATTTTCTTAAGCTAGAAAAATATCTCATGCTCACCTTTGATTGGCTCTGTAATTCCAAAATTCATTTGAGACATTATTATAAAGTTGTTTGGAGGGGAATATTGAGAGAGTTCATCTGAGTTGTCTCTAATATGGCATCTTCTTTTTTCCCTTTTCTGAAAGGATTGCAAAACTTGTAGGATTTTTATGAGGACTCATCCTCATAAAAAAAGGCTCTCCCAGGTCCAAAGTATTCCCTGCATTCCTGCACACCAATAACATAGCTCATGATCATTTTCTATTGGCTCTATCTTTAATGGTCCGACAGTGACACACTTTAAAATAAAGGCATTAAAATAAATAATAGAAAGAAAAGAATCATTTTCTGCCTAAATGTAGTACTTGTTCTTCCACAAATATATACACTCCTAGTGAGAATGATAGATAGATAAAGGTATCATATGTAGTTGCCTGGCTACTCAGGTTTTTGAGCAGTGCAGATCCTGGGGATGCTGCCTTTCCTGTTCTCCAATTCTCTCTGCTTTTCTGGGCACTGTTCTACTGGTTATCTTGTGCTTAATGTTTACTGGACACTGTTCCCTTTGCTGGATGTTGTTCTCGCTGACTGATAGCCTCTGCAGGACAGTTGGATGTTAGTCCTCTCAGCAGCTCCATGGGGTATGTAGTCTCTTCCATATTCTACTCTGTTCAGTAGAACTCTTCTGGTTGTGTAAATATTACAACATATGGTCTTGCTGGGCTAGACTATGGACTATAGAATTCCCTTCTCCTTCCAGCTCTTAGATTCAGCAAAAGTCAGAGAATCCTGTATTTAAAACTGCATGGGAACTTAAAGGTCATTAAGACTAACCCATTATTTTTTAAGATGAGGAAACTGAGGCACAGAGAGGTTAAAGTGATTTCCTCAGGGTCATGCAGCTGGTGTCTGAGACAGGATTTGATCCAGGTCTTCTGTAAGTCCAGCATCCTATCCATAGTACCATATGTCCTGTTTTTACTATAGGCCTACTTATTCTTCATGTGGGTGCTGTCTGCTCTTTTAGTTTAATAAACTTTAAAAAATAGCTCTTCTAAGAAAATACCCTTCCTCAATCATAGAATCAGAAGAAAGGGGAGTAAGGAAGGGACCCTTCTTGACATTTCTTTTTCAATTACCAAGTAATCTGTTCCTTTCTAGAGGATTGGTTTGATGACCTTTCTTCCTGCAGTAGACAATTCACTGACCCAGGCACCAAGCTTATTGGAGAACACATGTAATTTGCCATGCTTCCCAGGGTTTATCTCTTCTTTGTACTGAACTTTCTGGTCATTGGGCTCTGGTATCTAGGGAACACGTTTTTTATTCTTTTTCTAGCTTTCAATGACTCCTTTTTATTAATTTATTTATTTTTAGTTTTCAGCATTCATTTTCACAAGATTTTGAGTTCCAGTTTTTTCCCCCATCTCTCCTTTCCTCCTCCACCCAGAGATGGCATGTATTCTGATTACTCTTTCCCCCAGTCTGCCCTCTCTTTTCCCATCCCCTCCTTCATCTTCTTGAAGGGAAAGATAGATTTCTATACCCCAGGGCCTATAAATATTATTTCCCAGTTGCATGTAAAACAATTTTTTAACATTTGTTTTTAAAAACTTTGAGTTCCAAATTCTCTCCTTTCTTCCCTCCCCACCTAACCTCATTGAGAAGGCAAGCAATTCAATATTTATTACATATATGTAGTTATCAAAACACTTCCATAATAGTCATTTCTCTTCATCCTATCTGCTCCCCCCAGCTTATTGTATTTTTTTCCTTTGGCCCTGTCCCTTTTCAGAAGTGTTTATTTCTTCTACAAAAATGTGCATACCCTTTCACCCAGTGATATTGCTTCTAGGCCTGTATACCAAAGAAATCGTAGGAAAGGCAAAAGGTCCCACATGTACAAAAATATTTGTAGCAGCTCTCTGAATGATGGTCAAGAAGTGGGAAGCAAGGAGATGCCCATCAATTGTTGAAAGGCTGAACACGTTGTGGTACAGGAGGGTAATAGAATACTATTGTACTTAAGAAATGACAAACAGGAGGACTTCAGAAAAACTTGGAAAGACTTACATGAACTGATGCTGAGTGAAATGGGCAGAACCAGGAGAACATTACGCACAGTAACAGCCATAGTGTGTGAAGACTGTTTTGGAAAGACTTAGCCCTTCACAGCAATGCAAGGACCTAAAAAATTCCCAAAGGATTTTTAAGGCAAAATGCCATTCACATCCAGAGAAAGAACTATGGAACTGGAATGCAGAATGAAGCAAGTGATTTTCTTTTGTATTATGTTTTGTTTTGTTATTTCTCATGGTTTCTCTCATCCATTTTAATTCATTCATGCAATGACTAATGCGAAAATATGTTTAATAAGAATGTGTGTGTAAAACTCATATAAGATTGCCTCCCATCTCAGGGAGAGAGGGAGAAGGGAGGGGGAGAAAATTTAAGACTTATGGAAGTGATTGTTGAAAACTGAAAACAAATAGATTAATTTAAAAAAAGTATTTGTTTCTGATTACCATCTCCTCCAGTTTTCCCACCCTTCTATCACCTTCCCCCTTCTCTTTCCTCCAGACTTTCCTATAGGGTAAGACACCTAATTGAATGTGAATGTTTTTGCCTTCCTAAGCCAAATCTAATGAAACCTTCTTATTCCTTCTCACCTCCCCTCCTCTCACCTTTTTTGTAAATAATTTACCCCATTCTATCTGTTCCTTTTCTCCCAATATATTCCTCTCACCCCTTAATTTTATTTTTTAGATATCATCCCTTCATATTAACTGACCCTGAGTCATCTACCTACCTACCTAACTACATATCTATGTATCTATCTATCTATCTATCTATCTATCTATCTATCTATCTATCTGTCTGTCTGTCTGCCTGTGTGTCTGTCTGTTTCCTTCAACTACTCTAATACTGAGAAAGATCTCATGAGCTACAAATATCATCTTTCAATGTAGGAATGTAAACAACTCAACTTTAATAAGTCCTATGATTTCTCTTTCCTGTTTACCTTTTCAGGCTTCTCTAGACTCTTGCATTTTAAAGTCAAATTTTCTATTGGACTCTGTGGTTTATATCAAGAATACTTGAAAGTCCCTATTTCATTGGGTATCCATTTATTTTCCTTGAAGGATTATACTCAGTTTTACTGGGTAGGTGATTATTGGTTTTAATCCTAGCTCCTCTGACCTCCAGAATATCATATTCAAAACTCTTTGATCCCTTAATGTAGAAACTGCTAGATTTTTGTGTAATCCTGATTGTATTTCCACACTTGATTTGTTTCTTTCTGTCTGCTTGAAATATTTTTTCCTTGACCTAGTAACTGGAAATTGACTATGGTATTCTTAGGAGTTTCCCTTTTGAGATGTTTTTTCAGTGGCTATCAGTGAATTCTTTTGATTTCTATTTTATCTTCTTGTTCTAGAATATCAGCGCAGTTTTCCTTGATAATTTTTTGAAAGATGATATCTAGGCTCTTTTTCTGATGATGCCTTTAAAGTGATCTAATAATTTTTAAAATATTGTCACTTCTGGATCCATTTTCTGGGTCAATTGATTTTCTTTTTGTTTATTTATCTATTTATTTTAAGTTTTCAACATTAATTTCCACAAAATTTTGAGCTCCAAATTTTCTCCCCATTTCTCCCCTGCCACACAAAATGCCATGTATTCTGATTGCCCCTTGCACCAATGTGTCCTCCCTTCCAACACCCCTACTTTCCCTTATCCCCATCTTCTCTCTTGTCCTGTAGGGCAAGATAAATTTCTATACTCCATTACCTGTATTTCTTATTTCCCATTTGTACACAAAAACAATTCTCAACATTTGTTCCTAAAACTTTGAGTTTCAGCTTCTCTTCTATCCTCCCTCCCCACCCATCCCCATGGAGAAGGCAAACAATTCATTATAGGTTTTTTATATATATATATATATATATATATATATATATATATATATATATATATATATATATATATATATATATATATATATATATATGACTTCCATAGTAGTTAATGCTGTGTAAGACTAATTACATTTCCTTCTATCCTATCCTGCCCCCCATTTCTTCTATTCTCTCTTTTGACTTTATCCCTCCCCAAGAGTGTTTGCTTCTAATTGCTACCTCCTCCAATTTGACCTCCCTGACATCATCCCCCCCACCCTGCTTCTCCCCTTCTCCCCTACTTTCATGTAGTGTAAGATAGATTTTCATACCAAATTGAGTATGCATGTTATTCCTTCCTTGATCCAAACATGATGAGAGTTAGATTCACTTTTTCCCTCTATGTACCCCCTTTTTCCTCCATTGGAAAAACTTTTTCTTGCCTCTTCTATAAGAGATAATTCACCCTCTTCCGTTTCAACCTTTTACCTCCCAATACATTCCTCTCTCACCCCTTAATTTTAGGTTTTTTAGATATGATCCCTTCCTATTCAGCTCACCCTGTGCACTCTGTCCCTCTGTCTGTGTCTGTCTGTCTATCTGTCTTTCTGTCTCTCTCTGTCTTTGTCTCTCTCTCTCTCTGTTTGTCTCTGTCTGTCTGCCTCTCACTCTCTCTCTCTCTCTCTCCCTCTGTATAGTCCCTCCAACTACCCAGATATTGAGAAAAGTTTCAAGAGTTACAAATATTATCTTTTCATGTAAGAATGTAAACAATTCAACTTTAGTTAGTGCCTTGTGATTTCTCTTTCCTTTTTACCTTTTCATGATTCTCCTGTTAAAAAGTCAAATTTTCTTTTCAGCTCTGGTCTTTTCTTCAAGAATGGTTGAAAATCTTCTATTTCATTGAATGACCATATCCCTCTTTGAAATATTGTACTCAGTTTTGCTGGGTAGGTGATTTTTGGTTTTAATCCCAGTTCCTTTGACTTCTGGAATATCATATTCCATGCCCTTGGATCCCTTAATGTAGAAGCTGCTAGATACTGTGCTATCCTTATTGTATTTCCACAATACTTGATTTGTTTTTTTCTAGCTACTTGCAATATTTTTTCCTTGACCTGGGAACTCTGGAATTTGGCTGCAATGTTCCTCAAATGTCTCTTTTTGGATCTCCTTCAGTGTGGGATTGGTGGATTCTTTCAATATTTATTTTGCCTTCTGATTCTAGAATATCAGGGCAGGTTTCCTTGATAATTTCATGAAAAATGGTATCCAGGCCCTTTTTGATCATGGCTTTCAGGTAGTCTAATAATCTTTAAATTGTCTCTCCTGAATCTATTTTCCAGGTCAGTTGTTTTCCCAACGAGGTATTTCACATTATCTTCCATTTTTTCATTCTTTTGTTTTGTAATTTCTTCATTTTTCATAAAGTCATTAACTTCCATCTGTTTCATTCTAATTTTGAAAGAGCTATTTTCTTCAGTGAGCTTTTGAAACTCCTTTTCCATTTGGCTAATTTTGCTTTTCAAAACATTCTTCTCCTCATTGGCTTTTTGGCCCTCTTTTGCCATTTGGTTTATCCTATTTTTAAAAGTGTTATTTTCTTCAGCATTTTTTGGAATCTCCTTTAGCAAGCTGTTGAATTGCTTTTCATGATTTTCTTGCATTGCTCTCATTTCTCTTCCCAATTTTTCTTCCACCTCTCTCACTTGATTTTCAAAATCCTTTTTGAGTGCTTCCATGGCCTGGAACCACTACATATTTATTTTGCAGGTTTTTGATACAGAGGCCTTGACTTTTATGTCTTCCCCTGATGGTAAACATTGTTCTTCCTCATCCAAAAGGATTGGAGAGAATACCTGTTCACTAGGAAAGTGACCTTCTATAGTCTTATTTTTTTCCCTTTTTTGGGCATTTTCCCAATTAGTTACTTGACTTTTGGGTTCTTTGTCAAGAGTAGGGTATAGTCTTGGGACCTGTTCCTCCAAGGTGGCACTATCAAGGGAGAGGAACTTACTCCCTGGCCAGGCTTATGGCTGAGAATCAGACCAGCTGTTCAATTCCTCCAAGGGCTGTAGGTGGGGGCAGGGCTGAGGTTCAGATCAGCTGCTCAATTCCTCCAGGGGCTTTAAAGTGAGGCTCAAGCAACAAAAGCTGTCTGCTGCTGCCTCCACTACTGCCTGGGGATGG
Source organism: Bettongia penicillata ogilbyi (assembly GCA_023548195.1). Taxonomy (NCBI): domain Eukaryota; kingdom Metazoa; phylum Chordata; class Mammalia; order Diprotodontia; family Potoroidae; genus Bettongia; species Bettongia penicillata. The sequence continues at coordinate 418,818 of JAJHZJ010000898.1, read as the reverse complement.
GGCTAGGGGAAGATCCTGCTCCCTTGTCATGGAGTTGAAAAAGCTCTCTCACTGACCTTAAAAGTCTTTGTTGCCTGAGAGTTGAGGGACCTCAGAACCTCTGCTGCTGCTTCTGGGGATTAAGCCCCTAAGGCCAGCTCTGTCCCTGCTTCTCATGGTGCCATGTGACCCAGGTATGAGTGTGCTCCACTTCCCATCAGGTGTGACAGACCATTCCAGATCACTGTAGGTTGGAAATCTCCTCCACTCTGTCTTTCATGGCTTCTGCTTCTCTAGAATTTGTTGAGAGTCTTTCTTTACAGGTATTTTATGGGCTGTGGGGAAAGAGTTAGGGTATGTGTGTCTTTCTACTCCACTATCTAAGTTCCACTCTGTCAGTTGTTTTTCCAATAAGATATTTAACATTGCTTTCTATTTTTTCATTCCTTTGGTTCTCTTTTAGAATTTCTTGATTTCTCATAAAGTCTTTTTCTTGTACATACTCTGTTCTAATTTTAAGGAATTATTTTTTTTCAGTGAGCTTTTAGATCTCCCTTTCAGTTTGCCTATTTCTACTTTTTAAGGCATTCTTCTCCTCATTGGTTTTTTGGCCTTCTTTTGCAATTTGGGTTAGTTTATTTTTAAGATGTTATTTTCTTCAGTATTTTTTTGGATCTCCTTTAGGTGCTATTGACTTGTTTTTCATGATTTTCTTGCATCACTCTCATTTCTCCTACAAAGTTTTCCTCTACTTCTCTTACTTGATTTGCAGAATCCATTTTGAGCTCTTCTATGCCCTGCGACCAATTCACATTTTTCTTCCAGGCTTTTAATGAAGGAGCTTTGCCTCTCCTTCTCTTTGTATGTTTTGATCTTCTTTTTCACCAAAGTGAGATTCTATAGTCTAAATATTTTTTATGCTGTTTTCTCATCTTTCCAGTCAAATACTTGATTTTCTAGCTCTTTGTTAACATAGGACTCTGCCTCCAGTGGGGATGAGGATAGGGATGGGTCTTCTGTCCAAACTTCAGGGGTTTTGTATCAGCCACTTTATCCCCCACCATCTGTGGTCCCAGAGCCTCAGAAGCAGCTGCCACTGCTGCTCCTGTCACCACCACTACTGTCACCATCACCACCCTGGGTCTGGGCTAGATCCTGGACAGCCCCAAATGCTCCTCTTTCACTCAGGTCCTTTCAGTCAGTGATTTCCTATTGACATTCTATGCTGTCTTTGGCATTTGTGGGTTGAGAAGTCTGGAAATTGCCACTGCTACTAGTGATTCAGTCTCCTGAGGTTTTTGCTCTGGCCCATTTGTACTGATCCAGCCCTCACTTGACTGTACTCCATTCCCTGAACAGTGTGATACACCCTTACTGTTAACTTTCCAGGTTGTCTTGGGCTGGAGATTTCTTCTACTCTGTCATTTTATGGGTTCTATATCTCTAGAATTTGTTTAGAGTAATTTATACAGGTATTTGGAGGGCTTTGGGGAAGAGCTCAAGCACATCTCTGCTACTACCCTGTCATCTTGGCTCCACTCCCTGCTTTCAATGATTCTTTAAGGAGAGGCACTGATGTCAGGGACATATAGAGCCAGTTGATTGTGCTGCCTGTTATGTTAGATAATTGGCAAGACAATGACTGACATATACATTAAGCAAGGTGAATATCCTTTACCTGATGAGTGAATTCTGACTAATACATGCAATGTGGCTTAGTCAAGAGAAAAATCAAAGAGAAGGAAATCATGTCCTAATAACCAAATCCAAAGAAACAGTTATAGGCCTGTTTAAATGGTGTCCTGCCCACTTCCAAACCTATCACTTACCTCAACCATCATTTCTGGTAGCTAGAGATCTTTAGAATTTTGACCAACTGCCCTCAGACTTTTTTTCCTTTATACAATGAAACCCTCAGACTTTGGTGATGTTTACATCTCGTCTGTTATAGATAATTGATCCTCTCCTTTTTTGTTCAGAGCTGAGGTAGAGGCCTCCTTGTCCTTAGAGAGACACAATAGCATGGTGCTTAGAAGGCTATCTTTGGATCAAGAAGACCTGCTTTTGATTCCTATCTCTCCACTTCCTAAGTATTTTTGTGGCTCTGGGCAAGACAGGTAACCACTCACTGCCCTCAGGCGATTTTTTAAGCCTACAAATTAAAGACAAGATGCCCAGCAATACAGACTGGGGTGAGACTCCACTTCAGGAATCCTTCCCAGTGATGAAATTGCAGTTTTTGACAAAAGCAAGATAAGCTTTGTAAAAATCCATTGTTTTTGTCTGTTTCACACCTGTAGCATTGGCCTTTCCTTCTTTGCTATCCATGCTTTACCATTCCTTTCTATTTTGCCACAACCTGTAGTGAGTCCTATTCATTCCATATCCACCATGGTTGCACTGAGTAAGATCAGTGAATAAAACCAAATTCTTATATAATTTTAAGGGTAGCAGAGAAACCCCAACACTTGAGGAAGTTAATCACAAAGAGCTGGGGAAGTCATTATCAGGGACAGACTAACAGAGGTTGAGGATGTTAGAAAAGTAAGGACAGTTCTTTACCCCAGTACACAGGGGGATGGAATTGCCTTAGCAGCCAGATATTCTACAGGCTTGTTTTAGAAACCTTGAGTTATATCTTCACTGTCACTTTTAGTTGTGCTGATGGCCCCCTTTTTTCCCCTGAATTTTCTCACATGCATCACCTTTTTTTCCCCCTTCTCCAAAACTGATAGAAATAATTAAAGTATATATTATCATTGAACCTCCACCATAAGCCCAGGCCCTTTTTACATATCAGAGAATTGACCTTTAGCATAATTTATTTATTTCAAATAACAGAGTGGAAGAGGGGAGATTAGAACTCAGTTCTTCTAACTTAGTTGGTGTTCAGACATCCTACAAGGCCCACGGGAGAAGATTTCAATTTTTAAAAATGGCTAATATTTCCAAAGACTTAGGCTAGACTCTGGCAGATACTAAGATACAGAACCATGGTTATTTCCCTCACAGAGGTTACACAGCAGTAGATGAGTACAGTGTGTACATAAGCTTGAGTCAAAGTAAGAATCATAGAATGTAGAAGAGCATGGAAATTCATTTTGCTTGATTATTCATATTTGTTACCAGAGTTTTTTCCACTTGATTTTCACGTGAAAGGAGAGATGGGAAAGAGAAAAAAAAATACTTTAAAAAAAAAAAGATCTTCAAATCTTCAGTGATGATAGAGGCCTTCAAGTCAGACACAATAAAAAACCAAAGCACCCCTTCCCACCGGAAGATTGCAATTAGGGACTGTCTCAGTTGAGTTTTTCTATCTCTAGCACCTAGCATTTCACTTTAAATATAGTAAGCATGTGCCATTTCATATTTATTTGATTGAATTGAATTATGGTGGATTTGTGAAAGTAACAAATAGGATTTCTGATTATCAGAGTGAGGAAAACAATCCTAAAAACCATTGGGGGAAACATTTTAGCTAGAGTTAAAAGTAGGAAGAAGACCATTATTATATATTGTAATCGAAATCTAGAGATAATCTCAACTTCTCTCCATTGATGAGAAAGCAACAAACCTTCCCCTTTGGGTCCAGTATTATTAGTCTCTAGTTTGCTGGAGGATGCTTCTTATGTTACAATGTAATTTACTAATTCACTACATAGGTTTTGTGCATGGGCATTCATTACCCATGTTAAGTATTTACTTCTTCACTTTTTTTTTTTTTTGGAGAGGAGGGGTTTAAATTAGCAGGAATTTTTAAGAAGCCAGATTTGTCTCTCATTTTTGATTGCAACTGGAAAAGATGAAGAAAAAAATTGTTGCCATGGTATGATGGGGGATCATAATGTGTATCTGTATTTTTGTGGGTGCACATGTTGTGCCTGGCCAAACCCTTCAGTTGCAGTGTAGCCAAAATCATGCCTTGCCCTCTATACTTATTTGTGTTTAAAAGATGTGCTCTTGTTTCTGGAAGGAATTTGGGGTTACTTAAAGCTCTATGCAATTTCTCAAAGGCAACTCAATTTAGTTCTCTTTCTCTTATTTCATTTTGGGCTAAATTGCCTTTGGGAAATTATCTGGGAGTGTTAATGACCCTCCATACTTTTCCCTTCTTGTTTACAGTAATATATTTACAGGGATGTTCCAAAGCATGAGATGCCACAGTCTGTGAGGAACAAAAGATAGATGCAGGTCATGCAAATGGCAGTGGAGCACTGTGGGCATGGGTATTTCTAGTATAATACCAACAAGAGAACTTACCAAGAATTATACAGGGGGAAAACAGATGGGCTGTCACCTTGGTTATTCTGAGATAAGGCTGATGATCATTCATTTTATCTTGTTCAGTCTCAGGATCACCATATTGCTTCCTTGCCATCTCCAGGCCATGTATCCTGCTTTCCAGTTTCTATTTTGGACCAGAATTTGGGTTCCCATCCCTAGAATACTACATTCTTAATGGTAGTCTCATCAACACTACCATTCCTATAAAGGACATGCACTCTTTGACTTCATTCACAACTCCCTTTGACTTCCTTATCCAGAACAGTCTTTCCTGGCTACCACTCCCCTGTATGTATAAACAGAGAATAATTCTTAATTTTTCATCCATTCATTCATAGTATCAAAGAAAAGCATGAACATAAAAGGATATGACACAGTCAAATAATGACATGAGCAAGGGATAACTGGACAACCCATGTGCCCTTTTAGTGTCCTGAAATGTCCAACCATTTAGAGGAAGATCTCCAGCACATTGGGTGAGATTCTTGTAAAGCACTGATGGCAAGAGATCGGGAGAGGTTGTGCAAGGTAACAAGGGACATGTGTAAATTGTGATCTGCTGTTTTAAAGAGTCCCTCATTAATACACATTAGCAACATATAGTTGTTAATAAATGCTCAATGAGATCCAAATCTTTAGGCGCCAGGATTCTCACCTCAAAAATGATGAGGTTGGACTGGATAAGCCCTACGATCTGCATCATTTGTGGTATAATTCTAGCTATAGTTATTTGCTTTCATGTTTAATATTGTTTCAAATGAAATATTTAACTCAAACTTTTAAAGAGTCTAATAAATCAGTTTTAATACACAAATAATTTAATTGCTAGATTAGTAACAAATTATATTAATGGTTATTTAGTAATTATTAGATCAATGTTTTTTGAATAATGATTAGACTAAAATTATTTCATAATATCTGAGTTAATGATTACATAAATTAGATCGATGATGAATGGCATTCATCATTATTAAATGATTGTTATATTAATAATAATAATAACCTCTTTAAAAGTTCTATGGAAAGTGACTTCCTTTTTTTTTCTTCTTAAAATTCCACATCCTCTACTTAACAAATAAAATTAAGTATTGAGAGAAATGTGTGGGAGAAAGAGAAAGGGAGAGGTAGAATATAGTATATCATCTCACTTAAAAGAGGCAAGAAAGAGTTTTTACAATGGAGGAAAAGAGTAGGAAGGTGAGAAGGAATAAATAAGCTTTACTCTCATCAGATTTGACCTAAAGAGGGAATAACACCCACTCAATTGTTTATAGAAATCTATCTTTCACTGCAGGAAGGCAGGGGGGAAGGGGATAGAAAAGGGAGGATAATGGAAGGGACAGTAGGTTAGGAGAAGGGGAAATCAGAAGGAAACATTACAGGTCAAGAAAGAGAATGGAGTACATAGAGAGCAGGACAGGATAGGAGAAAATGTTGTTAGTCTTTTGCAACATGACTGTTATGGAAATGTTTTGCATGGTTGCACATGTATGACCTTGTAGTGCCAATGTGATATTCACAGCCCCTACTATGAATATGCCAGTACACTTCTGAATGGCAAAATATGATAGACGCTCCACATGGAAGATAGAAACAAAACATTTATTCAAACACCAGAAAGGCAATTTCCAAATTGCCAGAAAGCCAAATCCATCATAGTAACCAAGAAGTCAATACACATTAGTACTGCAGTGGACAAAGTCATTCCCAAGTTTTCCCCTCCCCCTGCTAGGACCTTTGCACAAACAAACAAACACTTGTGATCCTAGCTATCTACTTGACTGTGTCCTCTCCTCCCTCTATTTTAACTGCTCTCACCAATTTCCTCCCAGTTCAGTTTCACCCTTCAGCAAACTCTTCTTACCACATGTAACTTAGGCAAGTCACATAGGCTTAAGGATGGATGAAAAAGATCTTCCCATTACATAAAAAATACATTAACAATACAGATTTATATTGGATTGCTTGCTTTCTCAATGAGGGTGGATGGGGAGGGAGGAAGGGTGAGAATGTGAAACTCAAAGGTTTAAAAATGAGTATTTAAAATTGTTTTCTGCATACAACCGGAAAATAAGATGTACAGGTAATGGGGTATAGAAATCTATCTTGTCCTACAGAAAAATGGAGGGGAAGGGGATGAAAAAAGGGTGATAGAAAGGAGGGCAGATTGGGAGAAGGGGTGGTTGGAGTGCATACTGTCCTGGAATGGGGGGAGGGCAGAGATGGGGAGAGAATTCAGAATTCAAAATCTTGTGAAAGTGAATGTTGAAAACTGAAAATAAATAAATTATATAATAAAAATATCACAAAAAATTCTTTCTTCAAAAATAAAATCCACATCTTCCTAATGATCCTTACAAACACAGCTGAGTTATTTTCATACTCATCTTTGAGATTAAATTAGGAAAAAAATGAGAAGTTGGTTCTTGGGAGCAGAGCTCATTTGCCTCTAGATCCCTCTCTGTAGACAAGGAAGATAGATTTTATGGTGAATTAAAAATGAAAAGGAGACTGCATTTATAATTGATTTGATATAGCCAAAAGACCAGGGAGTTTGTTTTATTGCTTAAAGTGTTTTCTGGTGTGAAGCTTTATTTGTTTAAATTATCAGATATGATGAGAAACATAACGCAGAATTGCCTTTCCAATGTGATATATTGCTACAGCAAAACAGGAACAAGGTATGACCAAGATCATTGAAATTTAACTGTAATATTGAAAATATTGAATATTCAGGACCCCTTGGGAAGGAAATATTTCTTTCTTTCAGAAATTACAATGATTTACTTTGTTGGAAAATTTCCTATTGGCCATACTTTTCACTTGTATCTCTCATGAAAGCTCATAAATTAGGGCTTTCCTGATTGTAGATAACTTAACAAGTTTTCTTATTGGAAACATTAACATATAGAAAGTATATATATATACACACATATATATGTACATATATATTTATATTTGTAAAAGTATATGATTAACACATTTTATGCTTGATTTTTACATCTCTCACTCTCTCTTCCCTTTTTCATTCTTTTCTGTAGATGTCACTATAGACTAATGGATAGAAAAGTAGATTATGCTTCTGAAAATATACAGTTTCTCTATGTAAATGGAAAGAAGGTGGTGATCCAATTTATTATGCCAGTGTTGTCATATCAACACTAAGGTTTCTAAGCAACATGCAGAATCAATTGTTTTATAGTTTTATTTAGTGATCCTCATTGAATGGGTCAAAATGGAGAATGTGCCTTAAAAAAAAACAAACCTGTGATTAGGTGGTAATTAACAAAAAGTCATTATTCAGGAATTGCTCATTAAATTCACATTAATATGAAGAGTTCAAAATGAATTTTGTGAATACATAATCCATGACAAAGGAATTAAGAAATGCTTTGCTTCTGCCAGAGAAATGTTGGTGTTTGGCATGGAGGTAGTTTCAATAATTGGTTTCTGAGGTCTACGCTCCGTGATTTGTGTGTGCTCCATCCAAATTCACTCCGTCATAGATTAAGTATGCTATACTCACTATACTCACATTCGTCAAAACGACCTCTGTGCAATGCTTTATGTAACTGAGCAGTGTCCTAACATCCCTTTGTTAAGCATATTGCTTGCTCTTGTCTTAAAAGATGTCCAAAGTTATGGTTCATATCAGAGAGTGAGTTATCAATAGTTAAGTGATTGCAATAAGGGCTGTGGGAACTTTTTTAGCATTCAAGCTCCATATAGCTAAAATCTTTGGATACTTTCAGTATTTTCACTGCATTTGGAGTCCTGACTTATTTTTTACTTGGGGGAAAGCCTGACTTGAATGTATCATAGCTTTTCTTTTGGTCCCCGGTCCTTTTGTTTTGTTAAAACTTTGTCAAAGATTTTTGCTTTGCCCAGGATGCTGGCACCCAGAAGAAAGATCTACATTTTTTTCTTAACTCAGGCAAGGGTAGCCAGCACCTGCTGTACAATCCCTGGACAATGGGCTTTGTATCAGGCTGCTGCAGACACTTTTGTTGGTGGGGAAACTTATTAATAGCCATACAATACACCCCTTTAGTCTTCCTTTCTCTTATCCCATATTTTTTTCATTGCCTCAGTCTGCTTTTATCCCTGTTTGGAAATACGACTTCCATTCAACCATCCATGTGGTAGACCTGTAGAAATGAAGGAAGATGCTCCCAGGAGATTACCAATTTTATTGAATAATTACAAAAGATTTCAAGGCATTCAACTAGTTCTTCAAATTTAGAATATTAAAATGACTGTATACACATTTTCCAGCTATAGAAGGAGTTTCTTCTAAATCATTTGTCTAAATCCATCCTGTTTGGTCCAATAGTCAGATCTAAATACAAATTATCATCTCTACATGGGTGACTCCCAGATCTATATATCCATCTCTTTTGAGTTCTGGTCCTACATCACCATCTACCTTTTAGACATTTGCACCTTGGTGCTCCATAGATATCTCATGCTGGACGTATTCGAACAATAGTCTGTTCTCTGAAAACCACTCCTGTTCTGAATTTCCTTATTACTAATAATTTTCCCTTCTTCCAGTCTTCCAGGTTTACTATCTTGAATTATTCACAACCCTTACTCAATGACATTTCCTACATCAGTTGGTGATGGTTTTTACCATTGCTATTTATTTAAGTTTCCTTGACTGAGTCCAATTTTCAAGTCTAACATTTTTTTTCCTTTTTTTAATTTGATAGTATAATCATCTGAGTCACTATCACTTCCAAAAGGAGGGTGAAACTGAACAAATAAATAATTTTAATATTCATCACCATGGCACCCATAATCAGACCAGGTAAAGTACCATTTCCGTTTTAAAACTAATTTTCTTGCCCCCTCTGGGTTCACCTCCTTTGCGTCACAAGTAGTGTACTCCTTGGAAATTTTGTTTATAGTTTCTCTGTAGGACTCAATTTTTTTCATCTTATCCTGTCATAGAATTTGCAAGGAACCTTTTCCTCATTTTGTGTTTCAGTTCCTTTGAGTGAGGTGTGGGTCCCAATCTTGTTTATGACATTAATCATTATGGACATCAAAAGAGCATAAGTGTAAAGAAATTCACACTCATGCTCTTTTGACATTCATAATGAAGTGTGGTTTGAGTTTTCAATGATTCCCTGGGATCCAAATGGAAAACATTTTCTCTAGTAACATATTTATAACAGCTAATTCAGATTTGGCCTCTTTTTACCTAGTGTGATTGACTTTCTAGTTTGGTTATGAACAATTAAATCAAATCCCGGGAGGGAACACCAGAGATTCTAGGAGGAAGAAATAAGTGGGCAGAAGTAAATTCTGACTTCAAGGAAGGCAAAGTGATTATACACAACATATTGATTCTACGAAAAAGCAAGAAAGTTGGTTTTAGAATGAAAAGTGCATGAGGGAAAGTAAGCCTAGAGACTGGAATCAGATTACAAAGAGATTAAATGTCAAGGGGAGGAGATTATATTCTATCCCAAAATGACAGGGAGCCAGTGGAGTTTCTTGAGCAGGGGAGTAACAGGGTCAGACTTATGTTTAATTTTATCAATTTAGCAACTATATGAACGGTATTTTTGGAGAGACTGAGAGAGTTTAGGAAGAGTAGATGGGAGAGGCTGGAGGCAGGGATGTTTAGTAGTTTATTATGAGAATATAAGTGAAAGAAATTGTGGCTTGAACTAGGCTGGTAATTATTTGAGAGAGAATGGGAAGGATGGCAGAAATGAACAATACTTTCTAGCTATTTGGACCCATATCCAATATTCCCAGAATGAAAAGTGAGGAAGAGGGAAGGGCAGAGTATGATTCATGCTCTCACACATCATTGACTGAAAGGATAGTGGTGGTCTAAACAGAAACAGGTAAGTTAAGAAGAGAGATGGTTTTCAGAGGAGACACAATTAGTTCTGTTTTTAAAAATGTCGAATTTGAGATGCCAAAGGATATCAAGATAGATGCCAATAGACACATAGTGATGGTTCAGATCTTACTGACTAGAAGGAAGGTACTAGCCTCAGTAGAAACAGGGAACTTAGGATAAAGGATGATTTCTTTTGGAGGAGATCAATTCCATTTGTAAATCCTGATTTGGAGGCACCTACAAAATATACAAGCATAACATCCTGCACAAAGATGGTGATGTGGAGCTCCAAGAAGAGATGATAATCCATTTCTGTCAGTGATACCGTAATTCTCACCATATCCCAAGCTGGAAACATTTAAAACATCTTTGGCTTGCTCTTCTTCATCCATATCTCTATTTTGTCACTCACTCTTGGCTCTTATTTATTTAAAATTCCTCTCTCACACTTTCTCTGTACCTTATGTGTCCATTTTTTGTTGAGATTCTCATCAGGCAGATGCCTGATGAACATGGCACATGTGTGCCAATTAATGTGATAATATGGAAAAGATGCTGAACACTGAACCAGGACACACCTGGGATTAGGTCCCACCACTTGTATGGACTAATTAACCTCTTGAAATCTGGATTCTTCCTCTGAGCTATAATTAAAACCTCTTTTACATATCACTAAGGATCAAATAAATCTAATATCATTGCCATGACTCTATTTGATTTCTTGATAGCATTTGACAGTGATGACCCTCCCTCCATTGTGATACTCTTCTTTCTTTGACTTGCATGATCATCTTTGCCTGTCTCTTCTCTGTCTATTCAATGGATTGTTTTCTTTCCACATATAAGATTTCCTAAGATTAAATCCTTGAGCTTCAATACTCTTTTTTTAAAAAAAATAATATCTCTTTGAGCTTCAAATCTCTTCTCTATCCTAATGCTGCCAACATATATATTTTTGCTTTTAACCATTCTATTAAACTTCAGGCATTCATTTCCAACTACTTATAGGATGTTACCACATAGCTATCTTACCATCAGGTACAACTTAATATTAATAAAAATGAACTCATTATATTTTTTATAAAATCAACTTTATCCCTAACTGTGAATGACAATTATTTCTATAGTTCCTCGGCTTAAAGCTTGGGAGTAATTTTTTACTTCTCTGTATTTTGTGACATTCATGATAAAAAAAAGAAATTGACAAAATTCTACCAATTCTCTCTTTTTTATTTAACTGAAATCTATTCCTTCTCTTCTATTCTTATTTCAACCTCCAAGTCCATATTACTAAGACTTAAACCTACTACACCTGTACTATGACAACAGCCCCCTAGTTTGGTTTTCCTGAATTTAAATTTATATGAGTTGAATTTATCCAATCTGATTTTTAGTCAAACATCAAAATAATCTTTTGAAAATACCATTTAGATCATGTCACTGTCTTGCTATAAAAAAACAAAACAAAGCAAAACAAAAAACCTTCACGGTCTCAGAGAATAACAAACTGATAAGTTGCATGAAATCTCAGAGGTCATATAATATGCCGCGTACCTGAACAAAAATCCCTTTTTCCATTTATTTGTCAAATGGTCATCCTGCCTTTATTAGAAGCCCATAGCCTTAACTTCCTTAATTGTAAAATGGGGATAATGACAGCACATAATATATAGGCTTGTTGTGAGGATAAAATGAGTTAACAAATTAAAAGCAAGCTTAATAACCCTATATAAATGGCAGCTATAAATAGTATTAGGAAGTTTTTCCTGAAACCAAACTTCAATTTGCCTCTTTGGACTCTCTGTTAGTTCTGCTAGTTCTGGTCTCTCTTCTTTTTTTTTGGTCTCAACCCTTTTCTACTTGAAAGCCTTTCAAATTCTTGAAGACAGGTCCAAGGGTGGGAACCTGTGACCTTGAAGCTTCATGTGGCCTTCAATGTCCTTAGGCGTGGTATTTTGACTGAATTCAAGTTTACAGAACGAATCCTTTTGCTAAAGGAATTTGTTGTGTGAAGTTTGGATTCAAAGGGCCACACTTGAGGACCCAGAGAGCCACACGTAACCTTGACACCACAGGTTTTCCATTTCTGTAATAAATTTAGACCCTCCCAAAGTCTTTTCTTCTCCAAGCTGATCATTCCAAGTCCCTTCACATGATCCTTGTATTACATAGTCCTTTTATTACATAGTCTTGGGGCCCTTAATTATTGTGATTGCATTCCATTGGATGCTCTCTTGTTTATTAATGGCTTTCTTCTCTAAAATGTGGTACCCAGAACTAATCACAATACTCCAAATATGATCTAACAGAAATGAATCCCAGTGGGGCTACTTGCTCTTTAATCCTTAATACTATACCTTTTCCAATTCAACCCAACATTTCCTCAGTTTTCTTGACTGCCATCACATCATTGCTTCATATTGCAGGTGCTAAAATCTTCACATATTTTCAGACAGCCTACATATCTATACCTCTTCCACCTTGTACATATGAAGGTAACAGTTTCAGTACAAGCACAGGATTTTATTCTTTGTTCATACTTGTGATTTCATTGGTTTAGGAAACCTTCCCCCCCCCCCCCCTCAAAGCAGATCCACATTTCTTCCCAACTTAAAAATTTAAATAATTGCTCAAGGCACTTTTTGGGACTTGGCCAGAAGACTAGAAATCAAATCTTCCTGATTCCAACTGGATCTTATCCACCATGACATGTTGCATCTCAAAACTGTAGTTTATTCCTATTACATATAATCTTATATTCATACCAGGATTTTATCTATTGCCTCAGGAAAAAAATAAAAGAAAAAAAACATTGAACAATACAGTGACCAACTATGATTTAAAAGGGCTGATGATATTCACCTCTTGACAGAAGACTTGAAAAACTCATGTGTCAGAACCAGTCCTACATTTTGGGATATGGGCAGTATGAGAATTTGTTTGTCTAACTATGATTATTTACTAAAAGAATTTTGCTCTCTTTTCTTCACTCTTCTTTCCCTTCCCCTTTTTTCCCCTTCCTTCCCCTCTTCTCTCCTTCTATCTTCTTCTCTCTTGGTATAATGGGGGAGACAACATGCAAATGATGATGGTCAAATATAACATATATAGAATAAATGGGAGAAAAACAAGAAAGAAGACTCTAGGATTAAAGAGAATCACAAAAAGCTTCTGGCAGAAGGCATGATTAGAACTGGCACTTGGAGGGAATCCAGGAATCCCAGAGGTTCATATGTAGAGAGAGGATTCCAAGACCAGTAGAGAGCCAGTGAAAATGCAGTCAGGTGATGGAACGTATTGTTCAAGAATGAACAAGTTGATGTCACTGGATCGCAGTTTGGAGTGGGAGGGAGGAGCGAAGTGTAAGAGGACTTAGAAAGCTGGAGAGGGCAGGATATGAGAGGGCTTTGAATTCCAAACAGAGCATTTTATATTTGACTCTGGAGGTGATGGGATTCATTGGAGTTATTGAATTGGGAGGTACATGGCAAGAGTTATGCTTAGAAAGGTAACTTTGACAGGTGAGTGGAAGACGAACTGGAGTCAGGAGAGACTTGAGATAGGGAGGTGCGCGGAAGAGAAAATAATTGCTTGTTACTTAAAAAATGTCATATTAAGCAAAAATCAAGGTAAGACAAAAGGAAGTGTGTTAGTCTGACATGGGCTGTTCTTGAAGGCATTTTGCCTTTTCATGATCACCCTTTCCTTTTCTAGTTGCTCCCTAGCCATCTTTTTATAAATAGGTTCTAGTATTTTGCCAGGAATCAAAGTCAAGTTTACTGGTCTATTGTTTGCAGACTCTATTATTTTTCTTTTTTAAAAAAAATCACAACAGCACTTGTCCTCTAATCTTGCACATCTTTCTTCTCCCCGTCTCCCAAATCTTTCGATGATCACTGACTGGCTCAAGGAACATACTGATCATTTCTTTCAGACCTGAATGATCATTAATTTGGGTTGTATGACTTAAAATAGCAGAAAATGACTAGAGGGATGGAAAAAGAAGCTTCAGAGGGTCCTATGTGTGTCAAAATGATCTTTAGTCTTTGTTGACCTGAGCCACAGAGGCTGATTTGTAGACATTCTTACTCCATTTTAGAAATATTCTCTGAATTTTATTCAACTTTATGCAACTTATTCTTTCAGACATAGCCCTCTGGATATACAGCTCAAGAGAAAGCTAGATTTGTACTCTTAGGGAGTTCCTGTATTAAGAAGTAACCTTAGGAAAGCCCTAAGCCCATTAATGCCACAGATTGTGTGTGTGTGTGTGTGTGTGTGTGTGTGTGTGTGAAATTAGATTTTCTTTTTTTAAATGTTCTTTGATGATGAGAAATACTGAAGAAATCCTATCTATAAATAATAATGAAGTCCAAGATCATATTATATAGTGTTAATAAAAAAATGAAAACAGGAAGGAGAGTACATTTTTGAGTGACTACTACAGCTTTTGCCTAATCATACTTAATGAGGCCAGTTTAGTTGAATAATTTGACAGTAATGAAATACAGTTCTTTCTCAATTTTAATAGCTTCTCTCTTAGGCAACTTACTTGGCAGTGTGCATTTCTTCTGCTTTATCCAATGCAAAAATAGCATTTAAATTTGTTCTTCCAAGAAATATATTTTTATAAGTTTTTTTTAAATTTGATACAATATTTTATTCCCCCCCAATACATGTTGAAACAATTATTTAGAGCTTAAAAAAAGCTGTGAGTTCCAAATTATATCCCTGCTTTTCCCCTTTACTCACCCTCTCCTGCCCTTGCTGAGATGGTACGTAATCTGATATAGGTAGTACATGTGGAATCATGTAAAGCATTTATTAGTAATTTTGTACAAGAATACTTGAATAAAAAATAAAATGAAGAATGCAAGTGAAAAATGTCATGCTTCAGTCTGTATTCAGAAAGTATCATTTTTTTCTCTGGACATAGATAGCCTGCTTCATCAAGTGTCTTTTGGGATTGTTTTGCTGTAATTGTAATGTTGAGAATAATGTTAAATTATTCACAATTCTCCATTGTACAATATTGCTGTTAACTGCAAACAATGTTCTTCTGGCTCTGCTCACTTCACTTTGCATCAGTTCCTGTAAGTCTTTTCATGTTCTTTTTTTCTGAAACCATTGCTTGTCATTTCTTATAGCACATTAATAATTCATCACAATCATACATCACAGCTTTTTTTTTCTTAGCCATTCCCCAGTGGATGGACATCTTCTTGATTTCTGATTCTTAGCCACTATAAAAGAACTATTATTTCTTTACAAAGAGGTCCTTTTCCCTATTTGTTTTGAATGCCTTTGGGATAGAGACCTAGCCGTAATATTTCTGGATTAAAGGGTATGCACAGTTTTATGGCACTTTGGGTGTAATGTCAAAGAATAATTTTTTAGTTCCTACTAAGTGTCCAATACAGTTCTAGATCCTGGGGGATTAAAAAAATAATAAACCTAGTTCCTGCCCTTATGCAGCTTATGATCTGGTTGGGGAAAGAGGAAGTCAATCTCTTGATCTGTTCCTGTCCTGTTTTGAACACTCTTTGGGAAGTCTGAAGACCATGTCCATGTGTGGTATGATGTACTTCTCCAACACCCTGAAATCTTCAATCTAGTGACATTGACCTCAGTGGTCCTTCTTGAACAATATAGCATATCATGTTCTCTCTTCCTTTATCCTACTCCAGTTTGGGCTGCCATAGAAGAAGGAGCACCGAATTTGGAATAATTGGACCTGGAATGAAATGGTAGCTATAATTTACCTTATGGAATGACATACTAGATGTGGAATCTGGCAGATATGAACTCAAATCCTCCTTCATACACTTAATAATTGTCTGTCCCTAAGAAATTAACTCAGCCTCTGTATTGCTATCCACAAAATCAGAATGTTAATAGTACTCACTTCAAAGGGTTATTATAACGATCATTTGAGATGATTAGATGACATAGCAGATATAGCCCTGGATGTGTAGTTAAGAACATCTGAGTTCAAATGCAGCCTCATTCATTTATCAACTGTCTGACCCTGAGCAAATAATTTAATTTTTTTTCAGAAAAATATTTTATGAATTAATGAAAAATTAACCAAGTAAAATCAGAACAATGCATCCAATGACCATAATACCATAAGGGGCAGGGGAAACACTCTAAAAGGCAGCAACAATTCAATGAATGCAACTCTAAAACTGGATTTCAGAGAACTGGAGATGGAACCTGGGTCTCTCCTTTTTACCGAGATGGGCAGAGCTGCAGCACTCAATTGAGCAAATCACTTAAATTCTGCTTGCCCTGGCTTACTCTTTAGTAAAACAGGGATGATTTTTCTTCTTATTATTATTATAATGATATTCTTCTTATTATTATTATAATGATATTCTTCTTATTATAATGATATTGTCCAATATCTGGCACAGTGCCTGAAATAAATCATGTACTCATTGATTGCTACTTATTCTCTTTGGGATCTTGGGCAAATCACTAATTTCTCTGTCCCAATTTGTTCATCTGTAAAATGTGTCCATCTATTTAATCCAGGTGTTCTTAACCTGGAGGCCATGATCTTATGTTTTTAATATTGTGATAAATATATTTTAAAATGGCTTACATTTATATAATTCTATTATTTTATTCTTTTTATTCTTTTATTTTTCTATTATTTTTTATATTTATATTTATTATTAAATATAATTTTATATATAAATAAATATAATTATTATATATATTATATATATTAATATTTTCTATTATTTTATTATTCTATATTTTAAAATGGCTTACATTTATGTAATTTTACATAATTCTGTTTTTTATGAATTAAATTGCATAGTTTTCACCAGATTCCCCAAGGGGTGTGATATTAAGTAACCCTGTTCTAAAGGCTCTAAGATTACTTCAGCTTCAAATGCAGAATGAAATGATTGATAAGGAATGATCTATCTTCAAAAAAAAAATGCAACTGTACTAGGCATCGTGTTAGTGATTGGGGACACAAGTACAAACAATGAAACATCCTTTAGTGGCAGGGATTGTGGCTGTTATTTAGTCATTTTCAGTTCTTGACAAAGATGCCGGAGTGATTTGCCATTTCCATCTCTAGTTCATTTTATAGATGAGGAAAATGAGACAATTGGAGTCAAGTGACTTGCCCAGGGTCACACAGCTAGTAAATATCTGAGGCCAGATTTAAATTCAGGTCTTCCTGACTCCACACCTAGTGCTGTCTCCACTGCACCTTTACCTGTCTATATTTGCAGAGAAGTTCTATTCTAATGGAGGAAACAACAAAAGCAAATAAAAAGATACACTGCAGCATAAATATAAAGTTGATATATACATACACATATTTAATAGTTAAACACAAGGTAGTTTGGGAAGGAGAAAGCTAGAAATGGGAATAATAGGAAAAGCACACACTGAAGATGGTGATAGAGCAGGAAGAAACCAGGGGACATATTATTATGGAGAGAACGAGATTGAAGAGAGAGGGCTCTTTCACTAGAGTTGGTCTGTTTACAACAAAAACCAAAAAAACAAAAAACAATACCAGTGAAAGTGTTTTCATCCCTGCCTCCCCCACATCTGCAGGAGTCTAGTGCTGAGGCCCTTTTACTGTCTCCCCAAACAACTCAAACACTTCTCTTGGATAAGATGAAATGCATAAATTCATGGCAGAGCCTGAGGGAGGACATCTCTCTGGAGGTGGTCACCAAATTTAAAAGGATCCTGAGTCTCAGGGAATTCTTCCCTTACAGAAAAAAGTACCCAGGATGGTGAGAGGACTGGAAAGTATGCCATACAAGGGTTGATTTCATAAAGCTGACATTTTAGTTTTCAGAAGAGGAATAGCGTTTTAAGAGCTATCTTATGGACAGCCAATGAGACTTGCTCTCTTTGTTTTGGAAGGTACAGCAGGAAACAAGCAATCACTGGGACTGGGTAATTGAAGAAAGGCATTTTTGAGTTCATATGGAGAAAATTAAAAAAAATACTGGGAGCTATCTGAAAGTAGGATGATCTTTCTCACGAAGAAGTGGAGCCCTTTCTCTGGAAGTGCTCCAGAAAAAAAACATTGATGACTATTTTTAAGTGACCTTCTGGCCAGTTTAACTAGACAACTTCCGGGGTTCCATAAAGCTCTTAGATTCTTTGGTTCCTTTTTGTCCCACCACCCTCTGTTCTCTTTTTTTCTCCCCAAACTTTTATGACTGTTTCTTTAATGTATTCTTTCTCTAGCCTGTAGAACTAGTTCTAAGTAGCCTTTATCTCTGTCAAGGGAATTGCACTCATTTTCTCATCCAGAGATTCTAAGTCTCCGAATTTTTGTTGCTCCAGGAACATTTTGATATTCAGAATAGGGAGATCATCTTTTTTGGTGGAGATGATAGAGTGGTATTGAGAGAGGAAATGAGCTAGATATCTCTTCAGGTGGTGCCTCTTTAGAAAAGACAAGCCTGGGAGATGTAGTGAAGCATAGGTATCTTCAGCACTTGGCTCTGGCAATGTGGAATGGGTATGGGGTAGTAAAGAATAAACCCAAGCCTTTACAAAATGTTACCTAATACAGAACTCTTCCTTTTCATTGGTATATTAGTATGTATTATAAAGATTAACTTATACTCTGCATTGGGAGAAAAAATAAAAAATGGCATTACTTACAGAAATCAACAACTCAGTGAGAAAAATACAACTATATCTTTGGTTTGACTGAGGAAATGTGGTACTAATTACAGCTATTTATGAGAATTTTGTCATTTGTGGCTAATTGTTAGATACACAAGGACTTCATGTATATTATAATTACTATAATATAGATATGACATATCAATTATATATGGAGTTTTTACATATGTATACAAACATGCAAGAATTGTATATCATATATTTGTGTATGCCTATGTACCCATACAATTCAAACACACACATGTATATCCAATATATGTGTATTCATATATGCGTGTGGGTATACATATATACACACATACATATATATGTACATACATACATATACATACAATACACTTGAGTACATATTATTAATTCAGGCTTCTTATTTTTGCATACTTCAAAAAAAGATCATTTATTTCTCTGTGAGTGCACAGTCTTTTGTTCATCTATGATATTTATTTAATTTACATGATGAGTAAATTTTATTGCAAATTGATTTTAAAAAGCATGTATTTCTTGTGCTCTCCTGATTCAAATGAATGTATGTAAGATAGTCCCTTCCCTCAGGAAGCTTAAATTCTAATGAAAAAAGACAAAATGAAAAAGGAAGTAAGAAAAAAAAAAGGAAGTCCCAGGAGCTGAGATCACCAGTTCTGATGAGAGAAGGTTTAAAAGGGTGGCTTTAGTGGAATTGGAATAGTCTGGAAAAGGCACACAAAGGATATGGTGTACTCTTTGGGCAGATAAACAAGGGCCCACCTCTTAGAGGTTAAGATCCTGAGGGGTAAAGTCCAGTTTTAGTTGGAAAGGATTGAGGAAGATGACTGAATTGAATATTTTATGCATGATTTTTTTGTCTTTCCAACAACCATACTCTCTATGTCCCTTCCCATGATATCCTTTGTAATAAAGACAAACACTTCTGCAAAACAAATGAAGATATTTATATACCATGTGTGACAGCACGTATAACATTCTGATAATCCACTGTGGTATGTTGAGTTGTTAGCACTCTGGAATTAAGAAGAGATAATGCATTTGTCAGAGTCCTGAAGCTGTTTAGTGTCCCTTTACACTTTGGTCATGGAAAATATAGTGTTCCCCTTTCTGCTTTCTTCACTGCATCATTGGATACCAATATTTCTAAATTTTTATGGCTGTGCCTGAAGGCACAGTACTATTCCATTATATTCTTATCCCACAATTTAGCCATTCCTCAATTGATGAGCACTGACTTTGCTTCAACCATGAATATTTTAGTATATGTGTAACTTTTCCCCTGTCTTTGACCTCCTTAGCCTACATGCCTAATATTGGTGGATGAAGCCTATGAATAACTTCTTGAATTTTCTCACATTCCAAATTGTTTTGAGCAATGGTCAAAACAATTCAGTCTTACTTATGTCTTTCTTCAGCCCCTCAATCATGATCTCATTTTTTTTGTTCATCTTTAGGATTTGAGATGTGTGTGTGTGTGTGTGTATGTGCGTGTGTGTGAATGCTTCAATCTGAATGTTTCATCAAGTTGATGAGTGTGAAGTACATTTAAGTGAATTGATGAATAGTTAAAATGCAATAGACTCTATCTGAACAATCTTAGTATATCAAGAGAAGGACCTTCTTCCTGTTCTATTACTAAAATTGAACTAGGGAATCTGTGTGGTATAATACATAAACACTGACTCTACAATGAAACATCTGGGTTCAAAACCTTCCTCTGACTCTTATCTGTGTAACTGAGCAATCCATTTAACTTTCGTAGAGTTCAGTTAATTCATCTTTAAGAATGGGTAGCAGTGTGTGGATTAGATGGCCTCTGAGATCCCTTTCAGCTCTAAATCTATGTTCCTATGACTCGTCACATAAGTGTCAGGAGGGACATATATTTAGTACCAGTTTTCACTTGACTTTCCATAAACATAAAAAAGACTTAGTGCCTATTGGGCTTACTCAGCATTTGATGGATGAAACAATTTCTGAGGGATTACAAATGACTGATATCCCTGAAAAGCTAGAAGGCTTATTGTATACAGAAATGGTATTATTCATGTGGCTTAACCAAAAGTACATGAAGCATTGATTTGAGGAGCATTTTTTCCCCTATTTTATCAAAGATAAAGATTCCTTCATTGCTGTCCATGGTCATCTTGTCTTTGTTTATTCAATAAAAGCAGTGAATAGTATTTGGGGTAAATTTGTTCATTAAGAACAAAAGTAACTCCTTGAAAAAGCTACATAGGTTATCAATCCTCATTCCTGAATGAATTTAACATGCCTGGTATTTTGCTTAGCAATTTCTCCCAGTGGTATGGAATTATAATTATCTAGAGCTTCTATAGAAAAAAAAGTGAAATAGTATTAGACAATAGTGTTAAGATTAAAGGCTTATCTTGAAATAGAAGCATGACATAGTGGACAGAAAACTAACTGGATTCAACAGGTCTTGGATTCAAATCTTGCCTCTGACATTTGCAAGATGAATGAACTTGGGTGAGTATGGCAGCAAGCACCCTGGCATACCCAGGATGACCTGTCATCACAGGTTCTTAGATCTTCTTTTCTAAGGAAAGCACTTAAAAGGGGTCAACAATCTTCTTTAACTACATATACCAACAGAGAAAATATAAGCAGACAAACAAAGACCAACAGACAGGGCCTCTGACCATCTGGCCATAAGCAATATATCCATCACAGATCACACACACACACACACACACACACACACACACACACACACATATATACACAGAATTTTGTGACCCAGTGCCTCATTATAATTAGCAAAAGGTGTGGGCCTTCTTATAAAACATGCCTCCCCTAATCAAGCTTCCCTTAATGGGCTTCATTTGAGTCCTATTAATGGGTAGGGAAGATCTTTAATGCTCATTAACATAAAGCTCACTAACATTACAGTGAGTGACAAACTGATATTTTGGCTGTTTTCTTCCCTGCTAGTGCTCCATCCTCTGAAACAAAACTTCAAATACCATGCCTAGGAAGAGTTACGACACAGCTCTGAACTATCTGGAGCTATGAAGCCTTTTCACCAGTTCATTTTATACTCTGTCCCCTTGATGAATAATCTCACTTCAGTCTCATTTTCTGTCTCTTGTTCTAAGAACTGTAATCAAATACCTATAACCACTGCCTCTGGAAATTGCGTGTCAATGGTTGTTCCACTCATTGTGCTTTGTGTTTTTCCAGACTTTAGACATGACTTCACTTGTTTATCACTACTCCCCTCTTTGTGTTGTCTCCTTTGTCAGATAGCTAGAGCATATCCTAATATCACGCGAAGTACCATGCACTGTGTTAAGGAATGGGGGGTCCAATTACAAATCATCCTTCCAGGAGTTTGCATTCAAATAACAGAAGATTTATACAAAAGCATACAAAGGGAGTAGGGAACATATCCATGGAGAAGGGGAGGGGGTGTATCTTTAAGCTCTGGGAGGACTGGATCTGATTTAACTTTTGTGTTTTCCTGTGATTAGCATAATGCTTCCTGCAAAGTAAATACTTAATAAATGCTTATTTATTCATCCATCCAGTGTCATATTCCATAAAATGCACACAATGACTAACATGAAATTTAAGATATGTGACTATTTAATGCATGCGACCTTAAACACATCACTTAATCTCTCTAAGCCTCATTGCAGTATAGGATAATACTAACACTCACCCTTGCGCGCTGTTGTGAGGATTAGATAGTATTATGAAGGGAAGAGAAGAGGAACAAGCATTTATTAACCTTTTCTATGGGCCAGTCACTGAGCTAAGTGCTTGGCCAATGATCCTTTCAATAACCTTGAGGTAGATGCTATCATTTTACAGTTGAGGAAGCTAAAGCAAACAGAAGTTACGTGACTTACCCAAAGTCATATAGATAGTAAGTTGTATCAGCAAGAACCCTAGCATATACAGGAGGGACTGCTGTACAGGGTCTTAGATCTGCTTTTCTAAAAGGAAAGCAACTTTTGAGGGGTCAACAATCTACTTTAATCAAGCACATATATCATTCACTTAGTTCAAGAGAAAAAGTCAGCACCCTGAACTTCAGAGAAAATACAAACAGAAATTACAAGCAGAAATTATAAACAAAAAGACCGACAAGGCTTCTAACCATAAACAATATGCACATTACAGATCAACAGACAGATCCAACTGTCTGACCATTACATACATACATAGTTACCAGAGAGAGAAGTACCGACATCTGGAGTTTCAAAACCAGGGGGACTCCTTAACGCTTACCCAGAGTTTCATCTGACCAAATAACCTTCTTCTAATGAGTGAGTCCCAAAGCAAAACCTCACCTCACAGCATTTATATACTTTTCAGAGTGGGGGGTCATGATGCTCTGACTCAGTGCCTCAGTAGAAATTAACAAAAGGTACCCTAAGCCTATTAATGGGCAGGAAAGATCTTTAACTCTTCCCCCTACCCACCATTAACCTTATATTAACATTACATAAGTGTCTGGGGTCACGTTTGAACTCAAGCCTTTCTGACTGATCTCTCTGGTTCTGTTTCCTCATATATAAAAAGAGGTGGTCCTGTCTAGTTCACCAATCATGATGCTTTGATGATATGATTTTTGTCCATATTTAAACTTCTCATTTTAGGCATTCAGTGACTATCTTTGGGAGTGCCAAGTATTGTAATGTATATGTTTATTAGTATAACTAGTATATGGGTGTATATATGTATATGTCACATGTATACATATGAACAAACATATACATATGCACAGATATATAAAGGAAACAGAAGTAAGAATTTCAGAACATATGTATCCCTCATAATACTATTTTGGGCAATGAATACATGGAGGAAATAATCTCCTCCAAAGATAGATGCTCCCTGGATTCCAAACATTACTTATACATATCGTTAAGATAAATCTAGTGATTATTTTAAGTCATCCCCAACAGAAAAAAAAAACTTATAACTCAGCTTTATATTAAACAAATGGCAAGTATAGGATGTGGTAATAAATAGGGAACTGTTGATCTTATGTAATATTTTATTTTACCCCAATTACATGTAAAATAATTTTTAACATTAATTTAAAAATTTTTTTCTCCTCTCCCAACTCCATTGAGAACATAACAATTTTCTATGACTGTATAAAACATATATCCATATTAGTCATGTTGTGAAAGAATATACAGACACCCCCCTTAAACATAACAAAAAACCCAAAATAAAGACAGTTTTAAAAAGCATGCTCTGACCTGCATTCAGACACCCTCAGTTCTTTCTGTGGAGATTGATAGCATTTTTCATCATAGGTCCTTTGAAATTGTTTAGGACCACTATATTGCTGAAAATATATTCATAACTGATCATCATACAATATTGCTAGTACTGTGTCCACTGTTCTGGTTATGCTTACTTCATTTTGCATCAGTTCATTTAAATCTTCCTGGGTTTCTCTAATAGCATACTACTCATCGTTTCTTATAGCACAGTAATATTGCATCATGATCTTATAAATTGGTCAGCCATTCCCAAGTTGATGGACATCTCAATTTCTAATCCTTTGCCACCACTAAAGGACCTGCTATAAGTGTTTTTGTACATATGAGTCATTTTCATCTTTGTTTTTTTAATCTCTTTGGGATACAGATCTGGAACTATAGATCTTTAAAGTAGAAGGGAACTTCAGAGGTCATGAGGTTTAGTGATCTGTCTTCAGTCTGTTAAGGAATTAGGACCCTTCTAGCCTTGCTACTAGAAATATGATGTAGTCACCACAAAATCAATGAAACTTGTTGGATCCCAGTTGATTGATGCCATGGGTACTGGGAAGGAGTAGTCTAAGCCAGAGTAGACGTTTCAGGAAGGGAGTACTTTGGATAGTGTAAGAGAATTAGGCAGATAATTTTATGGCCAGACTTTTTTCAGTCTCAGTTGATCTTCTGTAAAACATTCCAAAACAAAATTCTCACTGATACAAGTCTGGAATGCAGGAAATTGTATATAGTCTCACTCTTTCCTTCCGCCAGAAGCTAGAAAGTGAGAGGAGGATATAGAGAAGGAAAGGATGTTTGAGAACTTTGAGCTACAAGTTCTGAAAGGCAATGATACTATGGAAGGAAGTGACATTAGATGGAAAAAAAAATGACCTTGGCTACTGAGTATGACCTTATATATGCCTGTGTGCAATTTCTACTGATGTTAATGAATTATGGAAGATGAATATTACTTTCTTTGCTATAATGATGTCTTGGATATTGACTTATTTTTCTACGCAACGCAGCTCCTTTTCAGAAATAGGAGTTGGGAGTGTGTGTGCATGTGGGGGAGAGTGGGAGGGGAAATTCACTGGATGCATTTGGACACGAGATGGTTCATGGATGGCCACAACCTCTTTTGGTTGAAGGAAGTAAAGTTTTTAATCTTAGAAAGTAGTCTTTAAAATGGTATATAAATTGTTGCTGAAACAATGAATAAGAAACCTCATTTTACTAATCAAGTAGCTAAAAGACAAAGAGGTAACGATACGTGCAGGGTTACATATCTTATAGGAGGCAGAGGTGGGGACCAGGGATTTTACCTCCTGGCAGAATGCTCTTCATCATCGTATACGTGTGCTTCTCCATCCCTATCTTTTGGGGCCAAAAGAACAAAGGAAGCTCCGTGTGTTGCAATGGAAACAGAGCTTCAGGGACTCAAGGATTTAGCCCTTGATGTGTTACCAACTTGGACAGTTCTCATTTCCAGTTCTCATTTCTAGGCCTCACTATCCTAAAATCTACAATAAGGGGTTAGAACTGATGATCTTGAAGTTCTCTTACAGCCCTGAAATTCTATGAATGACATAGGAAAAGAAAATGAAATTTAGGTAAGTGTTAATAAAAGGGACTAGAGAAGTTAATTATAGAAGAACAGAGTTTGAGTGAACTCAATCTTTAAATTATAAAATTAAGAGAGTACAATTATTAATTAACATAATTAAGAAAATGAATAAGAATAAAACATTTTGTAACTGGCGTATCATTCTCTTTGGAAAATGTAACAATAATGTCAATAAGTAGCAGAGTCTTCATCTTGGCAAAGTTTTTTACACGTATCATCTCATTTGATTCTCACAACCTAGAGGTAAGTGATAGTATTGTCTTCATTTTACCTTACAGGAAACTGGGGCTAAGAAATCTTAATAAGGGTTATATATCCAGTGATAATCTGAGGTAGGATCTTGTAATGGCAAGTAAAGTAGGATCTTTCCTGTCTTTGTTTTAGTATAATCAAGTATAATGCCTCTATTAAAATGTGATTAAGAAGGATCTTTCCCACCCATTTAAGCCTGGGAAGATTTGTAAGAAGGTCTAAGCCTTTTGCTAATGAGGCACTGGTTCTCAATGGATGTGATACCTTCTGGCTCTAAAAAGTATATAGAGAGTCTAAGGATAAGGTTTTACTTTGGGACTTAGTTTTTGGTAAGAAGGTTTGAGTGCCAGAGGACGACTCTGGGAAGCCGCTAAGGAGACCCAGTCATTGAGAACCCAGATGTCATGCTTCTCTCTCTGGCAATTATGGTGAGACAGCTGTCTATCTGTTGAATTATGGTCAAACGGAGGAAGTTATGTCTGTTGATTACTTTGGGTTTCAGGGTGTTGACTCACCTGAACTAGGTGAATGATGTATGTGCTTGACTAAAGTATAGATACATGTGCTTGATTAAAGTAATTGTTAATCCCTCAAAATTTGTCTTTCCTTTTATGAATGCAGGTCTAGGAACCTGTGAAAGCAGGTCCCCCTGCATATGTTGGGGTGCTGACTGATACAGATCTGAACTCTGGTCTTTCTGATTCCAAGTCCAACATTAGATCCACCCAATAAAGCATGCCTCTTTATATAGCTGCCTCTATATCTTTAAGCAAAGAAAAAGATCTCTTCTATTGGGGAAAGTCTTGGATAGAACAGACAGCCACACCTAGAAAATAGGGGTAAGAGAATGGTCATATGTACTTAGGTCAGGGGTGGGGAAATTGCAGCCTCAAGGACATATGTGGCCCTCTAGGTCCTCAAGTGTAGTCCTCTGACATAGGTAGATAAGTAACCATCAATATGGTAACAGGAGAGATATCATTCTTCAAGGCAATGATATATATATCAGAAAGTCAGCTGGGTTTGCAATAGAGAGATCCGGATTGCACTTCTTCTCTACTAGTTATTTACCATGGGACACTGGGTAGCTCACTCAGTTTTCTGAGTTGAAGCTTTCATCTGTAAAAGAGAGATGATAATAGCTTCAGAAACAACTTCATGTTGTACACACAAATAAAATGTGTATTAGTTTATGCACACACACAGCACAGTGCATAATAAATGTATGTGTGTATACGTATCTATATATGTATATATGTGTATACATCTACACAATATATATGCATGCACGTACATACACATATGCAGACATATATATGAGTGTAATATAGTTTTATGTACACATATGTATACTGTATATATGTGCACATATGCAATACAATCAGAAAGACCAGAGTTCAGATCTGTATCAGTCAGCACCCCAACATATGCAGGGGGACCTGCTTTCACAGGTTCCTAGACCTGCATTCATAAAAGGAAAGACAAATTTTGAGGGATTAACAATTACTTTAATCAAGCACATGTATCTATACTTTAGTCAAGCACATACATCATTCACCTAGTTCAGGTGAGTCAACACCCTGAAATGCATAGATACATTTATGTGTGTGCATGCATGCATGCATGTATTGCTTTGCAAATTGAGGAAACCTAGGAGACAAACCAGAAGTCTCAGAGCAGGATGCCCTAGTCCCAAATCTTGCTTCTAAAGCTACTGGCTATGAGACCTTTGGCAAAAAAATTTAATTTTTTGCCATTTGAAGTTCTTTCTATGACTATAAGTTACAGTGTAGATTCTATTTTGTGGATAGAGTTTCCTCACATGGGATTCCTTAAACATATAAAAGCACAGACTTTTTTCAAAATAAACACATGTATAAAAACAGAGAGATGGACAGATATCTAGGTAATAGATGGAATATATACACAGATATGACAATCATTTCCTTCTTTGCAAGATATGTAAGCATTATTTTGCTCAAAGCTTCATTGCTTTCATGTTTATATACTATAGAAGAGAAAACAGTAAACTGGAAGAATTTGATCAGATTTCAGTCCTTAGAACAGTGACAAGCACACAGTTGGAATTTAATAAGTGCTAATTGACTGACTAAGAGAATTGCCATGTATCTCTTAGTTAAAGAGTCTTGGTGTATTTATTTGTAGTTTGTGTTAAACCAGAATTGTGATTTTATAGGTATTATAGGCATAAGTGAGGAAAGAAACTCCTTCTATCAGTGCATATCTGCAACTGTTCTGCAATCTCTAGTCTTAGGGGGAGTCTGGGGCACTGAGATGTTGAGGGACTTACTCAGGGTTACCCTGCCAGTTTGGGTCAGAGACAGGACTTGAATCCAGGTCTTCCAAGCTGTAACAATGCCTTAAGGGAGGACATGGACACATGTTGCAAAGTCTTGCCTTTACCAGAATGCTCTTCTTATTGGCACTTTTTAGAGATCCAGACACTCTTTAGAATCCTCTGTATAAGTCATCATGAATGTCTCAATGGGGCATTAGTCCAATTAAAGAGTTGAAGACAATTTTATTTTAGTCTCATGTTGCTCGTGGCCCATTTTAAGTAATTAATCCCCTTTAATTTTTTCATTTTTTTGTTTGAGAAAATGTTATTACCATAATTTCTTATTAGAATATTCATAAGCAATTTCTATTCATTTAGCTAAATTTCTGTGGGTTTTGAAAATCCTTCTTTATTCAACTAGTCAGGGAGTCCTAGTGCCTACCTCCTGTCATTCCTTATAGCAAGGAATTGAAATTTGGTCCGAAGCCTGCTCTTGAGTGTTTTGAGAAGGACCCACATGTTATGAAAGAATTAATGCTGCGACCTCACCCCTGGGGATCAACATGAGCAATAGGATGATAGAGGGAGTGTTACCCTGGCCCCCAGACTTTGCCAAATTACAGTAAGCCATAGGAATTCTGTTGTTATTAAAAGTCACATGAAGAGTGGAGACCCAATTCACTGGATTTGGTATGGGAATACACATGAAACTCTGCTTGTGGAATCTTCTGCTTCTCTCCAATGGTCCCAGAAAAGACTCAGACTACAGGAAAAATGGGAAGAATAGATGCTTAGAAAAGTTTCTAATAGACCTAGACTTGCTATGGATTCTTCTCACTCCCTACCCCCGAAGGCTGAATGACAGTAGCTGGAGGAAGACACCTATACTTTAATATTTGCTAATAGAGCACTGGACCTGGAGTCAGGAAGATCTGAGTTCAAATCTGCCCTCAGACATTTATTCATCATATGACCCTGAACAAGTCACTTCACTCTCTTTGCCTCAGTTTCCTCATCTGTAAAGTGAGCTGGAGAAGGAAGTGAAAATCTACTCTGAAACCCCAAATGGAGTCACAAGGAGTTGGGCATGACTGAAATGACTCAACAACAAAAATCAGTCAATCAGTTTTTACTAAGTATTAGATGGTACTGGGAAAATGTAGACAAATGAAACAATCTTGCCCTTAAGGAATTTCCATTCTATAGAGAAAAATTTCTTCTCCTGGGATTGGTGAACTAGATTTAAAAAACTACAAATATCACTATAAGTAATTTCCTATGTAACTAATTTTTAATTTTTAAACATTTTTATAAGCTTCACTAAATTAGCAAAGGGATCTAAGACATACACACACACATACACACACACATACACAATGTACTCATGTAAGTATATATAAATAATTACCACAAGAAAAATGTAATAATGGAGAATAGATGCTTGTAGCTAAAGAGATGAAAGACACATGATTGATAAGAAGTTATCTAGAATGATATATATAGTTATGGATATGGAAATCTACATATGTGCACACATACACATATTGAAACATGCTAATGATACACATGTGCACACACATAGTGATATGCACACACATGCACATATATATAAACAAATTTCCATGTGAACACATATATACAGACACACACATATATTCTCTACACAGCACATATGAACATGCATGTACACAAAAAAAAGAAACCAACATTTTGGCTGTGTGTAAATCTCTTTTGGTATCTCTAATAAGGAATGTCTCCACTTAGAACTGGCAAGTATACACAGTTAGTCTTCTTAAGCCAGAGTTGCTCAAAGTTTCTTATGTAATCTCCTTTTCAGTTCTTTTTATTTATAAAAACATTTGTCCGTTATGTTCACAATAAAAAATAAATTAAAAAAATAGAGAAGAAAAGGCTTATATCCAAGGACACAAGACTTCATTTTGGGGAGACAGAGATCTGTCCTAAGGCAGAACCAGGGTACAGAGGTGCTCATGTCAGGTACAACTTCAGGAAGAAAGAAGTCTGCTCCTGGTAGTTTCCTCTTTTAAATTATTTATTCTTACTAACTGTGAAATGATTTCTACACTTCTGAAGAAGTAAAGGTACTGTCAGCATCCTATAAAATGGTGACTATGGACAAACTCTTGTTACCTCATCCAAGTTATTGCTCCTCTGGATTTTCCTCAGGAAAAATGTGGTGGTGATGAGGAAGGGAGTGGAAATTACATTTTTTTTAGCTGCAAGTAAAAAATGATCTTATTTTTTAATATACCCTCTACCAG
This sequence comes from Bettongia penicillata ogilbyi, assembly GCA_023548195.1. NCBI lineage: Eukaryota > Metazoa > Chordata > Mammalia > Diprotodontia > Potoroidae > Bettongia > Bettongia penicillata. The sequence goes on along the minus strand of JAJHZJ010000898.1, from coordinate 388,328 downwards.
TTGCTTCCAACATTCCCACCCGAGCACAACCTTTTCAGCAACGAACACCACAACAATCCCACCACAGTGTAAATGTGTTGTGAACCTCCAGAGTAATTTTGCATGCATAACATTTTTTTTAGATTTATTCATTAGGTTTTTACATTAACTATAATAATAAGCTTGTTTAAGAAGACTTTAAGTAAAAATTTATATGATGTCATTGCAATTAAAATGTAAAAACTTCAAATAATTATACAAGCTACACATAGAAAATTAAAAATTATTTTGAATATTTTATTTGGGACATTCAGTAACAAATGAAGTACTCCAGCAAGAACTCACATGCTTACTATTAGCTGCAAGATTACATATTAAATTTATTTTAAAAATTTGTTGAATATAAATATCTACTTAACTATGTTGCAATCATATGTGAACTTAATTTTGATGTTAGACTTTTTATTTGAACAAGAATTTGTGGGGGGCGGAGCCAAGATGGAGGAGTGAGAGCAGCTACTCACCTGAGCTCTGAGACAAATTTCTCCAGGTACCTCTGAAAGGAGAATCTGACCAAATTTTGGAGGTGCAGAATCGAGTGGGAGACAGACGGTGACAGATTCGGAGCTCAGATGGGGCTGGAAGGTCCACGGGAAGGATCTGATCCGCGGGGGTGAGCCCACAGCGCACAGCGCAGCGTGGCCAGCGCAGCACGGCCAGTGCAGCGGAGCGGAGGAGATCCGAGAAACCTGAGTGGCGGGTGGAACCAGAGGAGCGGCACCCGGGGCGGGAGACAAGCCCAACCGAGTCAGTGAGAGCCTCGGAGCGCCTGATATCAGCGCAGCAGCTCCTGGGACCTTCAGCCCGAAGATCAAACTCCGGTGAGTCACTTACTTGAACTTCCGGGAGCCAGGATGGCGGTGTAATCAGCTAATGCTCTCTCCTTCCCCCTTGATGACCGCGAAAGAATCATAAAATATCTCCCCAGAAAAATCCCAGATCAGTAGAATTAGAAGAAGGAGACCAATAGTCTCATAACACCTGAGACGAGGAAAATAGCTAAGGGGGATTCCTCATACGGTGGCAGAGGCAAACCGGAAGGACAGAGGACCCTGGGCAGGGAAAATTCGCACTAGGACCCAGGCAAGCCTCAGCACCAGGAGAGGAGCCCCAGGAGGGGTGGGAACACGCATTAACATCTAGGCGAGCCTCAGCTGTCCAGAGGAATCAGAAAGACAATAGGGCAGTTGGGATTACCAGCCCCTGAGCTTGCCTTTGCCTCAATTCAGCTGAGATCTCCTGGGACCAGACCACTCCCCCACACTTAACAAGCTAAACCCAGGGCGGATCAGGGAAACACCAAACAAATACCTGCTTTTAGCTTTTTCACACATCAGCTCAGCAAAAAGTTCTCCAGCTTCTGACTGAAAGAACCAGAAGCCACAACACTCAATCAAAATCATGAATAGGAAAAAGAAGAGGGCCGAAAGAACCATAGAATCTTTCTATGGGGATAAGGACCAAAACACAAGCCCCAAAGAGGTCACAGCTGAGACTGTACTTCCATCTGAAACTTCAGAAGGGACTATGAACTACTCGCAAGTACAAGCAGCTCTCCTGGAACAGCTGAAGAAGGAAATAGAAGATAAACTGGCCAATGATTTTAAAATTATTAAGAAAGAATTCACTGATGAGAACATCTCCCTGAAAAGGAAAATTGAACAAATGGAAAAAGAAGTTCAAAAATTAACTGGAGAAAATAAATTCCTGAAAGGCCAAATGGAAAAGGAAGTACAAAAATTAGCTGGAGAAAATAAATTCTTGAAAGGCCAAATGGAAAAGGAAGTACAAAAATTAATTAGCTTATTAAAAGGAAAAATTGGGCAGATGGAAAAAGAGATACAAAAGTTAACAGAAGAAAACAATGTGATGAAGATTAGAATTGGGCAAGTAGAAACTAACGACTCAATGAGACAGCAAGAATCAGTCAAACAAAATCTAAAGAATGAAAAGATAGAAGAAAATGTAAAATATCTAATTGGAAAAACAACTGACCTGGAAAATAGATCCAGAAGGGAAAACTTAAGAATTATTGGCCTGCCAGAAACCCAGGATGGAGAAAAGAGCCTGGACAATATCTTCCAGGAAATCATCAAGGAAAACTGCCCAGAAGTACTAGATTCAGAGGGCAAAATAGTCATCGAAAGAATCCACCGTTCCCCTCCTGAAAGGGACCCCAAACTCAAAACCCCAAGAAATATAGTTGCCAAATTCCAGAGCTATCAAGTGAAGGAAAAAATATTACAAGCAGCCAGAAAGAAACAATTTAAATATCAAGGGGATACAATCAGGATTACACAGGACCTTGCAGCTTCTACATTAAAAGATCGAAAGAATTGGAACCCAATATTCCGTAAGGCAAAGGAGCTGGGACTGCAACCAAGGATCAACTACCCAGCAAAGTTCAGCATAACATTTCAGGCAAGGAGAAAGTCATTCAACGAAGTAAGGGATTTCCAGAGTTTCCTGACCAAAACACCAGAACTTAATAGACAATTCGATCTTCAAATGCAGGTCTCAAGAGAATCATAAAAAGGTAAACAGTGGGGGGGGGGGAACAACTTGCTACTCAATGAGGGCAAGTTGTTCACCTCCCTATAAGGGAAGATGTTATCTGTTTATCTCAAGAACTGTGCGTCTATTAAGAAATATAAAAGGGATAAGCATAGAGGGAACGGATATAAAGTAAATGATATCATGATAAAAAATGTGATTTAAGTATGAGAAGGGAGTGTAATAGGAGGTGTGAAAAGGAGGAAGCAGGAAATGGCAAATTACATCACAAGAAGAAGTACAAAATCATAGTAGAGGGAAAGAGGGGAGGGAGATGAGCATTATGTGAGAGGTACTCTCATCGGATTTGTTTAAAGGAAGGAACAATAAACTTAAGTAGAAAATCCTAACTAGCTCTATAAGCAGTGGGAGGGGAAGAGGGAAGAAAGGGGAGGGAGGCAAAAGGGAGGGAAGAAGCAATAAGAGTAAAGGGGAGTAAAAGGGAGGGGGGCTAAAAGAAAGAGGGGAAGGCGGCAAGAGGAGGTGGTGAAAAGTAAATACTAGTGAGGAGGGGAAGGGAGACAGCAGAGCTAAAAGCACAAATGGTGGGAAAGAAGATGGAGGGAAATACACAGATTGTAATCATAACTGTGAATGTGAATGGAATGAATTCTCCCATAAAACGGAGACGGATAGCAGAATGGATTAAAAGCCATAATCCAACAATATGCTGCTTACAAGAAACACATTTGAAACGGGGGGATACACATAGGTTAAAGGTTAAAGGATGGAACAGAATATATTGTGCTTCAGCTGATGTAAAAAAGGCAGGAGTAGCAATCCTAATCTCAGACAAAGCAAAAGCAGAAATAGATCTAATCAAAAGGGATAAGGATGGAAACTATATCCTGCTAAAAGGCACCATAGACAATGAAGCAATATCATTACTAAACATGTATGCTCCAAGTGGTATAGCATCCAGATTCTTAGAGGAGAGATTGAGGGAGTTGAAGGAAGAAATTGACAGCAAAACTATACTAGTGGGGGACCTCAACCTCCCTCTTTCTGAACTTGATAAATCTAACCTCAAAATAAACAAGAAAGAGGTTAAGGAGGTAAATAAAACTCTAGATAAGGTAGATATGATAGATCTTTGGAGAAAATTGAATGGGAATAGAAAGGAATATACCTTTTTCTCAGCAGTACATGGAACATTTACAAAAATTGACCATGTACTAGGACATAAAAATCTCAAAATCCAGTGCAGAAAGGCAGAGATAATCAGTGCATCCTTCTCAGATCATAATGCAATAAAAATTATATGTAATAAAAGGCCATGGAAAGATAAAGCAAAAATCAGTTGGAAACTAAATAATTTAATCCTAAAGAAGGAATGGGTTAAAGAAGAAATCATAGAAACAATTAACAACTTCATTCAAGAGAATGACAATAATGAGACAACCTACCAAATCTTATGGGATACTGCAAAAGCAGTTCTTAGGGGAAGTTTTATATCTTTGAATGCCTACATAAATAAAATAGAGAAAGAGGAGATCAATGACTTGGGTATGCAGCTGAAAAAGCTAGAAAAAGAACAAATTGAAAATCCCCAAGAAAATACCAAATTAGAAATACTGAAAACCAAAGGAGAGATTAATAAAATTGAAATTAAGAAAACTATTGAATTAATAAATAAAACCAATAGTTGGTTTTATGAAAAAACTAATAAAATTGATAAACCTTTGGTCAATTTGATTAAAAAAAAGAAAGAAGAAAATCATATTACTAATATTAAAAATGAAAGGGGTGAACTCACCTCCAATGAGGAGGAAATTAAAACAATAATTAGAAATTATTTTGCCCAACTTTATGCCCACAAATTCGATAATCTAAATGAGATGGATGAATATTTTAAAAAATACAAATTGCCCAGATTAACAGAAGAGGAAATAGAATACTTAAACAACCCCATCTCAGAAAAAGAAATTGAACAAGCCATCAATGAACTCCCTAGGAAAAAATCTCCAGGACCAGATGGATTCACAAGTGAATTCTATCACACCTTTAAAGAACAGTTAATTCCAATACTATATAGACTATTTGGGAAAATTGGGGAAGAAGGAGTACTCCCAAATTCCTTCTATGATACAAATATGGTTTTGATACCCAAGCCAGGAAGAGATAAAACAGAAAAAGAAAATTACAGACCAATTTCTCTAATGAATATAGATGCAAAAATTTTCAACAAGATTTTAGCAAAACGAATACAGCATCTTATCAAGAGAATAATACATTATGATCAGGTTGGTTTCATACCAGGAATGCAGGGCTGGTTCAATATTAGGAAAACTATTAGCATTATCAATCATATCAACAAGAAAACCAACAAAAACCACATGATTATCTCAATTGATGCAGAAAAAGCTTTTGACAAAATACAACACCCATTCCTATTAAAAACACTGGAGAACATAGGAATAAAGGGAACCTTCCATAAAATAATAAGCAGTATCTACCTAAAACCTTCAGCAAGCATTATATGCAATGGAGATAAGCTAGAGGCATTTCCAATAAGGTCAGGGGTGAAACAAGGATGCCCATTATCACCATTATTATTCAATATGGTACTAGAAATGTTAGCGGTAGCAATTAGACAAGATAAAGAAATTGAAGGAATAAAAATAGCCAAAGAAGAAACTAAGTTATCACTCTTTGCAGATGATATGATGATATATTTAGAGAATCCCAGAGATTCAAGTAAAAAGCTACTTGAAATAATAAACAACTTTGGCAAAGTTGCAGGTTACAAAATAAACCCACACAAATCTTCTGCATTCCTATATATTAGCAACAAAGTCCAACTCCAAGAGATAGAAAGAGAAATCCCATTCAAAGCTAGAGTAGACACTATAAAATACTTAGGAGTTTACCTGCCAAAACAAACCCAGGGATTATATGAACACAATTACAAGACACTTTTTGCACAAATAAAGTCAGATTTAAGTAAGTGGAAAAACATCAGTTGTTCATGGGTAGGCCGAGCTAATATAATAAAAATGACAATTCTACCTAAATTAATCTACTTATTTAGTGCCATACCAATTAAACTATCAGATAATTATTTTCTAGAGCTGGATAAAATAATATCAAAATTCATTTGGAAAAACAAAAGGTCCAGAATATCAAAGGGACTAATGAAAAGAAATGCTTGGGAAGGTGGCCTAGCGCTACCAGACCTCAAATTGTATTATAAAGCAGCAATTATCAAAACCACTTGGTATTGGCTAAGAAACAGAGGGGTTGACAAATGGAATAGGCTTGGCACTCAAGACACAGTTGGCAAGGAATATAGCAACCTCCTGTTTGACAAACCCAAAGATCCCAGCTTCTGGGATAAGAACTCATTGTTCGACAAAAATTGCTGGGAAAACTGGTTAACTGTGTGGCGGAAATTAGGCATAGACCCATGCCTGACACCGTACACAAGAATAAAGTCCAAATGGTTACATGATTTAGGTATAAAGATTGATACCATGAATAAACTGGAGAAGCAAGGTATAGTGTATTTATCAGATTTATGGAGAGGGGAAGAATTTTTTTCTAAAGAAACGATAGAAAGCATTATGAAATGCAAGATGGATAATTTTGATTACTTTAAACTGAAAAGTTTTTGCACAACCAAACCCAATGCAACCAAAATTCGGAGGGATGTAGTAAATTGGGAAAAAATTTTTACAGCTAAGCTCGGGGATAAAGGCCTCATTTCTAGAATATATAGAGAACTGACTCAAATATATAACCATCCAAGTCATTCCCCAATTGATAAATGGTCAAAGGATATGAACAAGCAATTTTCAGGGGAAGAAATCAAAAATATCTATAATCATATGAAAAAGTGCTCTAAATCACTATTGATTAGAGAGATGCAAATCAAAACAACTCTGCGGTACCACATCACACCTGTAAGATTGGCAAACATGACAGAACAAGAAAATGATAAATGCTGGAGAGGATGTGGGAGAGTTGCAACACTAATTCATTGTTGGTGGAGCTGTGAGATCATCCAACCCTTCTGGAGAACGGTTTGGAACTATGCCCAAAGGGCTACAAAAATGTGCATACCCTTTGACCCAGAAATATCACTACTAGGATTGTATCCCCAAGAGATTATAAAAACGGGAAAGGGTCCCACGTGTACAAAAATATTTATAGCAGCACTCTTTGTGGTAGCCAAAAACTGGAAGTCAAGGGGATGCCCATCAATTGGGGAATGGCTGAATAAATTATGGTATATGAATGTAATGGAGTACTATTGCGCCATAAGAAATGAGGAACAAGAAGACTTCAGGGAGGCCTGGAAGGACTTATATGATCTGATGCTGAGCGAAAGGAGCAGAACCAGGAGAACTTTGTGCACAGCAACGACCACAGTGTGCGAGAGTTTCTTCTGGTAGACTTGGAACTTTGTAATAACACAAGAACTTACTGAGGAAAAAAAAAAAAAATCCTAATGTCGGTCTTCAAAGGCAAAATGCCTTCCACACTCAGAGAAAGAAATGTGGAAGCCACTTGCAGAATGTAGCAGATCATTTTTGTGTGTGGGTGGGTTTCAGTGTAATATGTGTTGATTTGTTATATGATTTCTTCCATTTATTTTAGTTCGACTACATAGCATGAATATAGTGAAAATGTGCTCAATAGGAAAGTATATGTAGAACCTAAACGGAATTGTATGCTGTCATGGGGAGGGAGGGGGGTATTGAGGGAAGGGTGGGGGGAATAAAATCTTAACTTTAAGGAAATGATTGTAAAACATTAAAAAATAAAATAAAATAAAAAAAAAATAAAAAAAAAAAAAGAATTTGTAATACTTGTCTAACCCCAACAGTTTTAACTCTGGTCCTCACTGAATTTATTTCTGCATTTTGATGTAAATCATGAAATGCTCAGTCACACAAATATGTGATGGAAAATGATGAGAAAACTTAGAAATTCTCTTTCTAAGAGATTAAAATAATTTAAAAAATAGCCACCTAAACAATGAACAAAAATGAAAATATAGTTATGATATCAAATATTTACTTTTCTACCTGCTGAAAACTTTCATATTAAATGACAACATAATTAAATTATATTCTATACTCTACTTCTACCTTTTTAAACAAAGTTTATATATAAACTAACCTTTGTAACCTTCTGATGTAACATACACACAGATATACACATATGCACATACATACAAACCTTTGGGATCTTCCGATGTAACTTTTTTCACTTGTACTACTGGCAAAATGGGGCTGCACTCATAGAGTCTTTACTGAATAATTGAGCAATGTTACCAACTAGTTTGTTTGTAAATCCTTCAACGAGAAGGATAGTAACATAAGAAGATGATAAGTTTAAATTGGTAAATGGCCTTAATAATGCACTGAGAGGAAACATAGGACTTATTTCTGAAGAACATTTGTTGAAGTTCATGATGGTTTCAGAATGTACAGTGAGGATCATCTTCCAAAAGCCTGATCTTAGCTCTGACAAGGGGATGAGGAAACTGTTCTCATTCACTGTAACTGAAACACTTGAAGGTATACATGTTCATGCATCTGACCATCAGCTGAGAACTGCATTGCAATGTCAAATGTTTCCAAGAGTTTGGAATCAACTTGATAACAGGTTGAGGTCAGGGTGTTGCAAGAACACATTGTGCTTAGAAGTTGTCAGAATTTGAAGTAATACCTATGCAAAATATACCAAAATCATTCTGTGCATGATAATGACAGTTTGGGGGGGGCAGAGCCAAGATGATGGAGTAGAAAGACACAGAAACGCAGGCTTTCCCCACACAGTCCACAAATATACCTTTAGAGAGGGACTTTCAATAAATTTTGGAGCAGCAGAAGTGGAGAACAACAAAGTGGAGGAGACTTCCAGCCCAGGGTGACCTGAAAGGCCCATGGGAAATGTCTGTTGCACCAGACAGGGAACAGAGCCCAGCCCAGCCTTGGCTGCATGCTTGCAAACAGCCCTCAAGGGTAGAATCTCCAGTCATGGAATCCCCAGTCCCAGTAGCAGCAGTTCCCAGATCCCTCAACCCACAGGCGCCAAAGGTCAGTGATGGGATTTTTTACTTAGCAAGGAAGGGAGAAGGGCCTTCCCATAGCTCTGGTCTCAGGCAGCAGTCCAGTGGCCACATGGAGCAGGCAGCAGCATTTCCCACTGCATCCATTGTTGGATCATAAAAACCCCTGGGGGTAGGCACAAAATTCCCTACTGCTCCCAGACCAGTGTATAGGCTTGATTGTGCCACCTTGGAGGAACTGAGATCTTACAGATTCCCAGAGTATACCTACTCTTGACAAAGAACCCAAAAGTCAAGTAACTGGTTGGAAAAATGCCCAAAAAAGGGAAAAAAATGACTATAGAAGGTTACTTTCTAGGTGAACAGATATCTTCTCCTATCCTTTCAGATGAGGAAGAACAAAGTCTACCATTAGGGAAAGAAAGAAATAAAAGTCAAAGCATCTGTATCCCAAACCTCCAAAATAAATATTCAATGATCTGAGGCCATGGAAGAGCTCAAAAAGGATTTTGAAAATCAAGTAAGAGAGGTAGAGGAAAAACTGGGAAGAGAAATGAGAGAGATGCAAGAAAAGCATGAAAAGCGGGTCAACAGCTTGCTAAAAGAGACCCTAAAATGCTGAAGAAAATAACACCTTTAAAAATAGGCTAACTCAATTGGAAAAAGAGGTTCAAAAAGCCAATGAAGAGAAGAATGCTTTAAAAAGCAGAATTAGCCAAATGGAAAAGAAGGTTCAAAAGCTCACTGATAATGATGGTTTAGAATTGCAACAGAAATAAACTTAGAATGTTTCAATCATATACATGTTTGTTGTTCCAAGAGAAACCTATATTTGTATGTTAATTGCATAATTATTTCCTACTCAAGGCACTATTAAAGCATTTTAAGTGCCAGTTGCTTTACACCATCTCCTGGGAACCACTGTTATCTATTTAGTCCACAATATTACCTGAGATAAAGTTTTGAAGTTCCTAGTTCCACTTTCCTCCTTCTACAAACTGTTTTTGTTTATAGTTGACCTTTGGTAACTTTATTCCTTTTTCATGATTATCTTTGATGATCTTAGAAAGAGTTTTAGACTCAGAAGAAATTTGGCTTTGAGTTCTAGGCCTGCCATTCCCTAGCCACTGTGTGATCCTAGACAATTCACTTCACCTCTCTAGATCTGTTTCCTCATTTGGAAAACTAGTGGTTTGTACTCCGTGATCTCTAAGGTTCTTTTTATTTCTTACATTCTATGCATCTATATAAACGTGGTCATAGGAATAGGATGCACTTATATACATGCATATAATTTCAAAACCTAAGCATATTCCCTAGCCTTTAACTTTCTTAGGAATGACTTTGTATCATATTAGTTCCATTAGACTCCTAAAAATATAGTAGCATTTTTACATTCAGCTTACTTTTTCAGCAAGGAAATAAATTTCCCTTCCTGCCACCTCAAATCATTCTATTAGGAATCAGCCTAATATAAAACATAGAAAATGGTGTACATTGTTGTATTTTAGGATGCAGGCAGTTTTGGCTTATGCAGAGTCAAGGAGTATGCTTTCCTGGAAACACACATGGTTCTTGAAAGTCATCTCTAATTTCATAGAACAATTAGAATATTTTAGCTCCTATCCCATGCCTCTGGTAATGATAATTTTTGGAAAGGTTTGTCACAAGCAGTCAAAGTTCCTTTCATAGTTTACTTTTTTCTCTATTTTTTAAAAATAGCACATTCATGAGAGGCAGTATTACATTGTGGATACAGATCTGGCCTCAGAATCAGGAAGACCTGGGGTTGTCTTTGACAAATACAGGGTCTGAAACCTTCTTCAAGTAACTTTATCACTTGGCATCCCAGCTAAACCTCTAAAGATTTCAAAAGAGTTTCATATATTAGACTAGGGAATTTTTTTTATCAGTAGTGTCCACTGATAAACATTACTGGTCTAGACCAAAAATAAATGAATACATTCACATATAAAATAGTTTTAATGAAATATTAATTAATTTTAAAATTCTACTTAAAAAAGACAGACCAGTTTTCCAGTCATAGGTATTTGACATCTTAGAAGTTATTGTGTACAAAGTACAAATAAGAGAAAAATTAAATCTGTATTCCAAATATTCCTATTTTTGGATGACGTTGTGCTAATTGTATTGAGCACTGAGTATCTATGCAAAATCCTTATTGGAATCCATAGTCATCATCCTAGCAATCCATACTAGAAATATCAAGTGGATGACTAATTCCCATTACATAGACTGTGGTATGCAGGTTAGATGGGCAGCGTATCATGTTAGTCCCTCTGTATAGCTCATTTATTGAAGCATGCCATGTGGATAATAAGATTACCTGAGAATAGACTAGGAGGAGAAACAGGTTGGATCACATGTGGCCAATTATGCAATGCTTTTAATGATCCCAAGCTGCTCACTATCATTTTTTAAAGTACCAATATGTTTATAATGATGCCATATGGATGTGGCTCATTATCTCAGAAAATATCTGAATTGCCAGTGACCCAAAGGATGGTGGAGAGGTGCATGGGGAGGAAGAAAAAGGGGGAGTAAGGAAATATATTACCAAAGATGACTTAAGCACAAGAAGAGATATGAAAAATGCCATCAAGGACAAACCAAGGGCCCTACCATCTCTGAATCCAGGATTCTGTCATCCTAGAATCCTAAATAGTCAGAATGTTACCAGTGTAGATAATCATGAAATATTTGAATATCCACAGGAAAATATTAAAATTAATTTGTGTCATTATAAGCATCATTTTTAACTTTATGAGCAATGAATAAGATCTAAATGGCTTTACCAACTCCCTAGCATTTTTCCTATATTATTTTATTGAGAACTGTAATTAATTAAAAAGTACAATTGCAGGGAGTTTTAGGTAGCACAATGGACAGAGCTCTTGACTAGAAATCAGGAAGATTTGAATTCAGCTCTGGTCTCGGACACTTATCAACTATTTAAGCTCTGTCTCAGTTTAGTCATCTGAAAAATGGGGACAATAATTGCACCTAATTACTGGATTGAGATAATAAATGAGATAGTAATTGTAATGAGATAATTCTAAAACTCTTAGAAAACTTTAAAGCACTATATAAATAATACTCATAATTATGATAGTTATTATTACAATGAATCTAGAAGCAGAGAAATTTACAGCTGGAAGAGACCTTAGCCAACGTCTTCACTAACATCTTCATCTGATAGTTGGGAACATTGATAGGTTCAAGGGATTACTCCAGATCACACAGCTGCTGACAGATTCAGCTTTCCTGATTTCTGCCCAAGAATCTTTTCTCTTAGGCTGTGCTTGTCTACAGCACAAGCTGTGGAGAATAAAGCCCAAGATTTGTTGTTCAGTCATTCCTGACTCTCCTCGTGACCCAATAGATCATGTTATCCATATTTTATTTTATTTTTTGGCAAGTATATTATAGAGGTAGACCATTTCCTTTTTCAATAGATTAAGGTAACCAGTGAATTGCCCAGGGTCACACTGCTAATAAATGTCTTGAGGAGAGATTTGACCTCAGGTCTTCCTGACTCCAGACCCAATGATCTATTGAATAAACCACCTAGTTACTTACAGTCTAAGATAGCTAAACTCAAACTAAAACAAAACAAACAAAAAAAACCAAACACATTATGTTCAAAAAAAGTTCCCTACATAATTAGTAGCAAACTGATCTGTACTTTTGAAGCACAGATAGTCTAAACAAACACTGAAGATAATCAAAGAAATTAATTCTTTGAAAATTTAATTTGCATTTGATGAACTCTTGGGAAAATCTATGTGGGTCACTGAATTTTTGTTTTGTTTTGTTTTGTTTGTTTTTCCCAGCCCCTTTATATTTATTGAAATGAGATCTTCAATTCTCTTTCATTCCAGTTTGTAGCTTTGTTGGAAAATATTTATGGTAGGTAGTGTTTACAGACTTCCCTTCCCCTAATACCCATCCCCAACCCAATTACAGAGGGTTCATAGTCAAGATTTTTCTGATTTATAATGTGTTACCCAGTGCTGAGCTAGCTGACTTTGACTATTAGTCCAAAGATTCTTTCCAAAGCCCTGGTGTAAACAAAGGATTCCTATAGAAGTGGATGTTTACCCACCATTTCACCTCTTAGCTCCTCTTCTTGAAAAGGGACTTTAGGCATTAATTCCTGCCTTTCTGTTTCACTGACTGAGGAAGCTCCACGTTCACATAAGAAGGATTATAGATGTAGAGCTGAAAGGGATGTTAGAGGCCATCTGGTCTGATCCCCACTTTTTATAGGTGAGAATGGAGGCTTAATTAATTGACCAAGGTCACACAGATAGTAAACACTATGACTCAGGACCTCAGATTCCACAGTCTATGATCTTTACATGATACCACAGAAATAACAGGAATAGCATTTGAATCACAGAAATAACAGAAATAAGATTTGAACCCAGGTCCACTGTTCTTCCTTACGTTTTCTGAATTGACAGCAACCCCATAGAATTAACATATTTTCCTAAAGTAGACAATTTCCTTCTTATTTAATCAATAAAAAATCCATTAATCAACATATATTTATTAAGAGCCTACTATGTACCAAGCTCTGTACTAAGTGTTCTACCTACTAAAATCAGTGTGGATAGATACAAAGCTATTCAAGTGAATATTGTTTGTAACTCAAATCATTCTATATGTAGTCTGTGATCTTTTGGAAGAAAAGTTTCACTATTTTTTAATATGTCATGATTTCACTCATAAAATTTGTGTGTGTGTCTTTTTTGACACTCATTAGGAAGACCTAAGTTCAACTTCTGCCACAGAATTACAAACTATTTTGGTAATGCTGGGGAATTCACTTAAATTTCTCAGTCTCAGGCTTCTTAACTATAAAATGGGGATAGCAGCACCTATCAGACCAGTTTTCTGTGAAGAACAAATGAGATATGCAGAGTTTTGCAAGTCTATAAAGCACAATGTAAATGTTAAACATAGTTAATCAAAACAGGTGAGTTTATAAGATTTCATGGGAATTCCACTCCTCTTTCAGCATTCTCCAAAACATAAATCCAGAAATTTAAGTTGAAACAAGTGAACTCTGTTCTATTTAAGTAGATTCTATCCTGTACAGGAGTCTCTCAAATCCATAGCAACACTCACCCCACAGATGCTGCATTTGGGTAATCTAATTTCATCCTCACAGTAACACTAGGAGGTGAATATAATATAAATACTATCTTCTCCATTTTATGGATAAGTGGCTGTAGAGTGTGTTCAGGAAAGACTACTATCTCTGATGTGAGGACTGGCAAGCCCTTTACAAGGCTACTTTCCACCTTTGGTATCTACCTGATCCACTTAACTCATGTATGGCTTCAAGAAGCTCCAGCATGGGCAGCCCCCACAGGTGCCGAGCAGAGCACAACCCCAGAATGAGCTGTGCTAAGAAAAGGACAGGACTGGAGCAGACTTCAAGGTGCCACAGGCAGCAATTGTGAGTCCCATATTCCTCAACTCATAAATGCCAAAGACAGCTTCAAAGGTCAGTGAGAAAGCTCTTTCACTTGGGTGAAAAAGGAACTAAATAGTCTAGCTCCACCACAGTAAGTGGCCGCTTCCATTATGGGAGCTCTGGTCTAAAGTGCCTGGGGGAATTGAGTAGCTGATCTGAATCTCAGCCCTGAGTGGGGGCCCTGGGGTGAGGGGGAGTGCTTGCTGGCATGGTGGAGCTGGGGGAAGCGCTGGAGAGGGAATCCTGCTCACACACCAGAGTGCAGGCCAGGAGAGGAATAAACTCCTCTCCCTTAATTGTCACTTGATTGGAGGAACTGAGAACTTACAGGTCCCCAGAGTATACCTTCCCCTTTACAAAGAACTCAAAAGTCAATTAACTGGCTTGAGAAAATGCCCCTAAAAGGGAAAAAAAAGAATGAGACAATAGAAGATTACTTTCTTGGTGAGAAAATATTTTCTTCCATCCTGTCATGAGGAGGAACAATTTAGGTCTTCAGAGGAAGACCTAAAAGTCAAGGCTTCTGCATCCAAAATCTCCATAATAAATATACAGTGGTCTCAGGCCATGGATGAGCTCAAAAAGGATTTTGAAAATCAAGTGAGAGAGACAGAGGAAAAATTGGGAAGAGAAATGAGAGCAATGCAAGAAAATCATGAAAACTGAGTCAACAGCTTGGAGACCCAAAGAAATTAGTGGCAAAAGAGGCCCAAAAAGCCAATGAGGAGAAAAATGCTTTGAAAAGTGTAATTAGCCAAATGGAAAAGGAGGTTCAAAAGCTCACTGAAGAAAATAGTTCTTTAAAGATTAGAATGGAGCAGAAGGAAGCTAATGACTTTATGTGAAATCAGGAAATTACAAAACAAAACCAAAAGAATAAAAAATAGGAGAGTGTGAAATATTTCATTGGAAAAAAAAAAACCAGCCTGGAAAATAGATCCAGGAGAGACAATTTAAAAATTTTGGGACTACCTGAAAGCCATGATCAAAAAAAGAGCCTAGATATTATTTTTCATGAAATTATCAAGGAAAACTGCCCTGATATTCTGGAACCAAAGGGCAAAATAAACATTGAAAGAATTCATCTATCACCTCCTGAAAGAGATCTGAAAAGAAAAAAAACTCCTAGGAATATTGTAGCCAAATTCCAGAGTTCCCAGTTCAAGGAGAAAATATTGCAAGCAGCCAGAAAGAAACAAATCAGGTATTGTGGAAATACAATAAGGATAGCACAGGATCTAGCAGCTTCTGCATTAAGGGACTGAAGGGCTTGGAATAGGATATTTCAGAAGTCAAAGGAACTAGGACCAAAACCAACAATCACCTACCCAGCAAAACTGAGTATAATACTTTAAGAGAAAAAATTGTTGTTCAATGAAATAGAGGACTTTCAAGCATTCTTGATGAAAACACCAGAGCTGAATAGCAAATTTGACTTTCAAACACAAGAATCAAGAGAAGCATGAAAAAGTAAACAGGAAAGAGAAAGCATAAGGAACTTACTAAAGCTGAGCTGTTTACAGTCCTACATGGAAAGATAATATTTGTAATTCTTTAAACTTTTCCCAATATTTGGGTAGTTGGAGGGATTACACACACACACACACACACACACACACACACACACAGGGTGCAGGGTGAGTTGACTAGGAAGGAATAATATCTAAATAAATGAAATTAAGGAGTGAAGGAGGAATATATTGGGAGGAGAAAGGGAGAAATGAAAGGGGGCAAAATATAAAAGGCAAGAAATTGCTTTTTCAACGGAGGGTCAAAGGGGAAGGCGAGAGGAATAAAGGAAGCTTATTCTCATCAAATTTGGTTTAATGGAAGGGAGGGGTGTGATAGAAGGGAGTGTAGATTGGGGGAAGGGGGAATCAGAATTCATGGTGTTTTGCATGGGGGAGTCGAGAGATGGAGAGAGAAAATTTGGAACTCAAAATTTTGTGGAAATGAATGTTGAAAACTAAAAATAAATGAATAAATTGGGGGAAAATAAGAAGCTTAGCATGTACGGTGACCTCTTCCTGGTAAAATGTTTAGGCTGACAGGCCAAGTTTAGGGTAACAGAGGGATCTCAAACCCATTGGTGAGCTGGGATGGGGGGCATCTACTCCATTCATGTAAAGACTTCCCTTGGTAAAATAGGTGGAAGAGAATAGCTTGTTCCTACAGCCATGAAGGCAGCTGAAGCAGGAGCTGTGTAGTGCTTGGAGCTTGGTTAGACATCAAAGATGCCAAGGTCATCCTCTGCATCTCGGGCCACCAGCAGTAATCTTGATTCTCTCCTGCCACTGTGCTGTAATGACTCTGGGGACAGAATGAGGCCAATGACTTCATGGAACTCTTACTTCACTTAAATCCATTTTACAGAGGAATGAAAAGATGTCACCTGTACCATTTTTAGCATTTTTTACCCATCCCAACATCCTGTGGCAATAAATAAGTGAAGAAGCAGCAGGTACAGATACACTGGGAGCTATGGTCACAACCCTGCACACAGGCAGCTCAGCTCATAGGGTCGTCTCACTGAAAGCAGCACTGGGATTCATTAGTCCCCTAGTTGTCTGAGAAACTTTTTAAGGATTGTATTGCTCACCTCTTGGTGTGAGGAAGGAGCTAGAAAAGGTGCCTTAAAGTTGTCTGCTTATCCAACTCTGGCCAGATTACTGCAACAGGCAAGGAACCCACTCTGTGGATGAAACACTCACGCAAAAAAATGTACAAAATCTTTTGCAAAGATGATTCCCCTCACCGTGGAATTCATATGCACAAAAATCTAAAAGAGCGGAAAGACAAAACATTCTTGTTGTGAGAGTACTCAGGAGGTATCACATCTAAGTAGCAGCCCTGAGGGAAACAAGGCTATCGAATGAAGGCCAGCTTACTGAAACTGAAGCTTTATACCTGTGTGTGTGTGTGTGTGTGTGTGTGTGTGTGTGTGTGTGTGTGTTTGTTTTTTTTCCTGGAGTGGCTATTGTAGTGAAGGTGAATGCTGTGAAACCAGTGTAGGTTTTGCAATCAAAACTTATCTAGTTTGTAGAACCCTTATATGATTGCATGCCATCTTGAAGAAGGAGGGGGAGAAAATTAAAATGAATTAATTAAAAAAAACTAATCTAGTAAACTTGTATGCCTACAGAAAAGCATTTATTTTTTTCTCATGTTTTTCTCCAAGACCAGTGCTATTATAATAAGATTGAATATAAGAATACAAAGGACAGGGGCTGTTTCATTTTTGTTTTTGTCTTGGACCATTTCCGGAACAATTTTGTTGTCATTTTGTCATTTTTCAGTCATGTCCAACTCTTCATGGCCCGTTTGCAATTTTCTTGCAGATACTGGAGTGGTTTGCCATTTCCTTCTCCAGATCCTTTTACAGATGAGGAACTAAAACTTACAGGGCTAAGTTACTTGCTCAGGCTCACATGACTATTAAGTGTCTAAGGCAAGGTTTGAATGGATGAAGCTGAATGAGTCTTTCTGACTCCAGGTCCAATACTCTATCCATTGGATTGCATGGCTACTTTAGTTCGGTTCCCCCAGGACAAGAAATAAGGGCCAACGAATTTAAAAAGAAAAGAAAAAGCCACCAGAAAGGTAAGAACTGAAATTATTTAGTATTATAGATGCTTTCCTGCTATATAGTAAGCACTTAATAAATGCATGTTGATTAATAGTAGTTAACAATTATATAGTACTTACTATGAGCCAAGCACAGTCCTAAGTACTTTACAATGATTATCTCATTTGATCAAACTTATGAGGTAGATACTACTATTTTCCCCACTTTACAGATGAAGAAAGTGAAGCAACCATAAGTGACTTGCTCAGGCTCACATTCCCAGTAAAGGTCTAAGGACAAATTTGAAGAGGTTCTCTACTCACCGTGGCACCTGATTGACTGCTTGATACCATGCCATTTTGGCCTCTGTCAAAATTGGGGTAGAAGAATCATTTTCTTTAGCTTTCATCCAAAGGTTTTGCCTAATATATCATTCTGCAAGATTTTTAATCTTAGGCTAATAAAATTGAATGCAACTGCCAAAAAATGTAATGTATTCAGCCATGCCAATAACCATCTGAAAGGCTCTAGAAATTTGGCATCTATACATGCTGGAAAAAAATTGGAAGGATAGAAAGAGAAAGCATGAAACCACTGAGAACCAATATCAAATGTTAAACCCCTGAATAGACAACAGAGGAATTTTTAAGCTCTTTTGTTCACTGTTGTTTTAACACAATGCCAAATAAGTCCATTTGTAGTCAACCCTTCTATGATTACCCTTACTTTGAAAGAACTCCAAAGAAAAAAAAATACTGAATGAACTTTCTAGTATTCATCTCTTCCTCAGTCGACTTAGACACAGACTAATTCAATACTTGGTGTGCAAGCATTGCAATGGTTTTAAGAGCAAAGAAAGCACTGTTTGCATTTAGCAATGACTATCTCAAAGAACTGCATATTGTAAAATTGTGCATGTGGTAGACTTAGTGAGAGATTCCTATATAACTTAAAGTGTTAAAAAGCTTGCCCTTTCACCTAGAAAATCAATGTCTGCAAAATGGATGTCAATTAAATTGTTCATGTCTGTTCACAGTTCAAAGTAGAATAAAATTTCAATCTACTTAAATTCAATTAAAATTTTTATCATATTATTTTCTTCTTCAAAGCAAGCTCTAATTGATCATATTGGCCCAAACTGACTTAAAATAGAGCAGTCCTCAAAAAATGTGCTTAACCATCAGGTGGATGAACTTTAACTTTGAAAGTTGAAGTGCAGAAGACTCAACTCTAACTAGACCATCTCTTAGAAGAGAGGGGCTGGTTGGAAAATTACAATGAAATCTGGGGATTATAAATAATCAAATATGATTGTGCCACAGTGAATACTTAATGCATGTTCATCCTTTGTTGCTGAAGAAGACCATGTCATCAGAGAAATAATGACTTGACTTGCACTTGACTTTGTTTTGAATGAAGAAGGGCTGTACAGGTCACCAGTCTCACTTCTCCTCCAGAGCCATCTGAATCCAGTGACCAAATATTCATCAGGATGACTGGAGATGACCCAGGATGAGGCAATTGAGGTTAAGGGCCTAGCCCAAGGTCACACACCTAGTGAGTGACAAGTGTCTGAGGTGAGATTTGAACTCAAGTTCTCCTGACTCCAGCACTGGTGTTCTATCCACTGCACCACCTATCTGCCCCAACAATGAATACTTAAAAACACTAGGAAGATTTCTGATAACTGATGCAGAATAAAGTAAGCAAAAACAAGATATCTTTATTTCTAGCTATAGCTTTCATCTTTCATACATCCTACAATTTATACATATATACATATAGAAAATGATTACAGTACTGTAATTAAAAGGAATGATACAGTAAAACCATGCACTACTGAACTGTGATGACCTATTCTGACTCTTTGACGGCAGAGGGTAGGGATTAGAGACCTTAGATTTTTGCCTTTCTTTTTATCTCCATTGCTTAGCCTGGCACAGTAGGCACTTAGTTATTACTTACTGTCTTGATCTGATGGAGAAGAAATGAGGGAATACTTTCTCTTTTTGGAGAGATGGGGAGAATTTTGGGTATAGAATATTGTATATACTGTAAGATGAGGGCACTAGGTTGTTTGGTTTTACTTTACTGAATTTACATTGTTACAAGGGAAAGCTTACAGGATAAAGGTTGGAGTATATGTAGAGATAGAGGGTATTTCTGGAAATACTTCTAATATAAAAACAAAAGATAACAATAATATTTTTTAAAGATAAAAAATAAGAGCATCTGGGAAGACAATACCTGAAAGATTATAGTGATTTAGTCAGATAAAATCTCATCTATATTGGGAAATTAGAAAAAAAACGGATTTCCAAAGACTGTGTGTAGTGCAACTGGATATTGATCCATTGTAAGATTCAGCAATACTTAGCTCTTAATCTTATGCTTTTTTTTACTTTTATATCCCCATTTGCTAATGACTTGCATAGCATTTATTCTTTCTAAGGAGATATATTTACTGTCTCCTACAGGAGAAAATTCCAGGAAAGTACCCTATATCACTAGTCACCTGAATTCTGGGGGTTCTTCAACCTCTAATGACCTTTATACTCAACCATCACCCCTGCTACCATTACCACACTGAAACTCAAAGTTAATTGAGGCTTAACCTTGATATTTTTGTACCATAAAATCTAGATGGAATGCCTGATTAATATAAATTAAATTCATAGCAATTCAAGAAGTATTAAATGTGTGCTGTGTGTCAAACCCTGAATTAGGACCTAAGACTTCAGAAACAAGCATGAAAATGAAATAGTCCTTGCCCTCAAGAAGCTTCCAAATTCTACTGAGAAGATAATGAAATTATGAAATATATACAAAATTCCTTTATAAATATTTTATTTTTCCTCAATTATATGTAAAGATAATTTTTAGCATTAATGTTTGCAGTAACCAAATTTTTCTCACTCCCTCTCTCACTCTTTCCCTCTACTCCCCTTCCCTCTTTTAATAATGATAGGCAATTTGATATAGGTTACACATGGGCTGTCCTGTAAAACATATTTCCTTATTAAGCACAATTGTGAAAGAAGAAACATATCAAAAGAAAAAAAAACACAAAAAAGAATAAAGTAAAAAAAAATAAAGTAGGCTTCTATCTGCATTCAGAGTTCATCAATTCTTTACCTGGATGTGGATGGCATCTTCCTTCTTGAGTCCTTTTTACTTGTTTTGGATCCCTGTGTTGCTGAGAAAAGCTGAGTCATTCATAGTTGACCACCACACAGTATTACTGATAATGCATACAATGTTTTCCTGGTTCTGTTCATTTCACTTTGTATTAGTTCATGTAAGTCTTTTCAGTGTTTCCTGAATTCTGCCTATTCATTATTTCTTATTGCATAATAGTATTTCATTACATTCATATGCCACAGCTTGTTTAGCTCTTCCCCAGTTGATGACCATGCCTCAGTTTCAAACATTTTTCCATCCTGAAAATAGTTGCCATAAATATTTTTACATATATAGGTCCTTTACCCCTTTTTATGATTTTTTTTGGGATACAAACCTAGTTGTAGTACTGCTGGATTAAGGGTATGTACAGTTTGGTTGCCCTTTGGGCATAGTTCCAAATTGTTTTCCAGAATTATTGGATCAGTTCACAACTCAACCAACAGTGCATTAGTGTCTCAGTTTTCCCATATCCTCTCTAACATTAATCATATTCATTTTTTGTCACATTAGCCAATCTGATAGGTGTGCGGTGACACTTTCGTGTTGTTTTAATTTGCATTTCTCTAATCAAAAGTGATTTAAAGCACTTCTTCATATGCCAATACATAACTTTAATTTCCTCATCTGAAAACTGCCTGTTTATATCCTTTAATCATTTATCATTTGGACAATGACTTTCTTATAAATTCAGTTCTCCATATTTTTTGAGAAATGAGACCTTTATCAGAAATATTTCTTGTAAAGACTGTTTCCCAGCTTTCTGTTTTCCTTCTAATTTTGGTTGCATTGGTTTTGTTTGTGCAAAAGCTTTTTAATTTAATATAATCAAAATTATCTATTTTATATTTCATAATACTCTCTATCTCTTGTTTGACCAGGAACTTATAACTTACTTAACTTCTCCTTTAAGAACTTTGATGCTATACAACTTGGTACACGTATGTTTAGTGTTGCTATTACTTCATTGTCTACAGAAACTTTTAGAAAGATGTAGCTTCCTTCCTTATTTCTTGTCATTAGGTCGATTTTTTAAATTTCGCTTCATCTGAGATCAGGATTGCTTCTCCTGGGTTTTTTTTTTTTTTACTGCAGCTGAAGCATAATAGATTCTCCTCCAGCCCTTTACCTTAACTCTCTGCTGTGTCTCTCTGCTTCAAATGTTTCTTGTAAACAACATATTGTAGGGTTCTGTTTTTTGATCCAGCTCTGCTATCTGCTTTTGTTTTGTGGGTGACTTCATCCCATGAACATTCACAGTTATGATTACTAACCAAGAATTTCCCTCTATTCTATTTTTCCTCCTGTTTGTCCTCTCTCTCCTTCCACCCTTTCACTCATAACTAGTCTTTTGCTTCTGTCAACGGCCTCCTTCGGTCTGTCCTCTCTTTTATCAGTTCAACTCCCTCTTCCCCACAGCCTTTACTTAATCTCCTCCCCTCCTATTTTTTTTGTTAGTAAGCTAGATTTCTATTTTCAACTGTTTGTATATATTAATCCCTTTTGAGTCAATACAAATGAGAGTAAAGTTCGAGCAATACTCATCTCCCACCCTTTCATCTTTCCCTCCAATTTTTGTTTTCACACCTCATCTTGTGAAATAATTTACCACATTCTAACTCTCCCTACATTCCTCACCCAGTGTACCCCTCTTTCTCATCCTTTAATTATTTTTGTCATTCACTCAAATTCACTTTATACTCTATCTTTGTATATTCCTTCTATCTATACTACTAGTGCTAACATTTTTAAGAATTACAAGCATCATCTTCCCATGTAGGAGTGGAAACAGTTCAGCTCCATTGAATCCCTTAAACTTTATTTTACCTTTTTAAACTTTTCTTGGGTCTTGATGTTGGAGATAAAAGTTTTTGTTCAATTCTGGTCTCCTCATGAAAGCCTGAAATCCTTCCCTTTTCACTGAGTTACCATTTTTTCCCCTAAAAGTATTGCACTTATTTTTTCTGGGTATATAACTCTTGATTGTAGTCCTAGTTCTTTTGCCTTATGGAATATGATGTTCCATGGCATGCAATGCTTTAAAGTTGCAGCTGCTAAGTCTTGTCCATTCCTGATTGTGGCTCCCTGATATTTGAATTGTTTCTTTCTATCCACTTGCAATAATTTTTCTTTAACCTGATAGTTCTGTAATTTGACTATAATGTTACTTGGAGTTATCACCGTGGGATCTCTTTCCTGATATGATCGATGGATTCCTTCAATGCTTATTTTGCTCTCTGGTTCCACTGTATCAGGACAGTTTCCTTGATAATTTCTTAAAAGATATTGTCGTCCTGTTTTTGATTATGGCTTTTATATAGTCCAATGTTTCTGATATTATATCTCCAGGATCTATTTTCAGGTTAGTTGTTTTGACAATGAGGTATTTTACATTTTCTTCTTCTTTTCATTCTTTTCAATTTGTTTGATTGACTCGGTATCTTATAGAGTCACTAGCTTCCATATTCCAATTGTAGCTTTTAAGGAGTTTCTTTCCTAAACTGACTTTTCTACTTTCTTTTCCAGTTGGCCAGTTTTACTCTTTATGTAATTGTTTTCTTTAGTGGATATTTATATCTCTGTTTCCATTTGGCCAATTCTACTTTTTAAGCAATTGTTTTCTTTTTCTATGCTGTTGACACTTTTTTCATAATTCTGTTGCATCACTCTCATTTCTTTTCCCATTTTTCTTCTACTTCTTTTATGTGGTTTTTAAGCTCTTCTATCATTTCTTTCTAGGCTTGAGGCCATTTCCCATTTTTGTGTGGGGCTTTGCCCAGAGATATTTTGACATTGTTGTCCTCTTCTGAGTTTGTGTCTTCATCTTTCTTGTCACTGTAGTGTTATATGGTCAGATTCTTTTTTTTTTTGTTGCTTTTTACTCATCTTTTTGGCCTTTTCCTTCTCTTTTAAGCTTGAGCTCTACTCTCAGGGTAGAAGGGACACTCTCTCAGGCTTCTTGTATTGGCTATTTACTTGGTGCTACACTGATATTGCCCTGAGGCCCACAGGGGACCCTCTTGTCTGGTGCTGTGCTGAGGGGTGGAGTGGAGGGTGGATGACACTGCTGGAGGTCATATGGGTCTGGCAGCTAATCTGGTGCTGAGCTGGAGTCCTACTGCTGG
The DNA here is from genome assembly GCA_023548195.1 of Bettongia penicillata ogilbyi. Classification (NCBI taxonomy): domain Eukaryota; kingdom Metazoa; phylum Chordata; class Mammalia; order Diprotodontia; family Potoroidae; genus Bettongia; species Bettongia penicillata. The sequence goes on along the minus strand of JAJHZJ010000898.1, from coordinate 364,341 downwards.
TGCCTGGCATGTGGGAAGGGCAGTGAGGTAGTTCTCCATTTGCCCAGGGTTACACTGGCCTCTGGAGTCTGCCTGTTTGCCGAGGGCTGTGACAAGGCCCATGGTGGGTCCTGGTGTTGGCATTTGCTAGATCTACTGCACTGGGCCTCAGGATCTCCCACTAGTTTGTTAAGATAGGATTATCTGTTGGCTTGCTGGGATACTTCCTGTTTTAAACTGTGCTCCTCTTTTACCTGAGTGAGACAGACCTTTCTTTCTGATCTTCCAGGTATCTTAATCTAAAAGATTGTTTCATCCCAACTTTTTGCTGGTTCTGCTGTTCCAGGATTTGTTTTAGGGTGTTATTTTATTATTATTTGGAGATGAATATGGGAGAGTAATAGTAATTGACTGTTAACTCCACCATCTTGGACCCCAGAAGTCAGGTCTATACGGAGTTCATACAAAGTAATTTTAATGGAAGGAGAGAACATGTACAACTGAAAAGATAAGAAAGGATCTTTTTATAGGAGAAGTTGGCACTTTAGCTGAGCTTTGTAGGGATCTTGGAGTTCAAAGAGGTAGAGTTGAGAAGGGAAGCCATTCCCACCATGAAGAGTAGCAGCTGGTGCAAAGGAAACCTCAGTTTCTTCATCTGTAAAATGAATCTGATAATAAGGCTTACCTTATAGGGCTGTTCCAAAAATCAAATGATATGTAAGTAGAGCACTTTGCAAACCATTATGCATGATGCAGATATAAGTTGTCAGTAGTAATATTAGCTAGCATTTGAGGTGATATTTTAAGGATTGTAAAGCCATTTAGAGATTTTTCCTTTGGTCCTTACCACAATTCTGGAGAAGTAGATACAATTATTATTTACAGATGAAGAAACTGAACCTACAGAGATTAAGTGATTTGCCCAGAGTCATGCAACTAGTAAGTGTCTACAGCTGGATTTGAAGTCATCTTCTTGACTTGTGTCCAGAACTCTATCCACTGGATATGGGATGTTAAGTAGGTTGGTTTGACAGGAAGGCAGAATCAGCCTTGAAAGAAAGGTTGGATCCAGACCATCAAGAATTTTCAAATGCTGAATGATAACTTGAATAGACAGATCTTTCCTCTTTACTTTTATTGAAAATAACTGACTAATAAAGTTAATTTGGCTGAAACATAAATTTATTTCTCCTCCTGTTTAATGGTGGATAGTATATACCTTGCCAGCAAGATGGCACAGTGGATAGAGCACTAGAACTGGATTCAGGAAGACTCATTTTTTGGGGTTCAAATCTGGCCTAATTCACTACCTGTGTGACCTTGGGCAAGTCACTTAAGTTTTTTGCCTCAGCTCCTCATCTGTAAAATGAGTTGGAAAAGGAAATGACAACCCATTCCAGTATCTTTGCAGGAAAATTCCAAATGGGGTCACAACTGATATGTCTTAACAACAAGAACAAAATATGTTTTTAAGAACCCTTTCACAAAAAATGAAATTTTACCTGGACAGAAGAGTATCAAGATTCACCTGGGACAGAAAGCCACAGAGAGGTCATAATCTGCATTGGTGGAGGGGTAGACCATCCCAAAGACGTAGAGGATCTCTTTCATTTACTGAGTTCAATAACCAATCACCACTCAGTAGCCAGCCTTTGGCTGATAAGTGTCTCTGAACCTGGAATTATTATGACAATCCATGCTCCAGTGAGAGCATTTCAGAAATAAACCCAACACTCTATTTGTACATAAAGAGAGTAAGAAGACTCACCTTAGGAATTATGCTCTCTGAGAAATATTCCAATATATAAATGAATAAGGGTAGCACTGAAAATGCCCTCACTCATGGGTCCTCAGAAAGCTACCCTAAGCTCAAAGCATATTATGTGTCAAGATCTATTTATATTCAAAGCTAAAAAATTCCCACAAAATGTTTACTTTTACTAAGCCTAACTGCAGAGAATAGTTTAGCTCAAAGTAAGACATGACATACCAAATTATATAAGAAAAGCTATGCACTCATAGGAACCTGCTCTTCCATAGGTTAATAAACCACCAAAAAGCAAATATATGCACACAGAAAAAGCAAACCAAAAACCTATCTGATTAGGGTACATATATGGAGTTTACACATGTAAGATGTGTTCAAGGATTGAAGATAGCCAGTGAAATGCATCCTTTCTGTGCTAGAGAGCAGCCAGTATTTTCACACTTCTCCATTCTCTGCTGGCTGTCAGACTGTTCCCCGCTGAATATCGTGTCTCTTCTCAGTGTCAAATGTTCTCTGAGTTTTAATTCTTCAGTCTCCACATCACATTTATGGTTGTCTCTGCCAATCTCTACTCATGATATGGGTAAAACTGTTCTCTACTCACATCTGCTGGTCTTCAGATATTTATCCGTTTGAGAATATCTGCCACTTTCTACTACAATCTGCTGAAGTGTTGCTGCTGGTAAACTTTTTCCTCTCAAGATAGGTTTAAACTTAATTCGTTTATAAATCCCTAGAGGATGAAAGCAAAATCCCTAGGAAGTCAGCAAATACTATTGGAAGCCCAGAGATTGGGATTTTTTTTCCCGGAACTAACCCTTCTGCAACCAACTTTCTGGTTCTAACCAACCATGTAATATCAAATTAGAAAATTCCTTTTAATTCCTATCAAATCTAGAACTATAAGAGAGTGACATGAGGCTATAGTAATGTGGTTTCTCTCAGGCTCATGATAGTACAAATTGCTATATAAAAATCACGTCGGGGGACAAGAATGTAAGAGCTAGGTGAAGTCTATAGAACATTTTGCCTTCACTATTGAGTCTATTCTAAAACCCTCCACTTATTAGACAGAATTACCAACAACAAGATGTCTAGGTTTTAACATTCAGGCAAGCTCACTGATACTCTTACACTAAAAATGCAAAAGCAAACAAATGAACAAACCCAGAAGAATCACATTGACAAAAGCAACTTCTCCCTACATGAAAGTGTTGGATCAGTGCTATCTAAGCTGACTTTGAGCTTGGAATTCAATGACAGTAAAATTATTCTAGTGATATAATAAAAATGGGAAGAAAAGTAGCCAGAATCTGACTTTCCTACACTTTTCTTCAGGTCTTATATCCTCTCAGATATTCTTTAATTTTCCTAGGAGATACTTAAGTAATAATTTACCACATTATTAACTTAAAAAAGACAACTATTTTTCAATTTTTCACATTTTTTTAGAGTCTTAAATTCCAAATTATATCATTCCTTCCCTCCCCTGCCCCTTCCCTGAGATGGTAAGCAATCAGATATAGGATATATATGCATAATTATATAAAACATTTCCATAATAGTCATTTTGAACAAGAGGATTTGAGTAAAAAAAAAAAAGAAAGTGAAAATGCCATGGTTCAATCTGAATTCAATTAATGTCAGTCCTTTCTATGGAGGTGGATAGTGTACTTAATTATTAACCCTTTGGGATTGTCTTGGATCATTGTGTTGCTGAGAACAGCTAAGACATTCACACTTCTTCATTGAATGATATTTTTGTTACTGTGTTTTGCACTCTCCTGGTTCTGTTAACTTCACTATCCATCAGTTCATGTAAGTCTTTACATTTTTCTACAAAGTCATCCTGCTTGTCATTTCTTACAGCACAATAATATTCCACTGAAATCATATACTACAGTTTGTTTAGCCATTCTCCAATTAATTGACATCCCTTTGATTTCCAATTCTTAGCCATCACAAAAAGAGCTGCTATAAATATTTTTGTACAAATAGGTAGGTCCTTTTCCATTTTTGGGGGATGTCTTTGGGATATCCACCTCACAGTGGTATTGCTGGATGAAAGAGTATGCACAGTTTAATGGCCCTTTATACATGATTCCAAACTACTCTCCTGAATGGTTGGATCAGTTCACAACTCCACAAACAATGCATTAGTGTCCCAGTTTTTTCACATCCCTTCCAACATCCAATATATTCTTTTTTTGTGATATTAACCTCTCTGATAGTTTCTAGGTGGTACCTTGGTGTTGGTTTAATTTGCATTTCAAAGAGAAAACTTAAAAATAATACCTCTTGCTCTCTCTCATCTAAAGAATGAAAAGTAGCATGAGGGAGAGAAAGGATGCCCTTGGAACTAATTTCAAGTCTCTTGAATAAGGGATGTTATCAAAGTTATTGCTTGTAGGTTTTGTCTCCTTACATTTGCTCCTCACTTTGCCTTAGAAACATTACCAGGATATGTTTAGATGGCAAGAGAATTTCACCGGTAGATTGTTAAGGCTGGTGTATCTTCCTATGCCATTTCATCTTCATTGGGATGCATTTCCAATGTCTTTCTATTAACAATCTAATGCAATTGTAACTTCATGCCATTTACATCTTCAGAGGTTGGAGACTGAAACAGTCAAAGAAAATTCCGATCAAGGACATTGGGTGGGAGGAAGCATTAGAGGAAGGGGAATAGCAAGCATGTTTCCTTGAGTCTGAAGGATGGGGCTGTCTGCTGTCGGTGTAGGTAATTCTTACGCAGGAAGGCACTGGCTTACACATGAACAAACATTCCTGGTAAATAGAACAAAGATAAAAAAGGCAGTGGTGCTGGGAGAAAATGGCACAGAAAAGGAAAGCCGGCTGAGATGAATGCATTAAAAAAATGCCAACTGAAGCACCTCTTAGCATGTTCCACCCCCAGGGAAACTGAAGAAGTTTGTAGCAAAAAGAAAGGAAGACACAAAGTAAATGCTGCTACCTGCTAGAGTGGAGTATGGCCCAGCTTCATTGAGATGAATTGTTGTGGTTTTCCCTTAATAATAAGGCACTTAATAAATGTCTGTTCGCTGGTTGAAAAAAAAAGATGAACTGTTCCTTACAATGACTTCATATATGACTGAGTACGGAAGAACAATTATTTTGTCCTCTTCCCTCTAAATTGTTCCTTTCCTTTTATGTCACCCTGTGTGTGTGTGTGTGTGTGTGTGTGTGTTTGTGATCACTGATAAAATTGATAGGATGCTAGATGCAGAATAAATTTAAAATACCATTTTTCTTTCATTTTTAAAACTAAGTTATTATTTTACATTAGTAGTTAATCAGTAAAGAAATGGTGCTGTCTCCTAATAGAGATCCCTTTATCTTTTTCTTTTCTACAGATGCATTATGTTTGATTACTTGTGAGCTATTTTTTTGGTTCTGAAAGCATTCTAGGCACATGGACTCTGAAATGACAAAAGAAGCATATGGGTGGTAGATGTTTTGGGAAAGCGTGCATCACAGCCTGCTCCTGCCAAAGAGATCTGGGAAGATATCTGCAGCCGTCTGCTGAGTTCAGCTATTATGGGTCATAGGAGAGAGCCAGAACACCCTCTCTGACCCTTTAGAATCAGTGAACCAACACAAATGATTGCGTGCTGATTACAAAAGGAAGAGAAGGAGGACAAGACTGTCAATTCTGACCATCCGTCCTGTTCCAGATCAGCTATTTGCGTAAGATTCTAGGGACTCTAAAGGAATCCTAGGATCTTCCATACAGAGCAAGAAGACAACTCTAAAGGCTGTCTATTCCAATGCCTTTATTTTATAGATGAAGAAACTGAGGCCCCAGAAGGCCCAGTGACTCACCCATGGACACATTGCTATGTCTCCAGGTGGAAGGGATCTCAGAGGACGTCTAGATCAAGCTTCTCAGTATACAGATCAGGAATAGATGCAGAGGGAGGATAAATGGCTTATCCCAGGTCAAAGAGTAGGAAAATATCAGCAGTGAGATTTGAATTCAGATCCTTTTATTCCAAAACAAGTCTTCTTTCTACTTGTACCACACTACTGATACTACTGTCTTTTAGAGACACCTCTGCTCCACATATGAACTGTTAGTGCACAACCTGAGGTAGAGCCTCTGAGCTTGTATTGGTGTGATCATCCACAATCAGGCACACTGTACCTCCACCCTGACATAGTGAGGAACTGATGAACTATGGCGTCAAGGCCACAGGTTTCCCACCCCTGATTCTAGACAATCTCTAAGGTCATGTCCTCATTCAGATTTTCTGATTCTATAGTACTTTCTTGGATGAGGCAGCATGTTGGCCTAACCTGGGATAGGAGCTCACCTGGGTAAGAACCTTTATGACTTATGGAAAGCACAGTGTCCGGTAGCTTCTGACTTTGAGTCCATATTCATGGTACAGTGGTTAGCAAGCTAGCATTGGTCTAGCCATAACCAGAAAGCTGGATTTGAAATTAAGAGATGCTGGGTTCCAAACATTTCATCCCATAAATCTGGGCAAATAGCTTATTTTCTCAGCTCTCTGTACAGCTCATTAAAACTGAAAGCAGATACTGATCTGTATTGAGAAAGAGTTCCTGTACCAATGGAATCACAGGTTTGCCCAAAAATATCTTATTAATTGGATATTAATTAAGGTCATTGAAGAAGTATATGTGCTCTTATCACCCCGTAACTTTTGAAGATTTGGGAAAAAGCCCCAGAAACTCTCTCCTTAGTAATAGCTCTCACAACAGCCTGCTTTCCCAGTTGCAACCAGGAAGTTGGAAAGAGTTAATGCAGGTTCCCAAAGTGCCTTCCTTATTTGCAAATATTCTACATAATGGATTCAAATTTCTTCCCCCTCCAGACTCCCTCACTGTTGACATCTATTCTATTTAATCAGGTAAGGGATGCTTACTGGAGTAGCTAAAATTATATAAAAGTTAATCACAAGTGCCACAACGTCAGTTCATCCTCATTCTTCTGATGGACTTCTGCCAGACTGAGGTGAGTAGAATTTTGCTAGTGTCCTCTGTGACCAAAAGTGACATTGATGGTGGTTTTATGACCTGGCAGAGAGGATGGAAATATGACCCCTGGGGAGCACACAGTTGACATCTGAGTCTAAGGCTCAGCGCCAAATAGAACCATGATAGAGCCTGGTGGGGAATGGGGGTGGGAGGCAGTAGAAAATGCCATAACCTACCTTCAAACTTACTTCACCAACGTGGAATTCTTGTGGCATGTTTCAGTGATCCACATAAAAGGTTGCTTGGTTGAAAAGTTTAATAGGTAAGCCCAGAGGTTTCCCCTTCATTTTTTAATGTGATTATGACAGAAACTTATGTCAGTGTATTTGATTCTGAAAGTCTGATTCTGTTGTCAAAGACATGGAATCCAAGTGCTGACCTTATGATATATCTCTGTTCTTACATCCATTCTCTTTGTTCCACCCACATTGTCCCTATCTTAGTTTGGGACCTTCATCATCTCTTGTCTGATCTATTCTAATAGTCTTTAAGTGGGTAATCCTGTTTGAAACTCTCCTGTTTCCAGTATATCCTCCTTGCAGCTGCCAAATTGACCTATGTGCATGGCTGTATCAATCCTCAACTTAAAAACGAAAATTTTCAATTGCTCCCTACTTCTGCAAAGATAAAATTGGAAATTTTCATGCTGGTATTTTAAACCCTCTCCAATATGGCACTCATTTCTCTTTCTGCTCTTATTTCATATTTTTTCTCCAGGATGTCCAGGAAAAGGGAATTGAGAGCTGCTTGCCAAAACATGACATTCTGTCTCCCATCGCCAGTCTTTATACTAGGTTTTTCCATCATGTGGATACAGTCCTTCCTCTCTTCTACCTGAATGTCCTTCTACCTTCTCCAGAAGGCCTTTCCTGATGTGCCAATTTCTTTGCATTCTCTCCTTTTAAAAATTACTTATCTGTTTAAATCAGATATTTTTAAATACTTTTTTTTGGTTTCCTGGACCACCTGGGCAGCTCAAAGTAATAGTTCTAGTTGAAGGAAAAACTAAATTTCAATTACAGGTTGCATTTTCCTCATTCAAGTTCATGGATTTCCCCATACTGCAAAATATATTCACATGATATATGGTTAAGAAAGCCTGGTAGCCATGTTGTATCTTCTTCTCCTAGGAGAATATAAGCTTTGGAATTAGCATAAACTTATTTTCCCCTTTATATCTCTAGTACATTGCATATTCATTGAAATGAATTGTTAAATCTCCCAAATGTGGCTACTGTCTCCACTGGCACAGCTTTCAAATCTTTCAGTTTCCCATATCATTCTGTGCTGTCCAAATCCATGTTCTCCCAGAGGTCATTGACACAAAGGTCTCCCCACATGTGAAAGCTCTCAGAAGCAATTAGGTGGTGCTGTTGGAGTCCTAATAGAGCTACCTGCAGCCCCAGTAGTCTAACATCATTACAGACCCACTGTACCTATATAGCACCCCCAAACCTTGCCAATTTCCTAACTTCATCATATATGTCTCACTGCTCACTGGTACAACAGGTGTGTCCCTGAAACTCAGTTCTCACAGAAACAGCTGGCATGGGGACCCAGCCACTACTTCTATCCAGCCATGAGTCTCAGACCCATTCCCACAGAAACAGGTGTGTTCTTGTAGTCAATCACAATCACATAATCTATCTAGCCCAAGATAGGACCACAATACCTAATTACCTATCTTGACCAGACAAGACCACAATGGCTAGTCAATCAGAGGGCAGCATGACCAGAATGTTTAACCACTGAGCCATAGATGGGACCGCTCCTCCATTACCTAATCCCTTAGCAAACTCCTCCTGCCTTTTTGATATTAATCACATTCCTATATTCTATGTAAACATTTGTTATATAATTGCATCTTTACCCTATAAAAATCCATCTTGCTTTCTCTGAAGTTGCTAGTTCCTCTTGGAACTGAGTCTGCTTCATGAAAGGCGTCAATCTCAATAAATGCCTATACTTGGATTAGAAGTGGTCTGAATTCTTTGAGATGGTTCTACCACAACACATCATGAAACCTCAACAGTTTTTGACGTCACTGGGTTTAAGCCTCAACAATGTAAAGGACAAAAAGCCAGACCTGAAGTCAGAAAAGCCTCAAATTTGTTCTCAAATATTTAGTAACTGTGTGATCCTGGGCAAGTCAGTTAAGTTCTGTCTGCCTCAGTTTCTTCATATGTAAAATGGAGGAAATAACGCTGCCTTCCAGGGTTATTGTGAGGATTAAGTGAGATAATATTTGTAGAGTGCTTAGCATAGTGCCTGGCACACAGTAGGTGCTTAATCAAGCACTTTCACTTCCTTTCCTCTAAGTGTCTCTTATTAACATGTTCTGAATCTTTCTGTAATATTTGGGTTTCCTGTTGTCTCCCACAACATGAATGACTCACCTTTTTTTTTTTGTCATATCTGTCCTTTGTGATGTGTTTTAGACCTCTTCTTACACAGCAGTAGCTGTTAGTAGCTTGTGGTTGATGTAGAATGTACCACCTCACTGCTGTTGAGGTTACTTTCAGGGTCAAATTGCTCACAAGGTCCTTTGGACAATTGACACTGTGGTAGAAAGGATGCTGAAGTTGGAAGAATTCTTGATTCAAATCCTGCTTTTGACAGTGTTCTTTTTAAAAGACCATGGGAAGATCACTTCAGCTCTCTTTGCCTCAGTTTTCTCATTTCTAAAATGGGGATGCTGTAGCTTGTATTTATATAGTTATTTTAAGATCTGTAAATTGCTTTATATATGTCATTTCATTTGATCCTTACAACATTTCTGTGAGATAGGTGTTATTGTTATTACCCATTTGTGTGTGTGTTCATCCTTTGTTGCCGAAGAAGACCATGAAATTAGAGAAATAATGACATGACTTACACTTGACTGTTTTGAGTGAGGGAGGGCTGTGTGGGTCACCAGCCTCATTTCTCCTCCAGAGCCATCTGAATCCAGTGACCAGATATTCATCAGGATGACTGGAGATGATCCAGGATGAGGCAATTGGGGTTAAGTGACTTGCCCAAGGTCACACAGCTAGTGAGTGTCAAGTGTCTGAGGTGAGATTTGAACTCAGGTCCTCCTGACTCCTGCACTGGTGCTTATCCACTGCACCACCTACCTGCGCCTATTACCCATTTACAGTTGAAGAAAAGGAAGCAGAGATATGTTAAGTGATTTGCCCAGGGTCACTCTGCTAGTGTCTGAGGCATGATCAGAGCTCAGGTTTTCCTTATTCCAAGTATACTCTTCTATACACTGTTCTGCTTAGCTTCTTAGCATAATGACTTTTATGGCACTTATACTGTGGTTTTGTTCTGAAGGTCATGAAAGTATGGTACTCAAAACAGGATAATGTGATACTGTTGTCACTGCTATCTTTTGTAAGATGGAGTATGTTATTATTGAGGATAGACAGGGTCAAAAGAGGGTAGAAAAAATGGGGGCAGGATAGGATGGAGGGGAATATAGTTAGTCTTACACAACATGACCATTATGGAAGTCATTTGCGAAACTACACACATATGGCCTATATTGAACTGCTTGCCTTCCCAGTGGGGATAGGTGGGGAGGGAGGGAGGAAGAGAAGTTGGAACTCAAATTTTTAGGAACAACTGTTGAGTATTGTTCTTACATACAACGAGGAAATGAGAAATACAGGTAATGGGGTAGAGAAATTTATCTAACCTTTCAGGACAAAAGAGAAGATGGGGATAAGGGAAGGGAGGGATGTTAGAACGGAGGGCAGATTGGTGATAGAGGTAACTAGAACATTAGGTGTTTTGGGGTGGGGAAGGAGAGAGATGGGAAGAAAACTTGGAACTCAAAATTTTGTGGAAATGAATGTCGAAAACTTAAAAAAAATTTAAAAAAAGATGGAGTATGTTATAAATATGTCTGCTGTTATTATATCAAGCTAGCCCAATTCTAGCTGATGAGCTCATGTCACCCTTTCAAGGTTCTATTTTATGAAAAACCTCTGAGAGAAGTGTGAGGTAATGGGTGGAAATATTTTCATTGCTAGAAAAGGTACCCACTTTCTTTGCTTTTGGGGATCTAATGAGCTTGGAGCAGACGATAGCTTTCAGAGGGCTTGACTAAGTGCATATCATCTTGGCCTCTTTTTGATCCCTTCCTACATCCCCTTTCTGCCTCCCCCAATTTCCTTGCTGCAATTTTATTACAGTTATTTTTGTTTAGTGTTTCTTGTAATAAGTACACCATTATATAAGCAGTGGCTGTATCCCATCAGAGGCCCTGCCCCAGGGTACCTGCAGGCGAATTCTCTCTTCTTGGGGGACGGGCTGAATTTATAGTACTATTCATTGATTTTTTCTGAAACCATCTGGAGACACTTCCCTATAGATATTAAGTAGTATGGATTGATATTCTCAGGATGAGATATATCAAGCTAAGAGTGTCTGGAATAAGTTTTCCCTTAAATCCATCCATTGGCACTGTTAGTGAAAGTGGCATATTTAAAATAAGATTTTTTTAAGGGCCATACTTCATTCAATATAAGAGAGCTTCATGTTTATGAGAGGTCATTCTTGGGAGAGGTACAATAAATTGAAATGATGTAAGTCAGGGATGAATTTCCAATAATAACAGTGGTGGATAGAGTTTATGTCCCAGACCACAGGTCTCACACTCAGCTTTTTAAGGAAAACTTCTAAGCACTATATTTAATGAGCAATAAATGTGTAGCACACATCTTTTTAAAATGTCAATCAAAGACAAGATAGTAAGCAGTTACATAACATGAAATTCAAGAGCATCTTATAGGGGGACTGGATCTTTTTTTTTTCTGGTTGTTGTAAGGAACTCCCAAGTGAGGAAAATCCTTTTATCAATACAGGTTGTGACCTCTGCAATTTATGGTCTTTGAAAACGGAGAGTTTAAGAACATTTCCTCTGGTGCCACAGCTAGTGTGGGGCAGAAATAGCTTTCTCTATTCTTTATTTACTATGGCAAAATACCTGTCATAATATCATGATAGCAATCTCTCTCTCTCTCTCTCTCTGTCTCTCTCTCTCTGTCTGTATCTCTCTCTCCCTTGTTCCCCCCTTTTCATTTCCTCTTTTTTGTCTCTCTCTGTCCTTACATTCACTTTCCATCTCTCCCTCTTCTTTCCTTTCTGTGTTCCTCTCTTTCTGTTTTTTTTTGTCTCTTTGTCTATCTCTCCTTTCTGCCTCTCTGTTTACATTTAGATATCACATAAAGAATATGTACATATATATGCCTACACAATGTGTGTGTGCACAGACATACATGTCTGTGTATGTGTATATATGTATTCATAGATTATGCAGAATCTATGTACATATGCATTTATGTATATACATTTCTGTGTATGCATATGTATCTATACATATATGCACATATACATAATTCTTGTATATATACATCTACATAATACACATGTGTATATAATATACATATATGTATTTATAATATACATGCACTTAGATAATATAGTGCATGCACACATATGGATATACATATACATACATGTGCATATTTTGAGCTTTCCACATATTAGGTTGTTTGAGCTTCATGGCAAACTTGTACAGCAGCTACTCCAGACATCGCTGTGCCCATTGTACAGAGAAGGAAGCAGACTTAGGGCTGTGAGCCATTCATTCATGTGCTAGCAGTCACATGGCCAGTGTGTGTCAGACTAAGGAGACAACACAGAGCAGGGAAAAGAGCTCTGGATTGGAGGCATGGAGCTACAGCCTCACTGATCTATATCAGGAGAGGACCTTAGCATCAGATGGTTTCAAGCCCTACCATTGCTCCATTGCTGCTTCTTATCTGGACAACATTGAATAAATTACTGAATCTTTCTGACCTCAATTTCCTCATCTGGAAAATGAGAAGGTTGGACAGGATGACCTCCATCTATGTCTCTGCATGATCCTAAAAGGCACAAAAATCTTTCTACACCATTCTGTTTTCACTTTTAAAGCAAACTAACAGAAGGTGAAGGACCATTTTCAGTTGGGTCATAGAGATCAGAAGAGTCTCTTTGGGGAAAACTTAGTCTTCTTTGAAGAGACTTGTGGCCCTTTGGGGGCACTTGAGAAACTGAGTCAGGGCTGCTCATTTTATTTCTTCTCTTTTCCTCATTGCACATTTCCTTCCGGTAAACAAAGATGTTGGGCCTTTTGCTACCTTCTAAGCATAGGTGTGATCAGATAGTATAATTTTTAAAGACTTGCTGTGTGAGAGGGTCTGCGCTATGTGTGGGCAGTGCAAATACAAGTGAGATGGTCTGTAACTTCAAAGAGTTTCTATCCTAATTGTTGTTCAGTTTCTACTGATGCTCTGTGACCCCATTTGGGGTTTTCTTGGCAAAGATACTGGAGTGGTTTGTTGTTTTCTTGTCCAACTCACTTTGCAAATGAACAAATGAGGGGGTAGAAAAATCTGGAGAGTGTGGAATGGAGCTGGGAATGAGTGTTTTGAGTGCTAGATTTGGAATTATGAAGCCTTAGGTTGGAAACCTACCTCATCTAACCTTCAGTTTCATTATCTGTAAAAATGGGTAGAAAAAGGAATGATATGCTTACTATATACCACTCATCCTGGCTTGTGCTAAATGTTAATAATATTAATGGATAAAGTAAGCCAGGTTCTCCTCTCAAAGAGTTCATATTCCTTTCGGAATAGACAATTGGCTGTAGTGTGACAGGAAAGACAAGTGTTTTCTGGGTACAGCATGAAGGAGAAAGAAAAGGAGGAGGCAACAAACATTTATTAAGCACCTTCTGTATAACAGTCATTGTGCAAACATTGTACAAGTACTACCTCATGGGCTGAGAAGGCTGACAGCTATAGTACTGACTTCATTGAGATGTTGTAAGAAATATACAAGTGAGATAAAAAACATTTGCAAGTACTTTCCAAACTTTAACGCTTTCTATAAATGCCAATGATGATTATTATTGCGAACTGAGGTTTCCCTGGCTTCCTGACTCAAAAACACTGAGAGCCTCTCTGGACCCTGATGTTGTTAGACTGCCTTTAATATTCTGGGATTAACCTTTATATTCACTGAGTTTCTGTCTTCTGATCTGTCTGCACAGTGTTGTTTCCAGTGTCAAAAAAACCTCAAGGTCTTAGTGTGAGGTGGGTGGCTTAACTTAGAATCACAGGGGGCTGAGTTTTATTCCAAATCCAGAAAATCAAAGGTCTCTCCAATATTGCCCTGGGTTCTCAGCTCAGGCTGTCTACAGCAGTGGATTGAAACGGTTACAAGGACTCTATATTTTCCTTTGTTGAGTCATTTAACAAGGCTGAATACAAGAACTGATTATTCCAAAGTCCAATTGACTCCTCTTGGAGATGAGAGTAACTCCTCATTGGATGTCTCCAAGCAAAAGCTAGATGGCCACTTACTTGGCCTATGTGTTGCAGAGGAATTCTTGTTCAGCTAATGGTCATTTAGTTATTGCTTCTTAAACTGTGGTTCTGGACCCAGCATGGGATGGCAAAACATTTGGCAACAGTAAAAAGTTTCTGAGAATGCAAAGACCAAACATGAATTCAAAATCAAACACGTAATGAATCTGAGGTGCTCCTGGCAGCACCTGCCCATGTTGCATCACACAGCTTCACTGTAATCTTGATTCTGGACACAAAGCATGTTGACTTGGCCTTCAGGTCACACAACTCCAACATATGCTGCCAAAACATGAAAAGGGGTCGCATGAGGAAAAAGTTTAAGAAGCCTTGAATTAGATAGCCTCTGAGATTCCTTCCTACTCTGAGGCTCTGAGGATCAGAGAGATTTAAGTAGAACACATCAAAAAGTAGAGTGACTGAGGCAAGTTCATGAACCTGCTGTTTGAACACTGGTAATCCCCTAAACCAATGTTAAAGGCATAATTGGATGTGTTATTGTTCAGTTGTGCCTGACTCTTCATGACCCTATTTAGGATTGTCTTGGTAGAGATACTGGAGTGGTTTGCCAGCTCATTTTACAGATGAGAAATTGAGGCAAACAGGCTGCAGGACTTGCCCAGGTTTACACAGCTAGTAAGGTCTGAGACCATATTTGAATTCACTCATGTCTTCCTGACTCCAAGCTAGGTGATACTTAGTTGTCTAATAAGATGAGTACCCTAAATCTCAATTAGAAAATGTTTAATCTATAGCATGATGAAGTGGAAAGTTTGCAGGATTTGGTTGAAACGTAGGTCTGCACATTAGCTCTATCATCACCTTGGACAAGAAATTTTTCCTTTCCTTCCTTTCCAAACTTGATTTCCTCATCTCTAGAGGGAGTCAGCTAGCTCAGTGTATGGAGTGGGGACCTGGAGTCATGAAGATCCAGTTCAAATCCAGCCTTACACACTTACTAGAGGTATAATACTGGGGAAGTAATTTAACTTTCCTCAGCCTCAGTTTCCTTGTCTGTAAAATGTAGACAACTATAATCCCTACCTCCAGGGTTGTCATAAGATTCAAATGACATAATATTTGTAAAGTGCTTAAGACAACCATAGTAGGTGCTTAATAAATGCGAGTTTTCTTCCTTTCTCCTTGTAAAATGGGAAGTGGAAATGGAGTAGTTTTCTCTACAATAGTATTTTCCAGAACTGAATACCTAAATTCCTTCATCCAATCGATAGACAAGCATCCATTAAGTACTTACTCTGTTCCAGGCAACGAGTTAAATTAGAATCAGAAAGAAAGACAAAAACATCGAAAAACAAAAGCGCTGATTTCCATTAGCCTGATTGAGCAGGATCTGTTGAGGTTGGAAAAAGCACAAACCTAGGGTGAGGAAACCTCAGGAATCTTTGAATACCCCAATCATGGAGAATGAGGAGTATTTTCAGAATTCCTCTGCCTTCAAGGACAACACTTATTTACATCATCTGTCTTCCTTTCCTCCTCCCTAACGATAAGCGTCCCAGTCAATATACAGAAGCTGGCTGTGCTCTTGCAATCACAGGGTCTGAAGTATCATAAAACAAAGCTTTACTGGAATAGATAATGTGATACAGAGGAAAGCAAACTTTGGACTCAGAAGACCCTGGACTCAGAAGGCACAGTCTCAAATTCTTCTTCCATCCCTTGCACATGTCACTTTAACTTTGGCCGCTATTTTCTCCATCTGTAAAATGGGAAGGGAGGGAGGATTGGTCTTGGAATTGGAAAATTGAAAGATAACTTCTTTAAGTTTAAATTTTTTGATCCTACAATTCTGTGAGAGAAGGAGGGAGACATCCTGAAAATTCAAATAAATTATCCATCACTTCCACAGATCTTTAGATCATTAAATTAGAAATCTCCAGTGTTAATTAAATATTCACAAATTCTTTTAGAATGAAGATACCATTGAATGAACCCTTGACTATCCCCATCTCCTAGGAAGAAAAGAAACTTCAATCTACACACACACACACACACACACACACACACACACACACACACACACACACACATACATACACACACACACACACACACACAGCCATTGGTCCTAAAGATCTATGTAAATCTCTAGAGTTATTGTTGATGTGGCCACAGCAAATCTCTAGAATCAATTAAAGCCCTAAAGGAACAGTCCCCTCCCTGGACCCCTCTCCTAAGCTGCCTCTCTGTTCCTGCTCTCTGCTAGAGATAGACATTTGGTGGGGAAAGGAGGTTGATTTTGTCTCACTTCCTAATAGGACATACAGTTTTTCTTCTCCTAGTTCTGTGACATACACATTCTTTCCATAACTTCTTACAAAAGGTGAGGAAAAGCTTCCCTAGGGTAAGAGGGGATCAAATCTCAAATATTCTTATTATTAAAAGTGATTCTTCTCTCTCCTATTCTTGCCTCATTTCTCCATTCTTTCAGTCTGGTTTTCATCAATTAACAGTCCCTCCCCAGGTTGTCTTTGGCCATTCTTCCATTACATGTATCCTTAGGCTGCTACCATTATCCTAAATCAGTGAAGGAGAAAAGATCCTAGCATGTACTCCATACCTCATTGAGCTGGAAAAATAGCAAATGTTACTTGTTAGTGCCCCCTCAGGCTGTATGTGCTAGAGAGGGATACACATCACATTGAGCCTCCAAAGTGTTCCTGATGCACACAGACTAGGAGAGTATAAAACTCCATTGGAGGAGAACCAAGCAAGCTTACATATCTGACTATGGATTATGGAAAATGAAAGGAATCTAAGAGGCAAAAGAAGGAATAAGGAGAGCACAGAGGGAACACCATTCTTGCTGTCAGTAATAGCATGGCACCATGTGACATTTAAAAAGTTTAAGAGGGGTAATTTCTGGATAATTTAATCATTTTATTAATAAGGGTAACATGCTATTAATAAAAGAGGTCAGTGGAACTCTTGAATGCCAAAGACCCCTTATGGCAATGGGCCCACACTTTATATGCTCTTGGAAGAGCAGGTGCTCCTGAGGGTGGCAGTAAACTCTGATTGATTAAAAATTTATGAGAACATGAATATTACAATGAGACATCAATTTCCATATCACCTGTCTGAATAAAAGGGAGAAAACATATTTCTCCAGATCTATCTGAGTAAACATAATTAGTAGGAACCTGCCTATTCGTCTAAACTTATACTTTCTATTGATTATATCTAAGCCATCCTAGTTGGATAAGTCTTTGAGAAAGATTTCCCACACTGTTTGATTTCTGGGTGAGGAATGAGAAAAGGAGGAAAAACCTTGGTCCCTATTCAATAATCAGTTATGAATACAAGAAAAAATAATCATTTATCTCACCTAAAGTTCAGCAAAAGTCTTTGTGTTAGTAAATTTGTTTCTTAAACTAATCCTAGGAGGAAATTCTATACTTACCTTCACTTTTATGAATGTGAAAACTGAGGAAGACATGATTAACTAACTCACATAGGGTCACAAAACTAGGAAAAGTTTGAGACTGGTTTGGGAAAACTGCTATGAGAAAGGGAGAGTGAGTCATTTAGGGAGCGGCAAAATAATTGGCTTGATGCTTTGAAGACCCTGCTGAAATTATGTGCATGAAAAGGTACCATGAAAGTATGAAATTTGTACTGTGCTCAGCAGCTCATGAGTAGAAAAGAAGGCAGTGGATGGTGGGAGAAAATCAAGGCTGAGTTTTTAAAGTAGGGGATCTTTGATAGGATAAGGGAACAAGGAATTTGAGAAAAGAGGATGTAGAATTTATCTGGTTCCCCACATTGTGAAGATAGAAGGGGAAGAAAAGTATAGACAGTGTGGGATTAGTATAGATTGGAAAAGAACTGAAGTGTGGAGGAATTGGAGGTCATGGTAAGGATCAAGAACAGGATTTGGGGTTGCAAAGCAGAGGGAAAGATGGAAAGGGATCAGACTATGGTTAGATAAAGGATTTTCAGATTTCAAGAACATGGAAATGGTGAATTTGTGGCTTATCAAGGATATGATCATTTCTTTTTATTTATATTTCATATATTTCCATATTTATATATACAATATATACAAATATAATACATTTATATTTCATATGTTTTCATTTCTTTATGTTTCTAGTGGAATGGTGGACTAGGTCAAGGTAAAGGAATAAATTAAGGATCTTATTTGAGGGAATATCAGTATGTATGTTAAAGTCCCCTAGTATGAAGATAGAAGTTGAGCAGGGGAAAAATTCCATGAGCCAGGAAGGAAACTTATTGAGAAATGGAGAATATTCTACAGGTCAAGGCAACAACCATGGGAATATCAATAGACTGATAAATATGGATTGAATGAACCCCAGAAAAAGAGAATTTACTGAGTGGTGTTAGTAGAGTGGAGTCTTGAAATGGCATTTGGAGCAATGCCCCACCATGACCAGTGTATTGGGTGCAATGACTTAAAGTGAAACACGTGTTGGGCCAGTGAGACTGGGCCATCCTGTGGGACCCAGGTTTCAATGAGTGCAAGAAGATGGAAAGAACAAGAAAGGAAAAAAAGATAAAGATTAAAACTAATTTGCTAGTCATGGAGCAGGCATTCCAGGGAATATAGTGGAAGACTTGTGTAGCTTTAGATTGATAGGCTGATAGTGTTAGGTTCAGGGCAGGGGGTGGGGGTAGAAATAGAGAGTGGAGGAGGGAGTTGCTAATGGAGTTTGAACAAAGGAAGCCAACTGTTCAGAATCACTATGATATGGAAAAAAAATGATGTGATGGGAATATTCACATCATTGAAGACTGATTTCTAGTAGGTCATCATTGTGCAAAGGGATTCAGCCTGAAGGGGAAAGTGTCCCTGTCAGGGAACAGTGTGAAGCTGGAAAAGAGGTAAGGATGTTTCCTGAGAAGGGGAGAGGTAACTGCTGTGGAATTTAGGTGTCAGGAGAGAATTCTTAGAACATGATGGAATGGAGGTGCTGGGAGACCAGGAAGTCATTTTGGACAGTTTAGGATTTTATAAATTTAACAGATAGTGATGGGAGTTGGAGGAGGGAATGTTAAGCAGATTAAGAAATGGAAGAAAAGAAAACAATTGAAGCCCAGCTTAACTAGACCATAGAATGGGCAGTGGAAAGATTAGTTGCAGATAAGACTTGCTTAGGATTTGGGGTCAGATTGTAAAAAGGCTTTGAAGAACAATCTAGTAGAATTCTACAAGTGTTTAATAAGTACCTATTATATGTAAGGCTCTGCAGGGAATAAAAAACAAAAAAAAAAAAAAAGAAAAAATCTGAAATTTTCCCTGCCCTCAACTAGCTTTCACTAAGATGTTTGTATTTGTTTGGGGAATCATTCAATAATGTGTGTTTGAGGGCATAATAGTCTCAAAAAATATTTTGGTATTTGGGGGAAGGAGAAAGATTGTATTCAGATAGAGTCCTGATAAGAGATTACTGAAATAGTCAGAGACAGAGATAATAAGGGCAGGTGACACACATGGGAATGGAAAGAAGATAAGATGTTAGAGATATTTTGGTGATAGAATTCATAGAATTTGGCCACTGATTTGATGTGAGGAAGGAATAACATGACTCTCAGCTTTTGAAACTGAGAGACTAGGAAAATGATGATTTTAATTACAGGGAGAGAGAAATTCCCTTGTAGGGGGAAAGGACAACTTCACCTTTGAACATGGAAGATTTTAATATAATATAGTAGGAACCATATAAAATCAAATTGTAAGATTCCTCCCTTTTCCTCCTTTGCTTTTCCCAAAGCTGTGTGTCTTACATATTGCTGTATGCAAAATTTCAAAAGTGAGATTTACCTCTTTATCAAAAATTTCTTCTTCCTCCTGTCCCAAGGTCAAAGTCAATGGTAAATAAAAAATGAGAGAAAGGGCATAACGTCAGAGGTGAAGGGCCATGTTGCCTCCTGAATCGGCTGCACAATTAATGAACTGGGTATAGCAAACCACTCTAGCAACTTTGCCAAGAAAATCCCAATGGGGTCACCAAGAGTCAGACATGACTGACAAATAACACACTGTAGGCTCTTTGGGGGTATTAGTACAAGCAGAAAGACTGTCCTAATGAAAGACAAAATATAAAAGAAGGTCAAAGGTGAGAGAGGGAAGGTTGAAGAATGATGGCACCTGGGAAATGAGAGCATAGTGGTATTACCTAGATGATCAGGAGTGTAGCCCCAAGATGTCACAGCTAACATGGATCTCCTTCTGAAAATAGAGGAATCAGCCAATAAGAGGGAGAGAGAGGCAGAGGGTACTTCCAATGTGTGAAAAGTGGGTAGAGTAAGCTTCCACAGCAAAGAGGGAAAGAAAAACATATTAAGATCTTAAGGTCATATGGCATTGATTTAGAATGTAAGGGGCATTAGAAATCAACTAAGGGCAAAGGAGGGAAACCACATATGGCCCTCTAGGTCCTCAAGTATGCCCCTTTGACTGAATCCAAACTTCATGGAACAAATCTGATTTGTGAAGTTTGGATTCAGTGAAGGGGGCACACTTGAGGACCTAGGGGGTCACATTCCATGGAACTTATTTTACATATGAGAAAGTTGGGACACAAAGAGTTTAGAATTTTGCCTAAAATCACACAAGAAGGAGAGCCAGGTTTGTTGGCTCTGATTTCATCAGATTTTTTTATCTCCAGAATATAAAAGGGATAACTTAAGATGGGGAAAGCATAGTGAATATGTTTAGCTTGTCAAGCAAAGGTCTGAGGGTTTTAGTGGACTTCGAGCTGAATCTTACATCTCTCCTATTTCTTATATAAAGATGACAAGAAGGAAAGGACTGAAGGAATACGTGATATTGCTTGACACTGTTCTTGTCAGTTTCTTACAATGTTACACGATTTCTAGTGTATATGAATAAGTTTGAATTCTGAGTGACCTTTTTTATGAATTTATGATTTCCCAACCTCAGGGGGCCCTCTGCAGCATGACATGGTGCCCATCAACTGATGAATCCTGGACTTGTATAACATGACACATTGTAACTGTGCCTTATTCTTCTGACGCTTTTCTGTTCCCAGAAATATTTATTTATTCAGCATTAGCCATAACTGGGAATAACTTCAAAAGCAGTGAACTCTTTTCCTTGTTCATGTTACTATTCATCATCCTGGCCTCTCTAGAATTCACTTTTCAACAGAAGCTTTATAAATTCCCCCAGATCCTATGACAAAAGAAGAGGAAAATTCGCTACCTACAGAAAGTAAAAAATTTGTAGTATGAAGAAACTCCAGAGTATTGAAATCAGATTATTCTTAAAGGACTTCATAGAGGGCTTCTGTTAACTGCAGCTTTCTAACTCTACATCTACCTATTAAAACTATCAGGAATTTGGTGATTATTTTGGAGGTAGCATAAAAAGAATATAATTTCAAGGGACTTGAATGAGAGTGACTCCTTGGCACCAACAGGTCAGTGAAGCATAGATTTACAGACAGAAGGGATCATAGATGCAGTATCATTCAGCCCTTCCATGTTATTATAGATAAGGAAACTGAGGTACAAGGAATTAAGTGATTTGCTTAGGACCCCACACTGAACAAGCATCTGAGAAAAGATTTATGCGCAGGTGTTTCTGACTTCAAATCTAATCCCCTATATCAGTTACCCTACTGAGCTTGAGACAGGATATAGGTATTGGCTAAGCACAATGAATTTACTTATTGGTCAAATAAAATTGATGGTAAAATAGCATAGAAACCTGAATTGTATAAGACTGATAAATTTTTAAGATCTTTGTCCAGTTGTTTCAGATTCTTCAAGACCCCATTTGGGATTTTCTTGGCAAAGATACTGGAATGGTTTGCCATTTCCTTCTCCAGCTCATTTTATAGATGAGGAAACTGAACCAAACATGCTGAAGTAACTTGCCCAGGGTCACCCAGCTAACAAGTATTTGAAGTCAGATTGGAACTCAAGATGAGTCTTCCTGACTTCGGACCCACCATGCTATCTATTTCACCACCTAGTGACCCTTTTAAAATCTACTACTGGGAATTTTTAATTCCTAGTAACTTTATAATTCTATTTTTAATACAAAAACAGAGAATAAGAAATCAGATTTCTGAGTGCAGACCTGAGGAAAATGTTAGAAAATTTCCCCATTCTTTAGAGAAGGTTACTGTGAATCTTTGAGAAGCTGATAGAAAAAGCCAGCCATCAATTCAATTTGAGAAATGCATTAGTTTCCACCTGCATGCAAGATCTTATGCTAAATACTAGGGATACAAAGAAAAACAAAGGCTTACACTCTACTTGTGGTGCAGAATATGCTAATGTTAAAAGTTTAGGGAGGTGAAGCCAAACTCTCAGAGTAAAGGCAGGGATTGTCTTGAGCCCTCCCTGAAATCCCTCCAAATACATTTCAATAATGATTCTAAACAAACTCTAGAAAGGCAGAACACACAAAAAGATGGAAGGAAGTTGTTTTACCAGCCCAAGACAACTTAGAAAGTCAGCAGCAAAGATCTGTTGCATCTTTGAGAGAGAAGCTCCGTCTGGCCCAGCACAAATCAGGCCCCAGCAAAACAAGAGCAGGTCTTGGCAGCCACTCACTCAGCAGAGCCAGTTCCTTCTGGAGCTCTCAGCTGACAGACTAGAAGGGGGACAAACAACTGTTCAGAGGGTGATTATAGGGGTCTCTTTGCTACCACTGAGACAGGATTCTGATATGAACTTGAACAACAAAACAAAACAGAGCATTGTACTGAGTCCATGAGTCTGGGCCCCTGTCAATTTTAGAAAATGGTGAAGCCCCCTAGTCCTCTTCCCACTTTCCACTATGGTCTTAGAACTCACTTGTTTTCTCCTATGACTTCCTGTAGCATTTCAAGGGCTAGCATAAGGAAGATGGATTGACTTTAGGATTATAGGACCAAACATTTAGAGCTGAAGGGACCTTAGAACCATCTATTCCAACTCCTTTCATGGATAAGGAAACTAAATCGAAGAGAGGTTAAATAACTCACCCAAGCATCAACAAAGGAGTGCCTGAGTGATGGAAGCAAGATTCAAACCCGTATCTTCCATTCAAGGCCACCAGACTAAGTCAGGTCCTCATGCTTGGTTAGCATCATTGTCCTCCCCAACCCCTTGTCCTCATTAATCTGAAATTAATATTCCTAAAACCATGTGATCTTGTCACTCCTCTGCTCAAAATTCCTCTGGTTCTTCTATTGCCTCTATGATGATGATGATGATGATGATGATGATGATGATGACAATAATAATGAATATTATAGGTCATATTTATTAGTGCTTGAAGGTTTACAAGACTCTTTGCATATTGAGCCTCACAATAACCCAGTGAAGTAGGTGTTATTGTCCTCAACATTTTACAGAAGAGGCTGAAGAAGGTTAAGTGACTTACCTTGGGTGACCCAGCTAATAAGTATGTAAGACAGATTTTGAGCTCAGGTTTTCTTGATTCCATGTCTCACGTTCTATCCACTATAATGTAAACTCTCAATCGGACTTTTACAGTCTTCCGTAATCCACCATTTTTCAATGTTTACAAACTTATTTCCTGTTAGCCTCTTTCACATACTCTACATTCCAGTCAAAGAGGCTTATGGCCTTTCCCTGAGCTCAATATAAAAAGACCCCACTGCTTGAAAGTCCATCACAGCGTATAACTGAACTCTCTTTCCAGGTTATGACTCTCTTTCATAAACTGTATCTAATCCTTAAATCTGATGTCTTCCCTCTGTTTATTGTGTCTTAATTATTCTGTACATAACTAATTTGCATGTGTGTTCTCTCCCTCACCCATTAGATTGTGAGCTTCTTGAAGGCAGAGGTTAATTTCTTCCTCTCTCCCTCCCTTTGTTCCTTCCTTCATTCCTGCCTTCCTTTGTTCCTTCCTTCTTTCCCTCCCCCTCCGTTCTTCCTTCCTTCCTTTGTTCCTTCCTTCCTTCTCTCCTTCTTTCTTTCTTTTTTCTTTCTTTTTTTCTCTCTCTCTTTCTTTTTCTCTTTCTCTCTCTCTGTCTCTGTCTCTCTCTCTCTCTCTCTCTCTCTCTCTCTCTGTTTCTCTGTCTCTTTCTTTCTTCCCCAGGGCTTAGAACAGTGCCTGGCTCATGGTAGGAGCTTAAAAATGACTGATTCAATTTTTGGTGATGAGAAGTGGGTATCTTCTCCACAATGATTTTTCAATCAATGACAGCTACAAGACTGGACTTCAAGAAGGTCTAGTGATTTGTAGGACACTGCTATTCCCAAGAATCTTGAATTCAAAATAGAAGCTATCTCCATCATGGTCTCAGTGAACATGGTAGTCAAGGTGCTGCTGGTGATAGTTTGATTTTCTTGGCAGATGCTGTCTCCTGTCTCTTCATCAGGATTTTCTGCTCCTTCAGTAGTCTGATATACCTATCCTGTGGGTGGCAGTGGATTGGTGTTAATGGGAATGACTGCCCCCTTCTCAATAGAAGTTTGTTCCCTGAAAGCTATCTGTGAGGTCAGGGTTGAGATCAAGGCCATCTATTTAAAGGCATTAGTCACCCAGTCACAGAATTTCAGGGTTTGGAGAGACTTTAGCGAATATCTAGTCAAAGTTATACTGGAAGAAGAATCTCCATTACATTATATCTTCTGAGAAGTCATCAAGACTCTGTGAGAAGTCCTCCATTGCAAAGGAAATCTGGTACTTCCCAAGGAGACCCCTTGTACTTTGGACTACATCTTATTAGCAGGAATATTTCCCTCAGATAGACCCTAAGGTTTTACTTTATATCTTTCACCCATTAATACTTGTTTGTCTTTCTAGGTACAAACAGAACAAGTCTGATGCTTCTACAAGACTCAAGCCTGTGCCTTCCCTTCTCTAGGCTAAACACTCAATTCTCTACCAATCCTTACATGACTGAGCTCAAGGGCTTTCACCTTTTTCTTTGCTGTAGAAGTGACTCCAACTTAGTGGTGTCTTTAAGAAAATATAGTGCTCATAATTGTTGGGTGCTGTTATCTTCCTAAAAAGGAGGCCTTCCTCCTTTCCTAAGGAAGGAATATGGGAGAAAAAGAGCAAAAAGAAAAAAAAAACTGAGGTGGGGAAGATGAATTAGGTAATTTTTTTTTTGTATTAGAGGGATGACACATTGAATCTTCATCATTTATACTTAATTATATATTATCAGATGTTCCTATTATATGAACTGTAGGAAATACTCATTAATGGATGAATGCAATGTACAGAGAATTCCTCTATTATGGGCTCAAGGAAATACACTCCTATTGATCAAATTTCTCATGAGGATTTTAGGAGTAGTAGCTTGTTCATTAATATTGTTTCTTATTGTATGTTATAGCACATTTAATATTCATTATTTATACCTAACTGTATTTTCTCATTGTATATCAAATCTTTTCTTAATGACAAATTTTGATAGGGATGAGAGAGAGAAAAAATAAAGAGTGTAGTTTTAGAACTGGAAGACTCATATTTTTAAGTCATATAGTCTAATCCCTTCATTTTAACAACTGCAGCAACAACATTTGGGTCATACTGATTAATATTCTTCTAGAAAGGCTAAGTGGGTAGAGGAAAGAGAAGGAGAAGGGAGTAAGTCAGGTACTGTGCTAAGTGCTTTACACATATTATTTCATTTGATCCTCACAGCAACCTTGGGAAATAGCTGCTAGTAATATCCCCATTTTATATATGAGGAATTCAAGAAGAGATTGATTTACCCAGTCACCCAGTGACTGATACAGAATATGATTTCAGATCTTCTCAATTTCAGATTCAGTGCTTTATAAACTGTGCTGCCTAACTTCTCTTAGGAAGGTTACCAGAGCAGAACCTGAGACATAGAAAGTTTAAGTGACTTGCCTAAGGTGGCATGGCAGTAGAACCAGACTCCACTCCCAGGGTGTTTTCCTTTGTGCTGTGCTATATTTCAAGACACTGGCTTCTTGAAAGTGGGGGGAACAAGAAAATTACAGGGAAAAGAAACACGGAAGGCATAAAAGACAAATATCCCCTACTCTACTCTGTGGCCCAGGGTCATCCCAATTGCTGCTGCTGCTGTAGTCATTCCCATTAGAAGAACTGTAGGAAGTACCCATTAGTGGATGAATGCAGTTCACAGAGGATTCCTCTGTTATGGGCTAAGTGGCATGTTGCTTTATCTTAAGGAAACTACCCTGCTGTTGATCGGATTTCCCAGAAGGGTATTATGAGTAGTAGTTTGTTTGTTAATATGTGTTTATAGCAAAACCCAAGGGAAAAGTTTTCATACTACACATTTACTCTTGGATGGCCCTTAGGACAGCAAGGCAAGAGACAGCAGATCGTTTGTCTCTTAATTAGCTGGTGAAAAGGGATCCATCAGTTTCCTCTGAAGATTCTAAAAAGGATTAAAATGAGGAAATTTGGAGACTGAAATTCATTTTGTAAGGACAGAAGTCAAAAGTCCTGTCTAGTAACTTTATCTACTAGGTGTTTTTGAATTTAGAAAAAATATCCATTGTTTTTAATGTAATATCTATTCATTCACTTAGAGCTATACAATGAACCCTCTTTTTCAAGGTAATGAAAATTTGTGCATAATTTCAGATAATTTACCCCAAACCTCTGGACAACTTCTGTCAGTCTTTTCCTTGAGTCACTAGTTTTGCTTAGGTGTGTGTTTGTTCTACTCACTAGCTGTGTGACCTTGGGCAAGTCACTTAATCCCAATTGCCTCATCCTGGGTCGTCTCTAGTCATCCTGATTAATATCCAGTCACTGGATTCAGATGGCTGTGGAGGAGAAGCGAGGCTGGTAACCTGCACAGCCTCCCTCACTCAAAACAAATTAAGTGTAAATCATGTCATTATTTCTCTAATGACATGGCCTTCTCTGGCAATGAAGGACGAACACACAGCTTTGCTTAGACCCCTATTTGGTTCTGACTTGCCTCTCCTATGTTTCATATAAATCATACTGCTTCAGTGAAAAAGTAGGAGGGAGAGTCAACAGAGGGGCCAAGGAAACTGTGAACAAAGTATGATAAAAGCTATTTATTTTCAAATTATTAAATTTCTTTAAAAGCACAGTTTTGGGCAGGTGATATTACTTTGTGACTTGCATAAAACATTGGGAAACAAATGCATCTATTATCATTTTAAATGTTGTGACATTTTAAAACACAATTCAGTTTTGTGAGATTCTGGGGGCTGTCTGTTAAAGTTAGTACTTAGGGAGGTTGTCAAACTTTTTCAGAAAGTTGACAGAATTCACAACTGAACAATGATATGACATTAGATAGAAAGCCATGCACATCAACAAATGAAAATAGAGTTTAATAAGATATATGACAGCATGGAAAGAGTTCTTAACTTAGAGAGCCCAACTTAGACTTATGAGCTCTGAGTTTCTATCACTAACTACTTATGTGATTGAACAAGTCACAAAATCTTCTAAACTGTCAGTTGATTTTTCTATTCTGTAAATAAGGGTATGAACTAGATGAATTATAATGTGTCCTCCTACTTTAGATTTCTGATCTTTATTTTTGGAATTAAAACTTCAAATTGGTAGAGGTGACAAAAAAGGAAAATGACACGTTGGTGAGACTGTGAAAAAACAGGTACATTGATGTACTGTTAGTATAGATTAAAATTAACACAGCTGTTCTTGTAAATAATTTGGAACCATGACCCCAAAGTTATTAAACTGTGTACACACTTTGATTTAATGATTCAGGTACTACCCTCGAAGAGATCTAAAGGAAGAAGAAGATTTGCTTACACAAAAACATTCATAGTAGCTCTTTCTGTAGTGATAAAGACCTGGAAACTATGAGGATGCCTATCAACTAGGGAATGATTTAATAAAACAGAGCAAATGAATGTAATGGAATATTGTGAATGAAAAAGGATGAAATGATAGCGTCAGAGAAAGTTCTATTGAGCTGTTTCAGAGTAAAGTGAGTAGAACAATTTATATTACAACATCAGTACATTGAGAAAGGACTTAAGACTTTGAAAGTCTTGAGAAGTCCTATTAAAGCAATGACCAATTATGCTTCCAGAATTCTGTTGAGGAATCCATGCCCTTGGATTGATATCCAAAGATGGGGAAAGGATTGAATTTCTTACCAGGATTCTGAAAGAGTCCCAAAGCAGCATCTGGAAGAAAGATAAGGAAAATGACATTGATAATTGCAGAATTGCAATGGATAATAGTTTTTCTGGTTTAATTGAAAACAGCATAGAGATAGTTAAGTCATGGGAACTGATGAAATCACCCAAATGAAGTCATATAGAAAGAGAAGAGAAAAGAAACTAGGAGCAAACACTCAAATTCTTCTACAGTTATAGGGCATAGTCTGGATGAGGATCCAGCAAAAGAGACTGAGAAGGAAAGATCAGATAGGTAGGAAGATAACCAGGAAGGAGTAGTGTTTTGAAAACCTAAAAAGAAGACAGTATCATGGAGTAGATGTTCAACAGTGTCTAAGGCTGCAGAGATGTCAAGGAAAACGAATAGTGATAAAATCCCATCATATTTGACAACTTAGAAATCATTAGTATGTTTGGATAAAGTAGTTTCAGTGAAAGGTTAAGATTGGAAGTGGGATTATAAAAAGGTTAAGAAAAGAGTGAGAGATGAGAAAGTAAAGATACCTATTGCAGATGACCTATTGTAGATGTAGTAATGTAACTGCAAAGGGCAGGAGACATAGAGCTATAGTTAGCAAGAATGGAAGGATCAAGTCACAGTGTTTCAGGATAAGGGATACATATTCATGTTTATAGGCATTAGGGAATGAGTCAATAGAGAGGGAGATATAGACTAGTGATGATGGAGGGAGTAATCTGTTGGAGGAGATGAGATGGAATAGGATCACCTGGAGAGCTAGAGAAGTTAATTTTGGTAAGGAATAAGACCACCTCATCATGTGAGACATGATAAAGAAGGAAATAGTAGCAGAAGGCATCTGAGTGATGGGGAATGAGGAAGAGGGGAGAAGAGGGAGCTCACAGAAAATGATTTTTTTTATATAACATATGATGCAAGGTTCTCAACTGAGAGAGTGGAGGTAAAGGGGACATGGAAAGTTTAAGGAGGGATGAAATGATTTGGAAAAGCCACTATGGAGAATGGGATAGTGAATTGAGAAAGGAGGTACAATAGAATTACCTAGTGCCAGTGAGGTCCCAATTGAGGATATATGAACTTGGTCAGAATGGTCGCATGATTTTCTTCACTTTTGTTCAGCAGCAGTTATATAGGATTGAAGGTGAATGACTGTTGGCAGCTTGACTGGGCATAATGGGAGATGATAAGGGGGCTAGTGATTCAAGAGAGGAGGGCAGTGTACCAGTGAGTTCATTCACCAAAGGGTCAAGATGGGGTAAAAAGGAGAGTACTTAGGATAGAGGAAGTGACCAGGGAAAGAATCATGGAGTCAAAGGATTAGAGGTCATGGCATAGATGAAGAGTAAGGTTTTGTAAAAGAAAGAAGGAGGGATTAAAAAAACCAAAAAGCTTTGGTAATATAAAGAAATACCCAGGCTACTCCCACTTCTCATATTCCTCACAGGACTCAGATGCCTTCTGTTACTATTTACTGCTTCACCCCAGTTTCATACAAAGTCTTTTTTTTTTTTTTACTGAGGCTATGCCCTCTATATTCACAAGTGATTTAATTTATCCTAACTTCTCCAGAACAATGCTTCTTTATTATCCTCATTTATTCTACCAGCTTATCTCCAATTGCTCCCTGTCCACTGACTGTACAGCCTAAAAATATTCCCATGTTTCTCTCATTCTCAAACAACCCTTACCTGACAAACAAGATCTTTGTCTGTCTGTCCTTTGAACTAGTGAGGTGGTATTGCAGATGGTGGTATTGTAGTTGAAGATAACTGAAGGAAGCCAGGAGAATAAAAGATGAGAAGGGAGTGGAAAGAAGGAATTCAAGGTAAGGGAGGTAGTAGAAATGCAGAGGAGGTATGAGATCAAGTATGCAAGAAAAAGCAAGAAGCCTCGTGTCAGAAGATCACAGAAAGCGTAGCAGAAAATGAAATGCATGAAGACAAGAAAGGTAGGAAGGGTACAGTTTCTGAAAGGTTGGTCAAGTTCTCTGGGCTAATGGAAAATTTCTCACTGAGGCTACTTTCCAAGTGATATTGTAGTAAGGTCATTTTTCCTTCTAGACCAACTCAAGCAAGACCAGCATCAAAGAATGACATGATGTCCTCTTGGATTTATAAAGAGGGGAGGAAACAGGTAGAGAAAAGACAAATGGAAATGTTAATTCACTTCTGAGTCATAAATTTCATCATAAATTATAAACAATTTTTCTCTTCTCACTTGCATTCTGGAGAAATTCTATTAGAGACACAACTTGGATCAGAACCAATATTTTAGGTAAAATTTCTTTTTTTAAAAAAATCTATCAATGATAATACATGATTAGGTATCTTTGGCAATATTATAATTGTCAACTACTGAAAATTGACAACTGAATCAGAAAGTGGTGTCATAGTTATTTCCTGTCATTAGAATAGATTTTGGAATGTAGGGTAACAATTATTCTTAGGAGTAAACTTCAAAGATAGTTTTTTGTTGCTGCCAATTGTGCTAGACCTCCTTGAAAGCTGACTTGTTAATTTAAAAGGCAGCATCTTACTGATCCTCAATGTGGAGAGAGGTGTGGAATGCAGAAAGTGTCATCCAGAAAAGGAGAAGGCTGAAGAACAGGTTATAGACTAACAGGAAACGTCTTTTTTATGACTGGACTATGTAAAAGCAAATGCAAAGGAATGATGGAAGATACAGACACACTTTCTTAGTTTAGTGAAAAGGAGAAGGAAGAATCAGCTTCTTTTCCTCTAGCCCACGGGTGGAGAACATGTGACCCTGAGGCCTCATGTGGACCTTTGGGTCCTCAAGTGTGGCTCTTTCACTGAATCCAAACCTGTGAAGTCTGGACCTAGAGGACTACAGGTGAACTCAAGGTCACACATTCCCTACCCCTGCTCTATCCTTTCCTACTGCTCAGTATGGTTTAGGTGTAGGAGCCTATATGATCTCATGTTAAATATCAAGATATACTTAATGTACTACAGGACAAGTTATGATTTTATAATCAAATTCTATCCTATTTTCCATAGCCAGTAATGGTAATTACATAGTAATAAAAGTTTGCAAAACTTTTTGCATATGTTCATTTATTTGATTCTCACATTTGCTAGGTGATGTAGATTTTATTATTATCCCCAATTTATAGATGATAAATCTGAACTTGAGAGAGATTTATATATTTATTGCTCAGTATCACAGAGTTTAAGGTCTGAGGCAGGATTTGAACTCAAGTCTTCCTGATTTCAATTCCTACACTTTATCTAGTATACTATTTAGCACCTTAATCTTTAGGATTCATTTAAAAACATTTATACGTTCAGCTTATAGAAACTATTTTAGATGTATTTGGATGCCTGTACTTAAGGTAGAAAATTTCTATGAATTTCCATGTTCTTTGAAGTTACCATAAATAACACTTTCCCTCTCACAGAAAAACAAAACATAACAAAAAAACCCAACTCTTTTCTTTGTTGACTAAGGTTCAATTTATTACATTGTCCTACTAGCTTCTTGCTCATAAGGATGGATGTTCCATCACTATGCTAGCAGACAATGTATTGATATTATGGAGCTGATGTTGCTCCAGGATATTTCATTTATCCTTTTCCCCTCCAGATTTGCAGATTCCATACAATTCATAGCTTTTCAAACTCTGTACACATATCAATTTGTATTAAGAAACTGCGTTTGGGCATCAGGTAGCACTGGATTCTCAAGGTAAACTATTGCTGGGTGGCAGAAGTTTCTCTGCACTTATCTGGTATGGAGGTCAGGTCTAGAGGTGGGATGTGCTGACAACATTCTGTCCCTGAGCACAAAAAGGTTTACTTTGATTCGCTAGCTTGATGAGAGCTGGATGGTGATGCATGTCCATGATACAATGATGTATAAAGCAAATTGTTCATGTTGTCCAACAGAGTTTCCTGTGATTTGCTTGTGTGGGGCCAAATCAAAATACCTTTATACTTAGAGTAACAAGAACATAGAGACTACCAGTGACCTTTGAAGAACCTGTTACATGGGCAATTAGATCACAAGTGAATTGAGTGCCAGGTCTGGAGTCAAGAAGACTGATCTTAGTGAGTTCAAATCCAGCCTCAGACACTTACTAGCTGTGTGACCCTGGACAAGCCATTTAATCCTGTTTGCCTTGATTTTCTCATCTATAAAATGACCCAGAGGAGGAAATGGCAAACCACTCCAGTATTTTAGCCATGGAGTCACTCCCAAATGGAGACACTACTGACAAATGACTGGACAACAAAATATGAAGAAACTGCATCTACCAATGTAGACTCTTCTAAGAAAAAAAGAAAAGAGAAAATCTGATCTGTGCATAAAAATTATTGGACTTCTCTCTAGAAAAAGGAATTGTGTAACATACTAGAATGAATTTGATACCTTGTTTTGAGTACTTTTTAAAAAATTTCTGCTAGACATCTTGCTACTGCTCAGTTTATAGATGAGGAAATTAAACTGATGCATTAGCTCTCCAGAAAGCACTATGGAGATAGAAATAAGAAAGCAGAGAAATTGCAGCAAGCCAGGTATCTAGATAGGTGGCACAAAGGAGAGAGTGCTATTCCTAGAGTTAAGAAGACTCATCTTCCTGAATTCAGATCTGTCCTCAGACACTCACTAGCTGTGCTACTGAGCAAATTATTTAGCACTGTTTCCTCCATTTTCTCATCTTTAAACTGAGCAAAAGAAGCAAATGGCAAAGCACTCCAATATTTTTGTCAAGAAAACAAAATCAAAACCAAAATGAGGTCACGAAGAGTGGAACATGACTGGGCAGCAGTTACAAGATGTCTAGGAGAAATTTAAAAAAATGTTCTCAAAATAAGAGTTGTATTGTAGAGAGAAAAGGAAGCACATATAATATGAGGATATTTGAAAACTTTATAGCCTCTATTTCCTTCATTCCACTCCAATGACCCAAAAAGACTTGAATTAATGAATTTATATGTTATTGCTTTCCAGAAGAGAAGGTCTTGATACTGCCATACTAGGCTATGCCATCAGTACAAACACATTTTGCAGACTTTAGGTATTTCTGAGCCTGTTTAATAATAATCATGCCCTTTCATCTCTAGTGAATTATTAAAAAGAAAATTAATCTTAAACAAAGACACTTACAAATTAATGGTCTGTGACTTAGGAAACTTGCTTCTTCCAGATAATTTTTCCCCTCTTTAAATTAATGTTGTTGTTGATGCATATTTTATAGGTTTGGTGGAAAGTCACTCCTAACTCTATGAAGGAATCATACAGGCATAACTGAAAGCTGTCAAATAAATAATTTATGGAGGAAAGCATATCTTAAGTGGGACAAATATCTTTTATACCTCATCTGCATCAGTAGCATAAGAAATGCAATGCAATGAATAGAATGCATTTTCTGTAAAGAGGTATAATTCACCCAGTGAACATTGTTGGAGTAGTAGATAGGACACTGGTTCAGGTCCAGAAAGTAGAACTATGTGTTGATACAACCTGGGTTCAAATCTTGCCTTGGATGAGTCTGTGTGATACTGGGCAACTCACATGATCTATTTGGGAATCAATTTTCTGAACTGTTAAATGAGGGGGTTGAGCTTGGAAACCCCCAAGGTTTTTTTTTAACTCTAAAAACACAGTGTCATTATCTGTTCCCTCCCCCCTGACTTATGAGGTTCTTGAGAGCATGAAATATAGTGGGGTTAAGTGCATTTTGAAAAGTAGGCTTCATGCAGATGATAACCTCAGCTTCTAAAATGTTATTACAGGTTGTCTAAGATTAGATTTACATCGAGGGATCCTCTCTACAAATGCCTTTGCAAGTCAGAAAGTGCAATATGTTCACATTGCTATATTAGTGACAGTAACAATGTACTAACTGATAGAATCATAAAATCTCCTACTCTCCTCATTCTCACCATTCATCTACAGTATAAAGTCTCCCTCCTATGGAAGATGGAACTCTTTACCTCATGAGAGAGGGGGTTTATTCCACATTATTTTTCCTAATTCATTAAACAAGAAATAATATAATAAATATTACTTGGCCTCCAACTGTACACAAAACAGTGTGCTAGATGTTAGGGGAAGATACAAATGAAATAGAGCTTTCACTCAAGCCTGGAAAAGTTTAAGTGTTGCTACACAGACCGCAGCAAGACCCTGGTGGAGGAATCCTGATGCCAGGCTAAGTGTCTATGGTAGGATGGCATCAGTTGGGAGAAATTTGGAGAGGAAAGAGATTCTTTTTCCCTTGAAAGACACACATGATGGCAGACTCTTTACATACCCAACACCAGACATGTTGATAGAGAGAAAAAAGACTGAAAGCAGTAGACATGTAGGAGAAAATACCAGGTACCAATTTCTAACCCTCCTTCTTATGAACTTTGATAAATTTCCTTTGAGTGAGATTGGAGTCATTCCCTATTGGTCTAATCTGACACCTATCTAAAGAGTTCATTCACTCTTAGGTATTTCCTGGTATATTCTAATCTGTAAAATTCTAATTTCTATTTGCCATTTTGAGTGGATAAATATGTTTACTCATAGTTCATAATCATCTTTTTTTTTGATAAATAGTATTTGGT
The DNA here is from genome assembly GCA_023548195.1 of Bettongia penicillata ogilbyi. Classification (NCBI taxonomy): domain Eukaryota; kingdom Metazoa; phylum Chordata; class Mammalia; order Diprotodontia; family Potoroidae; genus Bettongia; species Bettongia penicillata. Next base: position 329,487 of record JAJHZJ010000898.1, on the reverse strand, counting down.
GGAAAACACTTAAGCCTTTTAAGGTAAACTTGGGATAACATACCTTGTCCTTAATAGCATTCAGAAAAATGACATTTTAAAAAAATATGCCCCAAACCTGCAATTTTATAGGTATGTATAGATAAACAATATTTATAAATAGATATAGATTCTAGTAAAGTAGTGCTCATAGAGATTGCATAACAGAGCAGTCAACCTCATTGCTCTTCTCCTGCTCCCCTCAAATCAGTATTCCTTTGGAAAGGGGTGTGCTAGAATAGAAAGACATCAATCATTATCTCTTGGGAGCTGTTTTTTGGATAACCCTTGTGTTCATATATAGTACTTAGGCACACAAAAACCTTACACAAAATTCTGATATAGTCTCTGTTATCTAGGACTTATAAGTTCTATCATCTACGAGCAGAAACATACACAGGCAGACAGAGCTGTACCTAGTCCAGGATGCTGATATGAAGTTGTGATTTGGTGGATTTCTATACCTTAGAGAATTACAAAATGAAGGAGCTGACTTCTTTCTAGCAGTTACAAAGTGTGGGTATGCTTGTTCTTTTGAAAAGAATGCAACCAGGGGTGTAGCCAAGATGACAGAGTAGAAAGACACACATACTCTAGCTCTTCCTCCGCAGCCCATAAAATACCTGTAAAAATGACTTCAACAAATTCTAGAGCAGCAGAAGCCACAGAATGACAGAGTGAAAGAGATTTCCAGCCCAAGGTGACCTGGAAAGCTGACAGGAAAGGTCTATCTCACCAGATGCTGAGCAGAGTGCAGCCCAGCCTACCCACGAGGCACCATGAGGAACAGGACTGGAACAGGCCTCAGGGGTGGAATCCCCAGCAGTAGCAGAGGTTCTCAGATCCCTCAACTCACAAACACAAGGAAACTTCAAAAGTGAGTGAGAGGGCTTTTCCAACTTGGCAAGAAGGGAGCAGGATCTTCCCCTAGCCCCAGCCTGAGGCAGTAGCAGCTATGGTACTGGTGATATCAGTGATGGTGGCAGCTACAGCATCCATTTGTGAAACCCTCAACCTAAATCTCCTGGAGGAATTCAGCAGTCAACCTGAACCTCAGCCTTGAGCACTGTCCTGGGGTGAGAAGGAGTGCTGGGCTGGTGAGGTAGTTGAGGAGAGGGAATTCTACTATCTCAGATTCTGAACAGAAAAGTTTTTGGTTGCTCTCAGACCAGTAAGCATGCCAGGAGAGGAGTAAACTCCTCTCCTTTGATTGTGCCACCTTGGAGGAACTGAAAACTTTCAGGTCCCCTCTTCTTGACAAAGGATTCAAAAGTCATGTAACTGACTGGGAAAATGCCCAAAATAGGGAAAAAAAAATAAGACTATAGAAGGTTACTTTCTTGGTGAACAGGTATTTTCTTCCATCCTTTCAGATGAGGAAGAACAATGCTTACTGTCAGAGGAAGTCAACGCTTTTGCATCCAGTACCTCCAAAATGAATATGTAATGGACTCAGGCCATGGAAGAGCTTGAAAAGCGAGTCAACAGCTTGCTAAAAGAGACTCAAAAAATGCTAAAGAAAATAACACCTTTAAAGATAGGCTAAATCAATTGACAAAAGAGGTCCAAAAGGCCAGTGAAGAAAAGAATGCTTTATAAAGCAGAATTAGCCAAATGGAAAAGAAGTTTCAAAAGCTCACTGAAGAAAATAGTTCTTTAAAAATTAGAATGGAGATGAAGGAGGCTAATGACTTTATGAGAAACAAAGAAATTAAAAAGCAAAAGAATGAAAAAGTAGAAGATAATGTGAAATATCTCATTGGAAAAATAGCTGACCTGGAAAATAGATCTAAGACAGATAATTTAAAAACTATGGGACTACCTGAAAGCCATGATCAAAAAAAGAGCCTAGACATCATATTTCATGAAATTTTCAAGGAAAACTGCCCTGATATTCTAGAACTGGAGGGCAAAATAAATATTGAAAGAATCCCCTGATCACCTCCTGAAAAAGACCCAAGAAACCCTCATAGGATTATTGTAGTCAAATTTCAGAGTTCCCAGGGTCAAGGAGAAAATATGGCAAGTAGCTAGAAAGGAACAATTCTAATATTGTGGAAATACAATCAGAATAACACAAGATCTTTTAGCTTCTGCATTAAGGGATGGAAAGTCTTGGGATATGATATTTCAGAAGTCAAAGGAACTGGGATTAAAACCAAGAATCACCTACCCAGCAAAACTGAGTATAATACTTCAGGGGAAAAATGATCATTCAATGATACCGAGTACTTTCAAGCATTCTTGGTGAAAAGACCAGAACTGAATAGAAACTTTGACTTTCAAACACAATAATCAAGAGAAAAGATAAGCAGGAAAGAGAAACAATAAAGGACTTACTAAAGTTGAACTGTTTACATCCCTACATGGAAAGATGAGATTTGTAAGTCTTGAGACTTTTCTCAGCATTTGGGTATTTGGAGGGATTACACACACACACACACACACACACACACACACACACACACACACATACACACACACACATAGAGAACACAGGTTGAGTTGAATAAGAAGGGGTGATATCTAAAAGAATAAAATTAAGGAGTGAAAGAGGAATATATTGAGAGGAGAAAGGGAGAAATCGAATGGCACAACTTATCACTCATAAAAGAGAAAAGAAAAATATTTTTCATTGGATAAGAAAAGGGAAGAGGTGAGGGAAAAAAGTGAAACTTATTCTCATCACATTTGGCTTAAGGAGAGAATAACATACTCACTCAATTTGGTATGAAACTCTATCTCACACTACAGGAAAGTAGAGAAGAAGGGGACAAGTGGGGTAAGGGGATGATAGAGGAGAGGGCAAGTAGGAGAAGGGAGTAATTAGAAGTAAACACTTTTGGGGAGGGACAATGTCAAATGATAAAGTAGAATAAATGGAGAACAGGATAGGATGGAGGGAAATATAGTTAGTCTTATACAGCATCACTATTATGGAAGTCTTTTGCAAAACTACACATATGTAGCCTGTACTGAATTGCTTGACTTCTCAATAGGAATGAGTGGAAAAGGAGAAAGGGAGGGAAGTTGGAACTCAAAGTATTAGAAATGAGTGTTGAAAATTGTTTTTGCATACAACTTGGAAATAAGAAATATAGGTATTGGGATATAGATATCTATCTTGCCCTGTAATAAAAGAGAGAAGATGGGGACAAGGGAAGGCTGGGGTGTGATAGAAGGGAGGGCATATTGAGGGAAGGGGTAATCAGAGTGCAAGGTGTTATGGGGTGGGAGGAGGGGAGATATGGGGAGAAAATTTGGAACTCAAAATTTTGTGGAAATGAATGTTGAAATTTAAAAATAAATAAATAAACACTAAAAAATGGAGGAGAATAAAAAGAAATGTAACCCACCTGAATCCATCTCCCTATATTTTCCCTTCTACACACACCGTTTGGTTGCTTTGCCTTTCCTAACTTGAAAGAATCAAGTGATTTGGGTTCAGCTATAAACTATTGCCCAGGGATCTTGCATATTGTGGAACATCCAAGATCTGTCATAGGATCAATGACAATGACAGACCTTGGGATCTCTGGTAATTCTTTCTTCTCCACTTGTCTTCCCCTTCTCCCCACTGGCAATATTTGACTCAGATGGTAAAATTTTTAGTCACATTTTTAGACAGCTATCATATGCAACAATATCATAATAAATGTGATAGAGATACTTCTGGGGGAGGAACCAATATCATGGAGTAAAGGAAGGACTCAACTCAGCTTTTTCAAAGCTCTCCTCTGGGGGCAGAGTAAAAGCAGGGACTTCTCTAAACTCTCTCTCAAAGCCCTCCAAATACCTGTAAAAAATGATTCTAAAAGCATTCTAGAGCTACAGAACCCACAAAGTGACAGAATGACCAAATCCCTAGCCCAAGACAAGCTAGAAAGTGGAGAGGAAGGGTCTTTCACACAGGGTAAATAGCAGAGTGCAGTCCAGTTTGTGTCATAACAACACAGACAGGCAGGAGCAGGCCTCAGTGGATTGAACCAATGGCAGTTGTGGCAGTTTCTAGACTTGTCAACCCACAAATGCCAAAAAGGTCAGTGGGAACTCTGTGGGACCTGGACAAAAGAGGACTGCACAGTCTGGCCAGGTCTGGCCCCAGCCCCATGGTGGTGGGTGTGGTGGCAGAGGCAACTGGGATAACAGCAGCAGCAGTGGCAGAGGCTGTGTGATGGAACTCTGGGCCTACAGAGAGTGGGGGATTGAGCAACCGATGCAAAATCCCTGAAGCCTGGCACAGTACACCCACCCCTATGCCACCTCTACTGGAAGCAGAGTTCTAACTTGACAAAGAGTTAGAAAGTAAAATGTTTGACTGGGAAGATGAGTAAACATCATAAAATAACTCAGACTCTAGAATCTTACTTTGGTTACAAGGAAGGTCAAGGCATATAACCAAAGGAGGACAGCAGAGTCAAAACTCCTACCTTAGAAGCCTCCAAAAAAAATATGAATACAGGCCATAGAAGAGCTCAAAAAGGATTTTGAACATCAAGTAAGACAAATAGAGGAAAAATTGGGAAGAGAAATGAGAGTGAGGCAAGATAAGCATGAAACCAATCAACACCTTGCTGAAGGACACCCCCCAGAATACTGAAGAAAACAACACCTTGGGGAATGGTTGAACAAGTTATGGTATATGAATGTCATGGAATACTATTGTGCCACAAAAAATGACAAACAGAAGGACTTCAAAAAAGTCTGGAAATACTTATATGAACTGGTGCTGAGTGAAGGGAGAAGAATCAGAACATTATACACAGTCACAGCCACAGTGTGTGAGGACTGTTTCTGGTAGACTTAGCCTTTCAAAGCAATGCAAGGACCTAAAACATTCCCATAGGACTCTAGGCAAAATGTCATCCACATCCAGAGAATGAGCTATGGAATTGGAATGCAGAACAAAGCAGACTATTTTCTCTTGTGTTATGTTTTGTTTTACTTTGTTTTTTCTTATGGTTTCTCCCACTCATTTTAATTCTTCTATGCAACATGACAAATGTGAAAACATGTCTAACAAGAATGTATGTGTAGAACTCATATAAGATTCCATGCCATCTCAAGTAAGGAGTGGGGAGGAATTTAAGACTTATGGAAGTGATTGTTGAAAACTGAAAATAAATAAAGAAATTAAAAAAAAATATCGCATAACCCAAATGGACAAAAAGTCCAAAAACCAGTGAGGAAAAATGCCTTAAAAAGCAGAATTGGACAAATGAAAATAGGAAATCCAAAAGCTTACTGAAGAAAATAATTCCTTCAAAATTAGAATGGAATAAATGGAAACCATAACTCTGTGAGAAATCAAGAAATTATAAATTATAACCAAAGAATGAACAAAATAGATGGCAATGTGAAATATCTCACTGGAAAAAAAAAAAAAAAACACCAAAACTACTGACCTGGAAAAAAAAAAGATCCAGGAGAGATAATTTAAAAATATTGGACTACCTGAAAGCCATGATAAAGAAAAGAGCCTAGATATCATCTTTGAAGAAATTATCAAGGAAAACTTCCCTGATATTCTAGAACCAGAGAGTAAAATAGAAATGGAAAGAATCCACCAATCACCTCTGGAAAGACATACTAAAAGGGAAATGCCTAAGGAATACTGTAGTCAAATTCCAGAAATATCAGGTTAAGGAGAAAATATTGCAAGCAACCAGAAAGAAACAATTTGAGTATTGTGGGAATACAATTAGGATAACACAAGAGCTAGTAGCTTCCACATTAAGGGATCAAAAGATTTGGAATATGATATCCTGGAGATTGGAGGAGCTAGGATTAAAACCAAGAATCACTTACCCAGCAAAATTGAGTATAATATTTGAGGGGAAAATGGAATTTCAATGAAATTGATGACTTCCAAGCATTCCTGCCAAAATAACCATAGCTGAATAGAAAATTTGACTTTCAAATACAAGAATCAAGAGAAACATGAAAAGGTAAACAGGAAAGAGAAGCCATAAAGGACTTATTAAAGTTGAACTGTTTGCATTCTTACATGAAAAACTGATATTTGTAACTCATGAGACCTTTTTCACTATTAGGGTAGTTAGAGGGAATAGGCATACACACATATATGTATATTTATGTATGTGTGTGTAAGAATGTATGTATGTATGTAGGTGTGCATAAGTATGTATATATATATGCATATATTATACATTTGTAGATATGTATGTATGCATGGGTATATGTGTGTATGTACATATCTATATCTACATCTATCTATCTATCTATCTATCTATCTATCTATCTATCTATCTATCTATCTATCTATCTAGACAGAAGGCACATGGTGACCTGAATAAGAAGGGACAATACCTAAAAAATAAAGTATACTGTTGAGTGGAATGTACTAGGAGTAAGACAAGGGAGAGGTAGAATGCAGCAAGCTTTTACAATGGAGGCAAAGAGCGGGGAGATGAAAGGGAATAAGTGGGTCTTACTTTCATGGCATTTGGCTTAAGCAGGGATTAAGACATACTCAATTAGATATAAAAATCTATTTTACCTGGCAAGATGGTAATGGGGAAGGGTGTAAGAGAGGGAAGGTAACAGAAGGGACAGACAATTAGGAAAAAGGATAATCAGAAGTAAACACTCTTGTGAGAGGATAAGTAAGGGAGAGAATGGAATAAATGGAGGGCAGGATAGGACAGAACAAATATGGTTAGCCTTTCACAGCATACCTATTATGGAAGTGTTTTACATGATTACACGTGTATGATGTATATTGAATTGCTTGCTTTCTCAGTGAGGGTAGGGAGGGAGGGAGAGAATATGGACCCAAAGGTTTAATAATGAATGTTAAAAATTGTTTTACCATGAAACTAGGAAATAAGATGTGCAGGCAGTGGAGTATAGAAATCTATTTTGCCCTACAGGAAAATAGAGGGGAGGGTGATGGAAGAAGGGTGGTTAGTAGAAGGGAGGATAGATTGGAGGAAGGGGTGGATGGGGTGCATGTTGTCCTAGTATGGGGGTGGGGAGAGATGGGAAGAAAATTTTGAATTCAAACTCTTGTGGAAGTGAATGTTGAAAACTGAAAAATAAATCAATTATATATTTAAAAAAATAAGATTTTCAGGTGGAAGCTTATGACCCTATGAAAAATCAGGAAACAATAAAAAAAGTCAAAAAAGGAAAAAAAAGAACATGCGAAGTGTCTCATTAAAAAGCTGAGTTGGACATTGGGTTGAGGAGAGATAATTTAAGAATGTTGGACTACTTGAAGGTCATAATCAAAGAAGGATCCCGGGCAATATACCTAAAGAAGTTATCAAGGAAAACTGTCCCAATATCCTAGAAAAGGGGCTTAAAATATAAATTGAAAGACTCCACCAATCACCACCTGAAAATGATATTTAAATGAAAGTGTCTAAGAATATTACAGCAACTCCAAAATTTGAGGTCAAAAGAAAATACTTCAAGTAACCAGAAAGTACTATTCAGATACTGTGGAACTACAATCAGGATCACACAAGATCTAACAGCTACCATGTTAAAGAAGTGGAGGGCTTAGAATATGGTAATCCAGAAATCAAGAAAGTAGGATTTGAAACAAGAATAACACCCAGCAAAACTGAAAATAATCCTTCAAGAGAAAAAAAAATCTTTATTTAATGAAATAGAGAACTCTCAAGCATTCCTGATGAAAAGACCAGAGATGCACAGAAAACTTGATGTTCAAACACAGGACCCAAGGGAAGCATCAAAAGGTAAGCAAAAAACAAAAGCAAAAACAAAACAAAACAAAAAAACACAAGATATTCAATAAAGTTGACCTATTTCCACTTCTATATGTGAAGATGATACCTGTTGCTTCTAAGGACTTTATCATTATTAAGGAAGCTAGAAAGAGTCTACATAGGCAGAAAGCATGAATGGGAGTTGATTTATGTAGGGATATTCCCCCTAAAAGGAAGGGTTGAGAAAGAGAGATGCACTTGGAGAAGGGGAAAGGGAGAAGCAGAATGTGGAAATTTTTCTCACATAAAAGAGGCTTAGAAGAAAGAACTTCTACACACTGAAGAGGGAAATGAGACTGGGTGGTAGGCAATGTTTGAAATTCATTCTCATTGGAATTAGTCCAAAGAGGAAATATTCCTCCCTCTCCCCCAACTCTCTCTCTCTCTCTCTCTCTCTCTCTCTCTCTCTCTCTCTCTCTATATATATATATATATATATATATATGTATGTATGTATATATATATATATACATACATATATATATATATATATATATATATATATACAACATAAAATTCAATTGGATATATAAATCCATATAAATCAGTAGGAAAACAGGAGGGCATAAATAAAGAAGAGGAAACGATAGAAAGGGAGGGTAGATAAAGAGTGGAAGTATTCCAAAGCAAATAGACTTTTATGAAAGGGTAGGGTAAAAAGAGGGAGGGAGAGAGAATTCCATATTTACTTGGCAGAAATACTGGGGGAGTTTGCCACTTTTTTCTCCAGGTCATTTTACAGATGAGGAAATTGAGACAAACAGGTTTAATTGACCAGGGTCACACAGCTAGTAAGTGTCCGAGGCCAGATTTGAATTCAGATATTCTGACTCCCAGTCTAGTTCTCTATCCACTCCTTCATCTAGTTGTCCTAATAAACAGAAGAAAATGGGGTAAGAACATCATAATGGTAAGTGTGATGTGTTAACCCATAAAACAGAATTAAATATCAGAATGGATTAGAAACTAGAATCAAACAATATGTTGTTTATAACAGACACACTTGAAACAGAAAGACATATACACAAATGAGTTAAAATATGGAGTTGAATCTATTATTCTTCAGCTGAAATTAAAAAAAAAAAACATCAGTAGCATCCATTAGCTCAGGTAAAGCAAAAATAAAGCTAATTGAATAGATGAATGAGAAAACTCTGTCTTGCTAAAAGGAACCATGGATAATGATGTAATATCAGTACTAAACACATGCACCTAATAATATGGCATTCACATTTTTTAAAAAAAAGTTAAATAGTTAGAAGAAGAAATAAGCTATAAAGTTATACAAGTGGGGGTACTTCACTTTTCTTCCCTCAATGCTAGATAAATCTAACTATAAAATAAATAAGAAATAAGTTAAGGAGATGAGTAGAATTTTATCAATGTTAAATGCCATAGACCTCTGACAAAAATTTAATGGCAATGAAAAGGTATATATCTTTTTTCTCAGTTGCATATGGCACTGTAATAAAAAATAACTATATAGTAGAGTATAAAACCTCACAATCCAATGCAGAAAGACAAAATGTTAAATGCATCCTTTCCAGATCATACTACAATAAAATTGCATTCAATAAAGGGCTGTGGAATCACACATAAAAATTAATTTGAAACTAAACAATATAACCCTGAGGAATGAATAGGTCAAAGAACAGATCATAGAAACAATCAATAATTTCATTAAAGAAAATGACAACAATGAGACAACATCCCAAAATTTGTGGATTGCAGCTAAAGCAGCACTTAAAGCAAAATTTTTATCTTTAAACCTGTTCATCAATAAAAGAAACAAAAGGAAGAAATTAAAAATCCACAATTAAGTACCAAAATGGAAATCCTGAAAATCAAAAAAAAGAATAATACAATTGGAAGTTAAAAGAATCATTGAACATAGCTAGAAGTAGGAACTGGTATTATAAAAAAAAGAATAATAAAATAGATGAACCATTGAAATCTGATTCATAAACAGAAGAAAACCGAACAGAAATGCAAAGGGTGAATACATTAGAAATGAAGATAATACAAAAATAATTATTAGCTGATATTTTGCCCAACTTTATGCCAACAAAACTGAAAATCTAAATGAAATGGATGAATAATTACAAAAGTATAAATTACTCAGTTTAGAAGAGGAAACATGGTACTTAAATAGTCCTAGCTTAGAAAAGGAAATTGAACAAGTTATAAGTGAATTCTCTAAGAAAAAATCCTAGGATCATATGGATTTAAAGGAAATTCTACCATACATTTAAGAAACAATTAATCCCATTACTATTTATCTATTTTTAAAATAGGTAAAGAAGGAATCCTACCAAATTACTTTTGTGACATAAATATGGTTTAACACCTAAACCAGGGAGAGCAAAAACAAAGAAAGAAGCTATAGGTCAATTTCCTCAATGATTATCTATGCAAAAATTTTAAATAAAATACTAACAAGGAGATTACAACAATATATCACAAAATTCATAGATATCACCAGGAGAGATTTATATCAGGAATGCAGGGCTGTTTCAATATTAGAGAAAGTGTTAGAATAATTAATCATATCAATAACAAAACCAAAATGATTATATCACCAGGTGAAGAAAAAGCTTTTGACAAAATACAACAATCTTTCCTATTAAAAATAGTGGAATGCACAGGAATCAGTGGACCCTTTCTTAAAATGATCTATGTAAAACCAAGAAGAAGCATTATCTACAATGGGAATAAACTTGAAGTCTTCCCAGTAAGATCAGAGGTAAAGCCAGGATGTCTGTTATCACCACTATTCAAGATTGCACTAGAAGTGTTAGATAAAGGAGTAAAACAAGAAAAAGGAAATAAGAGGAATAAAAGTATGCAATAAGGCAACAAAACTTTCACTCTTTGTTAACTATATGATGTTATACTTAAAGAACCATAGAGATTCAGCTAACAAGCTAATTGAAATGATTAAAAGTTTTAGCAGTTATAAGATATAAAATAAAGCCACAAAAATCATCAGCATATCCATATTCTATCAACAAAAGCCAATAAAAGTTTGAAAGGGAAAATCTATTTAAAATAACTGTGAACAATGTAAAATACTTACATGTCTACCTGTCCAGACAGATTTAGGGACTAAATGAACACATTTAAAAAACACACTTTTTTCTGTAAATAAAGACATGTCTAAGCATCTATTAATTGTTCATTAGTAGGCTGAGCCAATATAATCCAAATGATAACACCGTTAATTTGCTTATTTATTGTCATACCAAACAAATTACCAAGAATTACTTTATGAAGCTAGAAAAAAATAACATAATTCATCTGGAAGAACAAAAAAATCAAGAAAATCAAAGAACTCAATGAGAAAAAAATGTGATTTTTGATTTGGTGTGTATTAATTTCTGGCTACTACTTTGATTAGTTTTTTTATTTACTCAAATGTTTCTACTTACCTACTTTTTTTTAACTATACAAAGTAATCAAAATGATTACTCTTTTACAAAATAATTTGAGGTCAGGAAATGTTATGTATTTTTCATTTGTACTTTTTCTGATTATTTTTCTTGAGCTTCTAGATATTTTTCTTCTATACAATTGAATTTCATATTTTGAAAATATATAAAGTATCTCCTAAGAAGATATATTAATATATCATTAATATGTAAATTTATTGTACTCTAATTTATTAATAAAAGTAAGAATAGGCCTGTGATTTCAAGGGGAGAGGAAACTTCTTGCTGAGGAATTTCCTTTACTAGTACAAGATAGCAGTTTCTTTCAATTGTTCAAAAAAATTGCCTAAGGCACAGGGATAAATGACTTCCCCAGGGGCACATAGGTGGTACTTATCAGAGGCAGGAGGGGGAGGGATAGAAGCAAAGTCTTCTCATCTCAGAGGTCTGCTATATATTGACTACTCCATACTTCCCCTTTCACTTATTAAGATCTTCTAAAATGTAGCATTCATGAATGAACATAATATTCTAAATATTGTACAGGCAACAGATTGCATGTAATGGTTACCCCAATTTTTACCAATTTGGTATTAATATTATAAAGTGTTTTATCATAAACCAAATTGGCAAAAGTTACACATAATCAAGGTTATGAAATTAATTGAAATATGGAGATGCAGATCATACCTATAAAACAAATAATAATAATCAAATTATAAAATAGAAAATTCGCTACCATTATTTTTCTTAATGGACAGTTCAGTTCTCTGTGCAGAAACCTGATTGACCACATCACAGGTTGTGAAACTGCAGTCTCAAAGCTACATGTGGCCTTCTAGGTCCTTGGGTGAGACCTTTTGACTGACTCCAAGTTTTACAGAGCAAATCCTTTTATTAGGGACATTTGTTCTGTGAAGTTTAGATTCAGTCAAAAGGTGTGCACTTAAGGACCTAGAGGGCCACATGTGGCCTCAACACCACTGGTTCCTCACCCCTAGACTATTCCACTCGTTGTTGTTGCTTGACCCTCATTTACAAACAGAACCATGGCATCAGGAAGGTGATGCCATGCCTTGAAAGCAGATTGGATCTATCTGAGGGAGTGCTGGGAAAAGTCACCAGTCTCTTAGTCTTCCAGAGTCATCCTGTCCTCATGGCAAAATATAGATGAGGAGGACTGGAAATGGCTTCAGATGCAGTATACCATTCATTGATCCCTTCAAAAAAAAACCAACAGAAATGAAAACAGGGTCATTTGATGGGTATTGTTCAATTCAATTCATAATTGTTTATCAATTGCCTACTCTGTGTTGAGTTTTGGAGACACAATGAGAAAAAAAAAAGATTATCTGTCCTAAAAGAGCTTATGTTCTACTGATAGGGTATTCAGCTGAGGCTGAAATCTTTAAAACTGGTGGGGATTCTAGTTAAGAAAAACAGGAAATTTTATAGAAAATCCCATATTTCTCACATAATCTCTAAAGATTTCTAAAATGAATTCCATGAAGATAAATAATAAAGAAAATTGCAAAGGAACAGTCATAAGTAAGCTCTTCCATCCCTTTTAGGATTTCAGAAAAAAAAGATAACCCAGTGTCACACCTGGGAAGTCAGCATGAGCTCAGCTAAATGTGGAAGCTTATGGAGGCTGAGTGAAGGTTCATTACAGGAAAGCCAGTTTGAACTCTTATAAATAGACCAGGTGATAGTAAACATTAGGAGAGCAGTTGCACCAGGAAAGCCAGCATGAGTTCTGCAGATGTACCTGAAGTCAGCCAGTTCTGTGGAAGGATTGATTAGAAGACCGTATGAGCTCTAATAATTAGAGATCTAAAGCCAGGTCCCTGCCCTGTCCCATCTAAACAAAAGTAAAATCAATCTCCACAAATCACTGCACAAAGAGAAAACAAATGTACATTCCTTGGAGCACTGGGAGCTGCAGCAGGAAAAACAGAATGTACGTAATGCCTAGTATATATTAGGCTCTTAATAAATAATAACCAACTGGCTACTTAGCTCCAGACTTGTTATTCCAGAAAGACTGTTCAGAATTCCTGAGACCATTGTGATCTCCAATGTTCCACCAGCGTCTTTATGAGTCACAGCAGAAAACCAAACCACTCCCAACAGGAGAGCATTCAAGGACAAGAGAGAGTTTGGTTTAGGCTTGAACCCTTGGTGGATCAATTGAGACAAAATCCTAGGATTTCAACAGAGGATGAGGGAGCTCATACCATCACCTCCAGATTAATATCATGAGAAGTGAAAAAGATCAAGATTTCCCACTGTATGCAGGATCATCCATAGTTGTCCTGATCTATATCTGGACATGGACCCAGATGGCTCTGGAGGAGAAAGTGAAGCTAGAGACTTTGCATACCCCTTTCTCCCTTAAATGCAATTCATTTGCATAGCATGACATTACCTCCTTGATGTAATGGTCTTCTTTGAGAATGTAAGACAAACCACATGAGTAGTATTCTGCTAACAGAGGGGGAGGGCCAAACAAAACTTACCTATCCTATCTAACAAGGCCAAAGGGAGCTGACCTAAGCACAGACCTCCAGATCAACACCCAAGTCTGACAATATGGGCAAATGGAAGAAATTACTGAAAATAAGGAAGTAACTTTGGTTGTTCTTCAGTTGTTTTATTCATGACCATTGCTTCATGATCCCATGTGGAGTTTTCCTGTCAGAGATACTGGAGTGGTTTGCCATTTCCTTCTCTAACTCACTTTACAGATGAGGAACTAAGGCAAACAGGGTTAAGTAACTTTCCCAGAGTCACAAAGCTAGTAAATATCTGAGGTCAAATTTGAACTTAGGAATCGTACTGACTCCATGCTCACTTTACCCACTGTATGACATAGCTGCCCATTGAATAGTAAATTAACAATAAAGATGAATACCACCACCACCACCACCACCACCACCACCATTACCACTATTACTGTCACAACTACTACTACTAAATATATGGGTTGAGAGAAGTCCCAGTGATAAGACAAGAAATAAGTAACCCCACAACAATTACAAGCAGAGCCTCATTGGGAAATTTTTTCATTTATTCGTATTTAAATTGGAGGATTGAATATAAATACATATTCATGCAAATGTGATGTACAAATGTGTAGAAACAGAAAAAATTGAAAGGGAACTAAAAGAGGGACAGAAGAGTCAAGGAAGAATTAGTCTTTATCAAACTAAATATATATTTTGAGGTGTTGATAATGAAATGGGACTAAAGTAAAGAGAAAGAGACAGATGTTGGATTTGGGCTTAGAGAACAGAGAAAGGACAGATCACTACAATTTTAGATCAACAATGTTTCAGTGACAACGACAAGAACAACACATTTTTTCTCTTCATATTTTCCTTTTTTTAGGAAATTTTTTTTCTTTATTTATTTTTAGATTTCAACATTCATTTCCACAACATTTTGAGTTTCAAATTTTCTCCAAGGTGGTACAAATTAAGGGAGAGGAGTTTACTCTTCTCCTGGCCTGCACTCTGGTCTGGGAGCTACCAAAAGCTGTTCTGCCCAGGTTCGACAAATAGGATTCCCTTACCAGAGACTCTACCATGCCAGCACCCTTTCTCACCCCCGGGCCACCTCTCAGGGCTGAGACCCAGATCAGAGACTAAATTCTCCCAGGGTCTTTAGACTGAGGGCTCTAAAAAATGTATGCTGCTGCTTCCTAGGGTTGGGGCTAGGGTAGAACCCTCTTCCCTTCTCACCCAGGTGAAAAAGCTTTCTCACTGACCTTTGAAGCTGTCTTTGGTGTTTGTGGGTTGAGGGATCTGTGAACCACAGGTGCTGCTGGTAGATTCCACCCCTGAGACCTGCTCCTGTCCTGTTCTTGCCAGTGTCACACAACCAAGGCTGAGCTAAGCTCCATGGGCTGTGCTCCCGTGTATGCCCTGTGTGATAGATCTTTCTTGTTGGCTTTCTGGGCTGTCTTGGGCTGGAAATATCTTTCACTGTCTTTTTGTGACTTCTGCTGTTCTAGAATTTATTTAGAGTCATTTTTACAGGTATTTTATGGGCTGTGGGGAAAGAGCTAGAGTAGTTCTGTCTTTCTACTCTGCCATCTTGGCTCCATCCCCCATAATTTCCTTTGTAAAGTTTAGTGGGGGTGAGGGGACAGTAAGAAAAAGTGAGAGAAGCTATATTGGAAATAAATATCTAATTAATTTAGATGGTTGAAAGGTCTCAATTCAGTTCTTTTAGAGATAGACAATCATAAAATTTAAATTAAGAATTAAAACATAAAGTTTTCATCATGACTAGCAAAAGATGTTACATCTAAAAAGTTAGATCCTCAGTGATTATTTACTAGGAATCAAAAATATATACAGTTTCCCAATTTTGTGTTTTACCTTTGCAGAAGTTAAACATGTCCTAATACATAAATCATTCTGTCAGCTATCAATATTTTTAAGAGGTTACTATGTCCCAAGCAGTAGCAAAACAAAGAAAAGTAAAAAAAAAGATAGTCCCTGATTTCAAGGATTTTGGAGGGCACAACATGCAAACTTCAGTATTGAAAAAAATCAAGAAGACTAGAGAAAATTAACAGAGGGAAGTCAAGAAAGAATTCTGGTGTTAAGTGAAATTTTAGCTGAGACTTGAAGGAAGACAGAGAAACCAGTGAATCCAGGAGATGACTGAGGAGGGAGTTCATTCTAGGCATGAGGGACAGCTAGTGAAAATGCTGAAAAAAGAGAGATGGAATGTCTTATTTCAGGAATGATAAGGAAGGTAATGTCATTGTAGCACACAGGAAACAGGTTTGAAGGCATATGAAAGCTGAAAACGTGAGGAGAAGATAATGGAGTGCTTTTGAGCACTAAATAGAAGATGTTATATTTGTTCTTACAGTTAGTAAGGAACCACTGGGGTGACATGGCCATACCTTCCCTTTAGGAAATTCACTAACATGATAATTAGCATTTTATAAAGGGCTTTAAGGTTTTGGAGTACACACATACATGTAAAGTGTGTATATATATATGTATATATATGTACATATGTATACATATATATGAATATATATACACAAGTACTTACATACATATATAATAACAATTTTAGTTCTCAAATTAATGAATAAGCCGTAGCTGGATTTTACCCTTCAGCTATAATTTGGCAAACTATGATCTAAATATAAAAACAAAGTGTCATGTCACAAGCACATGAGATGATTAGGGAAGGAGATCCTTTCACAACTGTGAATAGGAGAAACCTACTTGACCAAACAAGGGTTAGAGAGGAATCTGAAATATAACAGGGACAATTTTTATTTCCTTAATTCAAAAAACTCTGGACAAAAAAAGCCAATGCATTTAGAATTAAAATGAAACAGTTAACTGTGGGAAAAGATGTAGCACATTTCTCTGGTAAAAATATTTCTAAGATACACAGGGAATTGATATATATCTCAGAAAAAAGTTATTTCTAAAAAAAGATAGTCAAGGGATATCCAGAAAGACTGTTTTCAAAAGAAGAAAGGAATGCATATTTATTTTTTTAAAAAACTCTGATTTACTAACAAGAGAAATACATATGAGATACAAACAATTCTTAGGTTCCTCTTTACAAGTATGAAAGTTGAAAAATAACAATTTAAAAGAAAAATATATTTGTTCCATGGGTTGGGGGAAATTAATCACACTACTGCAATATTGTGGTACTTTGACATGCCCTCACAATTCTGGATAGCTCTTCAGTACTTCACTTACTGAACCACTAAACTATACACAATCTTTGATAGTGTGTTACTTCTTCTAGTCCTTTGCCACAAAGAGATCAAGAGGGAAGTGACCTAGGTATTTTGTAGTAAAATTTTTCTATTTACTCTAGGAAAAAACAAGGGGAAAATAAGTATATTGTCAGTTAGGGAATGATTGAACAAAGTATTGGCTGTGGATATAAAATATTAATACGCAATGAAATTGCAAATAGGAAGGTTTCACAATCGCCTTGGAGTAGTTGCATGAACTGAATCAGAGTGAAGTAAGCAGAGGTATGATGATAATTTGTATGATTTCAACATTGTAGAAGAAAACAACTGTTAAAAATGTTGTCTTTCTGATCCCGAACTGAAAATAAGTCAGGTTATTAATTACACAAGAAAAGTTCTCTGCAAGACCCCCCAGATCCACTGATGTGCAAACCTTTAAAACTGTTAGTAGAGTTGAGGGAACTAACGTTGGTATTTTTATGGAATGTTTAAAGCCAGACATAAATATTTTAGGAAACGGAGCTGCTCAGTCATCTGAAGTTTATGGCCAGGCTCAGACTCATTTATCCAGTAAGCAGCTAGTGTCGAACCATAGTTTAATATTTCAGTTACACAATCTTGCAGCACAAAGGCAATGCTGGTTCTTGAATCATTCTGGTTTATTTGAGTGAAATGGGAGGGTATGACATGATTGTTAAGGGATATTACAAAAGACCCCTTTTCCCAAGTATAAACAAATAAGATTTTAATAAAAAACAACTGTATCTCATAGAAATAACAACACAAAACAAAAAAGTCAGCAAAAACTCATGAAACAAAGATGAGGGCTAATAAATATTAATATCTCAGTTTACATGGGGAATATTTCAAGTTGTTAGCTGAATTTATGCTCGGAATTACGTAGACACACTCAGCAAGTTGTTAGGACCAGAAATAGTCTTTACTCATGTCAACAATTTCAAACCTGGTTTCAGATTTGAGTGAGGAGTTTATTGCTTAAATCTCTGGAATATGTTAGACTAGTGTCATCTACCCAGGCCCCATGTTTCCACTACATTTTCTGTTTGGAAGTCTTAGAGTTAGATTGATAACTCATGCATAGTCAAATACTATAAAACATGAATACATACAACAGCTTCTGACTGAAGTTTGGAACCTTGTAATATCTCCTACTAATAAACCTCCTCTCTTTCCCTAGCCTAGAAGAAGGTATTCTTGATCAGGCCTCAACTACAAATATATGTGGGGAAGCTGAAACACTCATTAACACAGAAGTGACTGACTTTGTCCTATTTATTTTAGGCCAAGAGAGAGGATTGTTGAAAAATGATATAGCACACACATGATGAATAATACATGTTTATATATGTAATCTCTAAATTTAGCTGGAGTGGTACAGAAGCAATAATTATCCTAATAACAATGAATTATGCTAAAATAACAATTGCACAATAATAATAATGATGAGTAATAATGATGGCTACGATGGCGATGACAACGATGACTCTCATGATGATGATGATAAATTACGTGTGCTTTTAAGGTTTGCCAAGTACTTTATATATTTTATCTTATTTGACCCCTGTAATAGCGATTCATTGTCTAAGGCAAGATTTAACTATAGTCCAATAGTCTAACCATTGTGCTACCTGGCAGAAGTACTGCCTGTCTCAGATCTATTTCCAAAATCTTTCCATTTTAGCAGAAACTGTCGAAGCTTGAACTTTCCTGGAAATGTAATAGGATACAACCTTCTCATCAGTAGGATGTTTTGAGTTTTCTTTTGTCTTGGCATCCATTGCTTATTACTTTGCGAAGAGTGCTCACATATTTTTATTTTTTTATTTTTTACGATTTTATTTGTTTTCAGTGCTCTACAATCACTTCCATATATATTAGATTATTTTTCCCTCCCTCCTTCCCCCTTACCTCCTCACTCCCTCCCTGAGACAGAATACAGTTTTATATAGTTTCTACACATACATTCCTATTAAATACATTTTCACCTTAGTTATGTTGCATAGAAGAATTAAAATAAATGGGAGAAATCATAAAACATACCAAAACATAATACAAAAGAGAATGATCTAGTTCATTCTGTGATCAAATTCCATAGTTCTTTCTCTGGATGTGGAAGGCATTATGCTTTAAGAGACCATTGGGAATTATTTAAGTCCTTTCATTGAAATGAAGTTTACCAGAAAAATTCCTCACACACTGTGGTTGTTGCTGTATACAAAGTTCTCCTGTTTCTGCTCCTTTCACTCAGCATCAGTTCATATAAGTCTTCCTAGGCCTCTCTGAAAGGCTTCTGCTCATCATTTCTTATAGCACAAGAGTATTCCAAGACATTCATATGCCAAAATTTATTCAGTCATTCCCCAGCTGATGGTCATCCACTTGATTTCCAGTTTTTGGCCACCAGAAAGAGAGCTGCTATAAATATTTTTGTACATGTGGAAACCTTTTCCATTTTTATGATCTCTTGAGGATACAATCCTAGAAATGGTATTGCTGGATCAAAAGGTATGTACATTTTTGTAGCCCTTTGGGCATAGTTCCAAATTTCTCTCCAGAATGTTTGGATAAACTCACAGCTCCATCAACAATGAATTAGCGTTCCAACTTTCCCACATCTTCTCCAACATTTATCATACTCCTATTTTGTCTTGTTAGTCAATCTGATAGGCGTGATGTGGCATCTCAGAGCTGCTTTAATTTGCATCTCTCTAACCAATAGGGATTTAGAATATTTTTTCATATGACTAGAGAGAGTTTTAATTTCTTCTTCTGAAAACTGCCTGTTCATATCCTTTGATCATTTATCAATTGGGGAATGAGTTGTATTCTTTTTTTTTTTAATATAAATTTATTTAACTTTTTACATTCATTTTCACAAAATTTTGGGTTCCAAATTTTCTCCCCTTTTATCCCCTCCCCCCACCCCAATACACCAAGCATTCTAATTTTCCCTATCACCAATCTGCCCTCTCTTTTATCATTCCTCCCTTCTCTTGTCCCCATCTTCTCTTTTGTCCTGTAGGGCCAGATGACTTTCTATTCCCCATTAACTGCATTTCTTATTTCCTAGTAGCAAGAACAATACTCAACAGTTGTTCCTAAAACTTTGAGCTCCAAATTCTCCCCATTCCTCCCTCCCCACCTGTTCCCTTTGGGAAGGCAGGCAATTCAATATAGGCCCAATATGTGTAGTTTTGCAAATGATTTCCATAATAGTCATGTTGTCTAAGACTAACTGTATTTCCCTGCATCCTATCCTGCCCCCCATTGTTTCTATTCTGTCTTTTGATCCTGTCCCTCCCCGAGTGTTGACTTCAAATTGCTCCCTCCTCCCATTGCCCTCCCTTCCATCACCCGCCCCTTGCTTATCTCCTTCTCCCCCACTTTCCTGTATTGTAAGATAGGTTTTCATACCAAAATGAGTGTGCATTTTACTCCTTCCTTTAGTCGAATGTGATGAGGGTAAACTTCTTGTTTTTTTTCTCAGCTCTCCTCCTTTTCCTTCCACTAAAAAGTCTCCTGCTTGCCTCTTGAATGAGATATAATTTACCCCATTCCATTTCACCCTCTTTCCTCCCACTACATT
Source organism: Bettongia penicillata ogilbyi (assembly GCA_023548195.1). NCBI lineage: Eukaryota > Metazoa > Chordata > Mammalia > Diprotodontia > Potoroidae > Bettongia > Bettongia penicillata. Next base: position 308,928 of record JAJHZJ010000898.1, on the reverse strand, counting down.
TCTCTCTCAACATTTACCTTAATTTCTTTTAAGCTATGGTCCCATCCTATTCAATTCACTCTGTGCTCTCTGTCTCTGTATGTGCATGCATGCTTGTGTGTATGTGTGTGTGCATGCACGCATATACATGTGTGTGTGTGTGTGTGTGTGTACGTCTGTGTGTGGTCCCACCAACTACCCAGATACTGAAATGTTTTAAGAGTTACAAATATTGTCTTTCCATGTAAGAATGTAAAGAGTTCACCTTTGGTAAATCCCTCATGACTTCCCTTTGCTCTTTACTTTTTCATGCTTCTTCTCATTCTTGTGTTTGAAAGTCAAATTTTCTTTTCAGCTCTGGTTTTTTCATCAAGAACGCTTGAAAGTCCTCTGTTTCATTGAAAGACCACATTTTCCCTTGAAGTATTATACTCAGTTTAGCTGGGTAGGTGATTCTTGGTTTGAGTCCTAGTTCCTTTGACTTCTGGAATATCCTATTCCACACCCTTTGATCCCTTCATGTAGAAGCTGCTAGATATTGAGTTATCCTGATTGTATTTCCACAATACTTGAATTGTTTCTTTCTAGCTGCCTGCAATGTTTTCTCCTTGACCTGGGAATTTTGGAATTTGGCCACAATGTTCCTAGGAGTTTCTCTTTTTGGATCTCTTTCAGGCTGTGATCAATGGATTCTTTCAATACCTCTTTTGCCCTCTGGTTGTAGAATATCAGGGCAGTTTTCCTCGATAATTTCATGGAAGATGATGTCTAGGCTCTTTTTTTGATCTTGACTTTCAGGTAGTCCCATAATTTATAAATTGTCTCTCCTGGATCTATTTTCCAGGTCAGTTGTTTTTCCCATAGATATTTCACATTCTCTTCCATTTTGTCATTCTTTTGGTTTTGTTTGGTGATTTCTTGGTTTCTCAGAAAGTCATTAGACTCCATCTGTTCCATTCTAATTTTGATAGAACTATTATCTTCAGTGAGCTTTTGAACCTCTTTTTCCATTTGGCTAATTCTACTTTTGCAAGCATTTTTCTCCTCATTGGATTTTTGAACCTCTTTTGCCAATTGAGTTAGCCTATTTTTCAAGGTGTTATTTTCTTCAGCATTTTTTGGGGTCTCCTTGAGCAAGGTATTGACCTGTTTTTCATGCTTTTCTTGCATTGCTCTCATTTCTCTTCCCAGTTTTTCCTCCACCTGTCTAACTTGATTTTCAAGATCCTTTTTGAGCTCTTCCATGGCCTGAGCCCATGGGACATTCACCTGGGATGTCTGGGTTTTACAGAGGCCCCGACCTCCACATCTTTCTCTGATGATAAGAATTGTTCCTTGTTATCTGAAATGAAAGGCGGGAACATCTGTACCCCATCAAAGTAGCTTTCTATAGTCTTATTTTTATTCCCTTTTCTGGGCATTTTCCCAGCCAGTTACTTGACTTCTGAGATTCCTGTCCACCCCTGTCTAGATCCGCCCAGCTAGTGCTTGGGGTCTGAGATTCAAATGGGCTTTCCATGGCAGGCATGGCTGCTATTCAATGTGAGCTTAAGTTCTGGTGTTTGGGTGCAGGCTCAGTTCCCTCAGGGGCTTTATGCAGAGACCTTAGGTAATGGCCCTGAACTTCTGCCTGCTGCTCTGAGAGTCCTGGGCCACCATGGCTGCCCCTGTCACTGCCTCTGCCACTCCTATACCTGCTTCCTCCCGAGGGGGCCCAAGCCACGGAGACACCCCGCTCTCCTCTCGGCCAGCTCAGACGTCTCTCTCACTGACCTGTAGCATCTGTGGGTGGAGGGACCTTCCCGGCTGCCGGAGGCTCCATCTCTGAAGCCTGTACAGATCTGCTCCTCTGGGGCCTCATGGCCAGGGCAGCTCAGGGGTGGACTCTGCTGTCCGGAGCATGACGGATCTTTGGGGACGGCTCTCCAGGGCTCTCTGGAATGGAAATCTTTTCCACTGTGTTTCTGTGTGCCTTGCAGTGATCCAGAATTTGTGGGGAGTTCTTCTTGCAGGAAATATATGGGTTGTGGGTTTGGAGCTAGCATATATGAGTCTTTCTACTCTGCCATCTTGGCTCCACCCCCCTGCAAAAAACTTTTCAATTTAATGTAATCAAATTATCCATTTTGCACTTCATAATGTTTTCTATCTCTTGTTTAGTCAAAAATTCTTCCTTTCTCCCTAAGTCTGATACACTATTCTTTGCTCCTCTAACTTTTTTATAGTATCAATCTTTATGCCTAGGTCATGTATCCATTTGGACTTTATTCCTGTGGTCTATGCCTAGTTTCCACCACATTGTTATCCAGTTTTCCCAGCAATTTTGTCAGTGTGTTCTTATCCCAGAAGCTGCGGTCCTTGGCTTTATCAAATTGTAGATTGCTATATTCATTGACTACTGTGTCTCTAGCACCTAACATATTCCACTGCTCTACTCTTCTGTTTCTTAGCTGGTCTAAGTGGCTTTCATAAGTGCTGCTTTATAATACAATTTGATATCTGGTAGAGCTAGGTCATCTTCCCTAGCATTTCTTTTCATTAGTTCCCTTGATATTCTGGACCTTTTGTTCTTCCAGATGAATTGTGATATTATTTTTTCTAGCTCTATTTTCTGATAGTGTGATTGGTATGACACTGAATAGTAAATTAATTTAGATAGAATTGTCATTTTTATTATATTGGCTTGGCTTATCCATGAGCAACTGGTGTTTTTCCACTTACCAAGATCTGACTTTATTTGTGTAAAAAGTGTTTTGTGATTGTGTTCATGTGGTCCCTGGATTTGTTTTGGCAGATGGACTCCCAAATATTTTATATTGCCTACCCTAGCTTTAAATGGGATTTCTCTATCTCTTGCTGTTGGGCTTTGTTAGTAATGTACAAAAATGCAGAAGATTTGTGTGGGTTTATTTTGTAACCAGTAACTTTGCCAAAGTTGTTTATTATTTCAAGTAGTTTTTGACTTGATTCTCAGGGATCCTCTAAGTATATCATCATATCATTTGCAAAGAGTGATAACTTAGTTTCTTCTTTGCCTATTCTCATTCCTTCATTTTATTTTTCTCCTCTTATTACTACAGCTGACATTTCTAATACCACATTGAATAATAGTGCTTGCATATTTTTCATATAAGATTATTTGACTGGAGAATTCAGAATCAATTTCATGTTAATAAGAAGTATTAATGAAGGCATTATTCATTTGTATCTACATATATATACAGGTGAAATACCGTTGTATACAAAACATATAGGCATGTCATATCTATGCATCTTTTCTGCTATCATTTACTTATCTATATCTGAATTTCTGCTTTCAAGTAGCAGTGAATTCTCTAATTAGTTAACAAGTGTAGGGGAGAAGCAATTTCAGTAGAGCTATATAACCCCAATGTTAATTGTCAGTGGTGTGATGACAGATTGATGTGATGGTATAGGATTGACTTAGCGCAAGTGTACTTTGAGATGGAACTGGAAGACTTGGTGCTGAAAGGGAAACAGAAAATTTGAGAGGGCACACACAGCTTCCAGCAAGCAAGTGGCAATGGCAGTTATGTGGAAAACCAGCAAATAGAGAGGGAGTGTAAAGGTAGAGACCCAAGAGATGATGTCATGATATCTTTAGGGAAGTAACAATCAGAAACTTTACAAGCAGAGTTGTGCTCCAACTGGGTGGTTATAGGTCCTGTGCACATGAGACATCCATACTGGGCATATCCCTTCTCTCATTCTATGTGGGAGACTATGTCCCTTTCAATATAGAAGATATTTTCCTTCCTTTGTTATTTGCTATCCTGCTTAATGAAATGTTCTTCTATTCAGTAAATGAGTGATTCAGTTTCAGCTGGTTAAAAACATACAAAAGCACTCCAGATAGGGGCTCATGAGCTGGGTCTTTGAATAAATGTTTGAACAATCCTTGCCTGAAACTTGATGAAACTTTCAGGGGCAATCATTTCAGCAGGATCTGGGACATATATTTGAAATAGTAACTTCTAATAATCATAAACAGTGGTCTGAGAGTTACTTTGGTGTTTAACTCTTTATAGCTCCCTTTGGGGTTTTCTTGGCAAAGATACCAGAGTGGTTTGCCATTTCCTTTTCCAATTCATTTGACAGATGAGAAACTGAGGAAAACAGGGTTAAACAACATGACCAGGGTCACACAGCTAGTAAGTGTCTGAGGCTAGAATTGAACTCAGGAAGATGAGTCTTGTCGATTCCAAGTCCAGTGCTCTATGTACTGTGCCACCTAGTTTCTCCATGTTTATATGCATGCATGCATATAAATATATACACATAGGTATGTATAAACACATACATATTTGCAGATGCTACTACTTCAAGTGGTGTTTTATGTAGACATTTTACTTTCTACTTTTTACTCTGTCATTCAGAAATTGCTGCTTCTCTCCAAATTTTGGGGAAAAACATACCTTTATTGATGAATTGCATATTGTCCAGATACTTTGCTTTACTACATTAGGACTAAATTTTCATGACATAAAAGAAAGGGATAACTGCTAACATTAAGTTGTACAGCTAATTATTCTGCATAGTTGAATGACTAGACTGCTAAATTTAGTTGTATGCTTTCATATGTTCCATTGTGTCAATTGGTTGTTTTATGCCTGTAAAACCATGACAACTGTAGCAACTGGCCCAATACATTCCTGTGCTTATACTTCCTCCTTGATGTTCAATTTCATATTAAACTGACAGCGGCCTCTTGGATTCTGGTTATCCATATACAACTCAAGTCTCTCAGTTTTCAGGATCTTTGGAAGCACATTTGAAATGCAGTGAATCAGAAAGAAGAGCATATGCTAGCATTAGCTTGGATTTTGGAAAGTTTTATTTTATTGACCTCAGGTTTTTGCCTCAATGAATAACATAAACTGACCCATATCCTTCATGTTCTTCTGGAATAAAGGTCAACTTTTTATATTAATAAGCCCTACTTTGAGTTCCTATGCTGTGCTGGAACTTTGGGACAATAATATATTGCCTTATTTGTAGCAAAGCAACAACTATTTGTCAAACAAATGAATGAGTTATGGTCATTTGAATTGCCACGGGCTTTTGTTTCTCTACATTGAAGCAGCATTTTTTCATATTGTGGATGCTAAAAATTGTAAGTCTATACCACTTGTATAAATGGAGGAATCCAGGTTTTTAGTCACATTGTTCCGTAACAGACAGCAAGAAACAACTATGTTGTAGAATACATGGGTCATTTAGGTTTCTTATTTATACTCAAGCTTTCAAAATGCTTCCTGGAGACTCAGAATTGTGTTTATCATAAGTTCAGGTACAGTCAATTGTTGGAATATAGTATTATAGAGTTTCTAATTCAAAATCAAATAATTGCTCTTCAAGGAGGATTAGAGTGAAGCAAAATCTTTAAAAATGACTCAAGTGCATATAAAAAAACTATTTTTACTTTTTAAAACTCAATTATTTCTGACATTTAAAAATAATTTCAAAAGTATTTTTTCATTTGGATCTCTTATTACTCTCATTTTGTAGATAAGGAAATTGAGGGTCAGAGAGGCTAAATGATTTGAATTACTTTCTTTCTATTTCCATGTCCAGATTATTTTTTACTATGCTGCTTCCTCCTTTTAAAAAATCCATCATTTGTTTTCAAGTCACATTTCAGAATTTTTAAATAATCAAATACCAAACTAGTCATATGCTAGCTCTTAGTTTTTAAATAAATTGCACAAATAGAAATAAGAATGGGATGCAAGTGATTTTTTTAAAAGAAATTATGATTAAAATCAATGGTGAAGAGTTCCATTTCCCAAATCCTCAACCCTGAGTTGCATGGTGTATTGATAAAAGTATTAGGTTTAAAGTAAGAAGATATAGCTTTATATGCTGCCTCTTGCAGTAACTATGTGATCATGGGCAAATTATTTATATTTCTCTGAGTCTCAATTAGCCAATCTGTAAAATGGGGGAGCAGTGATCTTTCACTATTTCTATCACAAGCTAAAATGTGCTAATGGATATAAAACATATTGCAAAACCTTCAAGTACCAATGAAATGTAGAAGTAACTTTAATATGAGGAAAGAACTTTGTAAGCTCGAAATGGCATATACATTGAATTATTATTTTTAATAGAAATTATTATTATAATTATTTACAGGTAAATACACGACAGTGTTTCATGAAAATTCTACCTTCTGGAGAAAATCCTTGAAAATAGAAAATGATGCAGACAGCCTCCTTGGTAGATTGTTTTAAGTTATTGCTGGTGCTTTGCAAATTGTCCTGATTTTTTTTTTTTTATGGCTGAGTAGAATTTAGAATGAATTTCTCATATTTATTCAACTAATTAAGCTTAATTATTTTCCTATGTTCTTTCTTTGAAAAAAAGAATTGAAATTATATTTGAATTAGAATTTAATCTAATTTATATACATTTATTCTATTTATAACATATAAACAAATAATTTTGTTTATGATAACAATAACTAAGAAGTAAGCTGCATTGTTTTCTATTATTATTTCACTTTTAGTTTTCAACAGATGCTTCCACAAGATTTAGAGTTCCAAATTTTCTCCCCGTCTCTCCCCTCCACCCACCCCAATACAACATGTATTCTGCTTACCACTTCCCCCAGTCTGCCCTCCCTTCTATCACTCCCTCCCTTCTCTTATCACCATCTCCTCTATTTTCTTGTAAGGTAAGATAGATTTCTATACACTATTGCCTGTACATCTTATTTCCAAGTTGTATGTAAACACAATATTTAATATTCATTTTTAACCTTTGAATTCCAACTACTCTCCCTTCCTCCCTCCACACCCATCCCCGCTGAGAAAGCAAGCAATTCAATATAGGTTATACATTTGTAGTTATGCAAAACACTTCTGTAACAGTCATATTGTGAAAGACTAGCTATATTTCCCTCCGTCCTATCCTGCCTGCCATTTATTCTATTCTTTTTTTTGACCCTATCTCTCCTCAAAACTGTTTACTTCTAATTATTCCCTTCTCCCCTTTGACCTCTTTTCTATCATCCCCCCACCCACATCCCTGTTATCCTCTTTCCCTCTTCTTTCCTGTAGCATAAGACAGATTTTCATACCACATTGAATGTGCATGCTATTTCTTCCTCAATCCAAATTCAATGAGAGTAAAGTTCACTCTTTCCCTCTCACCTCCCCCCTCTTCCCCTCCATTGAAAAAGCTGTTTCTTCCCCCTTTTATGTGAGATAATTTGCCCCATTCTATTTTTCCCTTTCTCCTCCTAATATAGTCATCTCTCACCCCTTGATTTTATTTATTTAGATGTCATCCCTACCTATTCAACTTACCCTGTGCCCTCTCTCTATATGTATCTAATCACTCCAACTACTCTAATACTGAGAAAAGTCTCCAGTTACAACTATGTTCTTTCCATATAGGAATGTAAATAATTCAATTTTATTAAATCCCTTATGGCATTTCTTGTTTACTTTTTCATGCTTCTCTTGATTCTTCTGTTTGAAAGTCAAATTTTCTATTCAGCTCTGGTCTTTTCATGAATAATGCTTAAAAGTCCTCTATTTCACTGAATAACTATTTTTTCCTCTGAAGTATTATGCTCAGTTTTCCTGAGTAGGTGATTCTTGCTTTTAATCCTGACTCCTTTCATCCCTGGAATATCATATTCTAAGACCTGTGATCCCTTAATGTAGAAGCTGCTACATATTGTGTTATCCTGACTGTATTTCCACAGTACTTGAATTGTTTCTTTTTGGCTGCTTGCAATATTTTCTCCTTGACCTGGGAACTCTGGAATTTGCCTGCAATATCTCTAGGGGTTTTCCTTTTGGGATATTTTTCAGGAGATGATTGGTGGATTCTTTCAATATCTATTTTACCCTCTGGTTCTAGAATATCAGGGCAGTTTTCCTTGATAATTTCTTGGAAGATAACATTTAGGCTCTTCTTTTGATCATGGTTTTCACATAGTACAATAATTTTTAAATTGTATCTCCGGTGTATTTTCCAGGTCAGTTGTTTTTTTGGTGAGATATTTCACATTATCTGCTATTTTTTAATTTATTTGGCTTTCTTTTATAATTTCTTGATTTTTCATAAAGTCATTAGCTTCCATCTTCTCCATTCTAATCTTTAAGGAAGTATTTTCTTCAGTGAACTTTCGGACCTCCTTTTCCATCTGACCTATCCTGCTTCTTAGGGCATTCTTCTCCTCTTTGGCTCTTTTGACATCTGGGTTAGTCTATTTTTAAGGCATTGCTTTCTTCACCATTTTTGGGGTCTCCTTTAGCAAGCAGTTGTTTTTCATGATTTTCTTGCATCACTCTTATTTCCCTTCTACTTCCCTGCTTTCTGCTCCACTTCTTTTACTTGACTTTCAAAATCCCTTTTGACCTCTCCCATGGCCTAAGATAATTCATATTTTTCTTGGAGGCTTTGGATGGAGGAACTTTGACTTTCTTGTCTTCTATTTGTATATTTTGGTCTTCCTTGTCACCAAAGTAATATTCTATAACCCAGCACCTTATCTACTACAACAGCTGACCTGGTGTAAGGCGGGTGTAAAAAAGGCTAAAACATGTTATTCACCCAAGTAGTATTCACACTTAAGAGTAACAACAGAGAATGACACATCCCCTAGGGAGAGGGAAAATTTAAAATTTAAAAATTTTCATCCTTTTATTGACTCCTACAGTAACTGATCCTTGTTGTATAACTGGTCCTTATTCAACTGTTTTCAGCTGTGTCTGACTCTTTGTGACCCATTTGGGGTTTTCTCAGCTGAGATACTTGAGTGGTCTGCCATTTCCTTCTTTTGCTCATTTTCAGGTAAGAAAACTGAGGCAAACAGGGTGAAGTGACTTGCCCAGGGTCACACAGCTAGTAAATGTCTGAGGCTAGATTTGAACTCAGGAAGATGAGTCTTCTTGAGCCTGCAGTGCATCATCTACCTGCCCCCAAATTGCCCCCTTGACATAAAGAATAAAGACTCTACTTCTACCTGTAAAGAAAAAAAAGTATTCTTATCTCCTCTCTGCTTCCACAAAGGGGTTTTTGCTAATTTTTCCAACTTTTTACTTGACTTTTGAGTTCTTTGTCAAAGTGGTTCTCTGCTCTCAGTGGAGTTACAGGGGTGTACTATCAGCTGCTGTGGGTCTAGAGCTTCAGAAACGTCACTACCATTGCAGCTGCCACCCCTGCTCCTGCTGCTGCTTCTGCAATCTCCTCCTCTACCACTCTGGGCCTGGGGCCAGATCACTCCACTCCCTCACACATGTCCCACAGATATTTTTCCACTGAACTTCCAATTTGTTCTAGGCATTTTGAGGTCATGAAGTCTGGAAACTGCCATAGGTGCCCAAGATTCCATTCCCCCTAGATCCACTCAGGTCCTTTCTGAGCTGGCATGACCCACACTGGACTGTGCTCTGCACCTAGCACAGTGCAATAGAAACTTCCTGTTGAGCTTTCAACTGTCTTGGACTGGAGATTTGCTTCACTCCATCAATCTGTAGGTTCTGCAGCTCCAGAATGTGTTTAGAATCATTTTTTTCAGGTATTCAGTTAGTTTTCAAGGAGTACACTGGCAAGCCAGTGCTGTTACTCTGCCATCTTGGCTCTTCCCCCCATCAAAGGTTTAAATTTCTAGTAGCCACAGTCAGTATCATATGAAATTTAGCAGCTATCACATTAAAGAAGCAGAGAACATGGCATAGAGAATTAAAAAAGGAAAACAGTATTATCTTACAGCTGATAATAATTATCTCAGCAAAACGGTAGAATAGTAACAGGAAAAACAAAGCTTTAATCAAATAGAGGACTCACTTCCAAGCATTCTTGATGAAATGACAGAAACTGAGTAGAAATTTTGAAATACAAACACATACATCAAGAGAAGATTAAAAACAAAAATCCAAGTGAACATTCAAGAAGGATTAAAAATGGATGAAGAGTTCATGTTCTAACAAAATACAAGTGTTTCCTAAGAATCTTAATATCCTTAAGCATCTTAAAGGGGATTAAATATAAGGGGGTCTTGAAGTGGTTTTGTTATGTTTTAATGATTCTAAAATAAGAAAAGAAGCAAAAGATAAACTCTAAGGAAGAAAAGGTGGGGAAGGGTAGGGAAACTTATCTGATATAATTGGATACACAAGTAGAAGTCTGTGCAAATTGGGGATAGCACATGCACATACACAGAGTACTTAAAATGGGGATAACATCGGAAAGAGTAAAGAAAGAGAGAAAAATGAGGAGGGGATGTTATTAGCAACGTCAGTTGGAACTTCAGTGCAGTATCTTGAAGGGAGGATTGAAGTGTAAGAACCTGTGATTGAGGACTAGATGAGGGGAAAGATCATATATACATACACACACACACACACACACACACACATCTATATATACCTTTCTGAGCACATTCTTTCTTTCTCACCACTCTTTTCTTTGTAACGAGTAAAAAAAAGGAAATAGAGGAAAACATATAAGATGATGGGATGAAGGAAAATGCAGAATTTGCTATCGTAACTGTCAATGTAGATGTGGTCGACTTACCCATAAAAGGGGAAGGTTCTTGAAATGTAAAAATTCAGATTCACAAAGAAGGGTAGGGGGGATAGAAGACGATTACATTAAGCACAGAGGATGACACAGAACACAGTCCTCTATCCCCATCCTCTTCTTTATAAAGAAAGGACAGGAAGCAAAAAGAAGGGGAAAATGAGCATGTTCTGGTAAATTTGTTACAAGAGACTTTGCAGCTATTAAAAATGAAGGCAGGCTCAATTTTAAAGTTCACCAGTATTGTTAGCATTTTACTTATCATTTTTAAATTTTAGACGAAGAGCAAAACAGTAAATTAAGACCTGATTTGTAGCATTTACCAATTTCTGAGATGTAAATGCTGACATTGAAAATTTTACATTTGGTTGGTATGAGTCAATTGCATCATGGCACTGGGAAGTGTATAAAATGATGGGATAGAAGGAAACATACAATTAATAATCATAACTGTGAATGGGAATGAGAGGAAGACCCTCCCCCCTTTCCACATGGTAAAGCATTGTGGAATTAGGAAACAGTCCAATATATGTTTTGAAAAAAAAACCACACCATTAAAATTAAGCACTACAACAAAATCTGTCATTCTCTAGTCAAATGAAAAAATACAGGGGTAGCAAATGTTCTTCGACGTGACTGCAAGAAAAATGGAGGTGATTAAAAGAGATCATAAGGAAATTATTTATCTGGAACTCATATGCACAATGAATTAATATCAGTATGCAATTTAAATTAATCAAGTGATGCAGAATCCAAATATTTAAGGGAAAGGAAGAAGGTACAAGGAGAAACAGTGAAAAATTATATAACGGGAGACCTCAGTCAGCAGATGCGATCTGTAGGGGACTAAAACTCCATTCAGGAATACCTGAATTTAATTCTGGCCTCATACATTTACTATGTGTGAACACTGGCAAATCACTTAGGGTCTGAATCAGTTTCCCCATCGGTAAAATGGTGGTAGTAATACCCCTATCATAGTTGTTTTTAGTATAAAATTAGATATTTGTAAATTTCTTTGCAAAGATTACAGTGATATGTAAATGACAGTCATTATTTCATTTCATTTGTCAATATATCAAACCCCAGTCCTAGACAATCAAATAAAAAAGAAGAAAGAAGTAAGTTAAGGACCCAACCCAAATTTTAGAAAATAATTATTATACATTCCTTGCCATTATTGAATAGGAAAAAAGTATACATATTTCTCCACTTGCATGGCACCTTTATATATCCTATAATAAGGCAAAAAATGCTCAAAACAAGTGCGAAGAAATCAGAAATATTTAAAGCAATTCTTACTGATCACAGTGTAATAAAACTTTATTTACTGGAAGATTTTTGAAGAAATGATGAAAATTATTTGAAAACTAAGTAACTAATTCTAAGTTTTTGATGAGTCAGAAAACAAGTTATAGAAGCAATGCATAATTTTATTAAATATGCCAACAATGAGACTATATATTTTGGGGTTGTAGCCAAAATAATTCATAGAGTAAATTATGTATCTGTAAGTACTTTTATCGAAAAAACTAGATTGATGAATGAGGAATATAACTAAAAAAACCTTGAAAACAAAAATGTTGTAAAATAAACAAAAATAGAGATTAATATTGTAAAAATGTTCATTGATAATTAAAAATAAGGACCTTTTAAGAAATAATAGGTTAGATAAATCATTAGATAGTGCATTTTTAAAAGAGGACCAATTCCCTATATCAAAAACAAATAGGCCGAAAAAATTCACAAGTGAACAAATACAGGAAATTGTTGAAGATTCTTTTGCCCAATTATTCACTTAAACTGACAAATTAAATAAATGAATATTCACAAAAATATGATATGTCCACACTAAAAGAACGGAAAATGGAAAATGTGAATAACATAATCTTAGGGAAAAATGGACAAGACAGAAATGAACCCTCAATGAAAGAGATTCAAATACACAGTGAATTTACAAATAACTCCCAGCAAAATTTCAATGAATTCTAATATTGTACAAATTGTTTTAAAAATCTGTAAAGAGGGGGTTATACCTTTTATGAAACAGGTCTGGTCTTTGTGCTTAAACAATAGAGTAAAAAATATGAAAGAAAGTTATTGATCAATATACCCAGTGAAAATTATACTGGAACATTACCAACATTAAAAATGTTGCCATGGGAGGATAAGTAAGGGATCTTTAGAGGGGAGGCTGAGGGAATAGGTGATAGGGGAGTATAGACGGGTGATATGGATTTATGGAATGGAAGGATGGGGAGGAATTCTTGAAGGGATGGTGGGTCAAATAAGAGGAGGGAAAAGTAGCAGGTAGAAGTAAACTAGAGGAGTCATGAGAAGTAGGAAATAAGAGAATACACAAACAAATGAAAAAGATCAGGTGTCGAATTTGTTAGAGAAAGTACATGTCTATATATGTATGTTTGTATCACACACACACACATAATTGTGGCCTCCTTGGGAGGGGGAGGGAGAAAAGAACAAAGTAAAAACTGCAAAGCTGAGAAAAAAAGAAAATTTACAAGGAGGCAAAGAAAAGATGGACAGGTCTTTACAAAATATGTAGTATTTATCATGCAGGCTTTTTTGAAATGAAAATTTATTTCTGCATCATCTCCTATGTTCTGCTATTTCACATGACATTTTTTCCTTTTCTTACTTTGCATTTGTTTCAATATATGTTTGTTATACGTTTCTTTTTTCTACATTCTATATTTGACTTCTGGTGTTCGAGTCTAAAATAAAAGAATGAAATTGTTATCAATATTTTAAAATATTATACACCATTTCTAGATTGGATGTAGTCTAATTATTTGAGTTTGGTTTGATATTAAGAAAATTATGAATATAATAGGTCATGAGTAGCAATAAAAAAGATAATATCAAGATGTAGAAAAAGCTTTTTAAAAATAAATGTACTTCTTTGTAGTTAGAATAATATAAAATATATAACTAAGTGAACCTTTCCTTTATATGATGAGTAATATATCTCCAAAACCAAGAGTCAACATTTTAGAATGGATACAAATTAGAGGATATTCCAAGAAGATCAGGGGCAAGTGTATTTATCTACTATCGTTAGATATAGATACAAAAAACCTAGTTACAAAAATAAAGAAATAGAAGGAAATTGAGTTAATAAGCAAAACAAACAAGAAATTAAATTGTTAGATTCCACAGATGATATGGTGATTCATTTAGGGAACTCTAGAGAATCAACTGAAATTATTTGAAATAATTTTGACTCCAGCAAAACAGTAGGATATAAAATCATCTTCATCTTTAGACATTGCCAAAATAACCCAGTTTGAAGTGAAAGAAAGAGAAATTCCATTCTTAGTGAATATAAAATATATAAAATCCTTAGCAATCTACCTACCAAGATACATATAGGAACTATTACATATGCAGCAACATATTTTTCTTTATGGAAATGAAAACACATAACAAAACGATTGGACAAGAATTAATTCCTTATAGTTGGTTCAGCCAATATTATAAAAATGAAAAGCCAAGAAGCATTTATCATATACCTACTGTATGCCAGATATTATGCTAAGCACTCAGGATAAAATGAAAGACAAAACAAACTAAAACCTGTCTGTATTCCCCAGGAGTCAATACTATGATAAGACAAAGAAAAGTTTACTTTATGGAGAAGGAAGTTAATAATTAAATAAATTTTAACCACAGATGATCAAGAATTCCAAAGGAAATAATCACTAATAATACCTAGCATTTAGATAATTTTTTAGTTTATAAAAACAATGTTACATGTGTTAAATCACATATGTTTTACAACATCTTTGTAAGGCAAGTGATATTTTTATAGAATTTTGCTTTCACAGGACCTAAGGTTGAGACAACTGAGTGATGTACCTTGACCTACAATTAATAAATATCAGAGACAGTATTTAAACTCAAGTATTCCCGGGTCCCAGTCTAGCACCCTATTCACTTCATTGTCTAGAGGAAAAAGTGAAAATGAAAGTCATCTAACAGTACCATATCTAACACCACAAAGCATTCACCATCAATAAAATTGCCACACACCGAAAAAAAATAATATTGATCATTAGGGCAGATTAGGTTTACAGCATAGAGATGATGCAAATGAAAGTGGTAGAATGAAACTAATGGTCTATGGACTCATTATTCGGCTCCCCAAATGCTTAGAAAATAGGAAAGCAATCTAGCAGAAATCAGGTTTGACCCAGCAGTCTGAATTTGTATCATGCATTATAATTGATGAACGAGATAAATTGTCACGTTACAAAACATTTAGATGAGTAAGGCAGAACTTACTTTTCGTTACCATGAACAAAGCAAGAGTTCTGACTGAACAATGCATAGAGAAAATAATAGAAGTCAAAATGAACAATCTTAATTGTGTAAAACTATTTTTATCTTAACACAAATATAGATAAAATACATTAAAATATTTAGCTGAGAAAGATTCCTTAGAGGAAATTTATTTGATAATGGTTGCATTTTCAAAATATATAAAACATATTCAAATTTATAATAACAAGAACCATATTCTTAATTGACATGTGGTAAAAGAATAAGAATTGGTAGTTCTCAAGAGAAGAAATCTGAGATAGCCATAGTCATATAGAAACACATTCGTAAAACACAAGTCTATTCATGTCACCCCCCCCAGAAATGCTTGGAGGCCCCCTAAAACATTTAAGCCCCCAGACTTAAAATTCAACATGCTTACTTTATTTATGTACTTAATTTATGAAATATTATCCTTTGCAATACATTAGAAAGTGAATTTCTTAAGGGCAGATAGCATTTTTCCCTTTCTTTGTATCCAGTGATGCTTATGGCTTTGGCTGTCACTTAATAAGCTTAGGCAGTAGACTGCCTGCCTGCCTCAGGCCTAAGTACTATCAAACACATAAAAACACCTAGAAAAAATTATATTGAACTATGCTGCACACATAATAAGAACTTAAAAGATGTTTGTTGACTATATATAGGTGTCTCAAAAGCAGCCTGTACAGGTGTGTGTATGTGTGTATATATGTATATGAATATTTAGTATATGTAAATATATATACACCAAAATATATCTTTGTATGCATGTGTATACACAGGTTTACATATATGTATATATATATGCACACATATGTTTATGTATGTATACATACACATACTTAGATGTATACACATATGTATATATGTGTCTATAGTTTTATATGTCATATGTTTGTATCTGAAATAGATACATACACAATTCCCAGAAATTAGAATTTCCTGATTTATTGTAGATAAATTAGAACTTTTTACACAGCACTGAAGGAACTTACCTTTCAAAAGTAATTTACTCTCTGGGGTCCAATTACTTGCAAATACAAAAATCTATAAAATGAGGAAATTCAACTTAACAGCCTTTAATGTTAATTCTAGCTTTAAAGTCTGTGATCATATCTGCAGAGCCAGTGTGGACGCCCTCGCCGTATTTTGATATCTGTTATCTTGAAAACCAATTACAGACTGAGTCATAGGAAATGTTGATTCTAGATAATTCTTTGGCTTTTTCAGAATCCAAGAATTTGAGTGTGAAAAGGAGGAGCCCAGTAACCATCTACCCACATAATCCTATGTAAAAGTATTTCTAAATCTGATGGAGAACTTCCAGTTTCCACTTTAATACCTACAAAGAGGGGAATCCACCACCACCAGAGACAGTCTTTTTTTATGTGTAATTGTTCTAATTATTTTGCTAATAGCAAGCCGAAACTTGAGTTTTTTCACCTGATTCTACTCCCTATTGTCAATTTCAAATAGTGTAATTTTATTGACCAAGTTTTTTTGTTTATGAATAAGTTCTGTGGGAAGCATCTGAAATGACCAATTCTTCCATTTTTGTGGTCTTCAGAAAAAAACCCACAAACTATGGAGCTTTGATTCAACCAAGGCATAATCAAAAATGAATAATGACATACTAACTTTGTTTCTTTTTGAAGCATGATTTACATATTAGAGAGATTCTAAGGACATAGTTTTCCTAGATTTGATTAAATCTTTTGATAAAGAAAGTCATTCTTGGATAGAAGATATCAAGATGTTGACTAAGTGATGATAGTCAGATGACTTCAGAACAGGTTGAATCACTGAATTCAAAAATAGTCGTTCAAGGCCAATATTGCAGGAACTCACCAAGGGAGCATCCCAGTAATAGGTGTTTGCCTCTGTGCTATTTAACAATGAATTAGATACAAGTGTTGACAGTAGCCTTATAAAATTTGCCGATGATGGGATACTGGGAGATGGAAATAACCTATGGACAATGGGCAGCACGTGTAAAAGATCTTTATAGACTAGAGCTGGATGTAATAAGTTCAGTTCAATAGGGGTAACTTTTTATTATTAATTTATTGTTTTCAGTTCTCTACCATCACTTCCACAAGTCTTAGATTCCCACTCCCCCATCTCTCTCCCTGAGACAGCATATAATCTTATATGAGTTCTACATATACATTCTTATTAAACACATTTTCACATTAGTCATGCTGCATAGAAGAATTAAAATAAATGGGAGAAACCATGAGAAAACCCAAACAAAATAAAACGTAACACAAGAGAAAATATTGTGCTTCATTCTACTTTCCAATTCCATAGTTCTTTCTCTGAATGTGGAAAGCATTTTGCCTTGAGATTTTTAGGAAAGTTTTAGGTCCTTGCATTACTGTGATGGGCTAAGTCTACCAGAAAAATTCATTGAACACTGTGGTTGTTACTGTGTACAATGATCTTCTGGTTCTGCTCCTTTCACTCAGCATTAGTTCATACAAGTCCTTCCAGGCCTCCCCAAAGTCTTCCTGTTCTTCATTTCTTACAGCACAATAGTATTCCATTACATTCTTATATCACAACTTGTTCAGCCACTCCAAACTTGATGGATATCTCCTCAATTTCCAGTTCTTCGCCACCACAAATAAAGCTGCTATAAATATTTTTGTACATGTGAGACCCTTTTCCATTTTTATGATTTCCTTGGGATACAGTCATAGAAGCAATATTACTGGGTCAAAAGGTATGCACATTTTTGTAACCCTCTGGGCATAGTTCCAAATTGCTCTCCAGAATGGTTGGATTAGCTCACAGCTCCAGCAACAATGAATTAGTGTTCCAACTCTCCCACATCTTATCCAACATTTATCATCGTCCTATTTTGTCATGTTAGTCATTTTAATAGGTGTGATGTGTTACCTCAGAATTGTTTTGATTTGCTTCTTTCAAGTCAAAAGTATTTTAGAGCATTTTTTCATAAGACTATAAACATCTTTAATTTTTTCCTCTGGAAACTACCTGTTCATATCATTTGACCATTTATCAATTGGGGAATGACTTGTATTCTTGTAAATTTGACTCAATTCTCTATATATTTTAGAAATTAGGCCTCTATCACAGACACTAGTTGCAAAAATTCTTTTCCAGTTTTCAACTTCCCTCCTAATCGTGGTTGCATTGGGTTTTGTTGGGCAAAATCTTTTCAATTTAATGTAATGAAAATCATCCATTTTTGTACTTCATGATGTTCTCTATCTCTTGATTGGTCATAAATTTCTCCCAATAATTTTAAATTTTTACGCCTAGATCCAGAAAATAATATAATGTACCAGCACAAAATGCAGAGGTTTGGTTAGATAGTTATCCTGAAAGACAAAGACACAAGGAATTTACTTAGTTTCCAGAACAATGCATCAATGAGGTGATTGATGTCATAAGCAAAGAATAAAAAAGAAATGACATCTTGAGCTATATTAAAAGTCACAACTTCCAAGAACATGCAGATCATAATCCCATTTTACCATGCTCTGATCAGATCCCACATGGAATATTACATTCAGTTCTGGATATCACACTAAGAATTCTGAGAGCATGACCCTAAGAAAGCAACCAGGATGGTGAAGCACCTTGATTCCATATCTTATGAGGATCTATTTAAGAAGTTGGGCATTTGAAAGTTGAGGAAACTCAGATGTATGGTCTTGGTTTCCACAAACAATTACAAGGAGGAGAAATCGGACTTGTTCTGTTTGGCTCCAATATGCAGAACTGGGAAAAAAGGATACAAGGTGCAAAGAGATCCATTTAGTCTCAACCAACTTTACAACCTAAGTTAAGAAGATGATTTGCCAGGTTGGACAGAAGGTGATACGTTTCTCAGTTATAGAATTTCTAAAGCAACTCATTCACGTTTAAAAAGTCCCAGAGGAGGTCTGATTTGTTTTGGTATAGGGTGAACGAAATCTTTGTACCTATATGGTTCACTGAGGTATCATAAAGTCAAAAACATCATCTGAGAACCTTATTTGGGCTTGACAATGTGTTAGATCATTAGGGCAAGACAAAGATGTCCAAGTGAGGCAATGCCTCTGACCCTCAAATAGTGGGAAAGTTTGTGCATATACCAATAAAAAGACAATTAGCAATACTAGATGATACATGTGTTTTCCTTCCAAATTCTGGTCAAACAACAGCTTCTCTATGTGTAAGCCTTCCCTAGTTCCACCAGCTATTCAAAAAGACACCTTGAATTTATTTTATATGCACTTATGGGCATCTTTCCTGATCAAATAGATGCTACTTTGGTGAAGGGAGAATTTCATTTTTAGCTTTTGCATCATGATACCTGTGAAAAATATATACTTAATAAATGCTGATTGATTAATTGAATAACTCTTAGAGTAGATTTTCATAATATTTGACAGTTACTGACATTTTGCTTTTTGAAATATGAAGTTACTGAAAATTGAAGGAAAAAAATGAACACTGAAATTAATATCTTGAATAAATCTTTGTAATTTACCAGTCTGAAAGAATGTGTGTGTGTATGTGTATGTGTGTGTGTTGGGAGGGTTTAGTAATTAGTGTTATCCCAATAACAATACATAAAATGCTTGTCCAGTCTTGTGATATCTGAATCTTTCAGACCATATTTTCATACCTGCTACCTAATATTTTAAAACTAATCAACAAACATTATTATATGGCTATTATGTTCCATGCCCTGTGTTAGACGCTGTAAAAATGAAAACAAAAGTAAGCCAATCTTTTCCCTCGGGATCTTTCATTCTAGCTGGGGAGAGAGCAATGTGTTTGTGTATATATGTGTGGCTGTACATCTATAGATAGATAGATAGATAGATAGATAGATAGATAGATAGATAGATAGATAGATAGATAGATGGATGGATGAATGGAGGGATGGATAGATAGATGGATAGACAGACAGATAGATACATAGCTATATCTATATATCTATACATACACATATACAAACACACACGCACATGTGTGTGTGTGTGTAAGATGTGTGGGTATACACACAGAGAAATATATATGCATATGTATATAAAAGTGAGCTACAAAACAGATAAAATGTACTTTTTTTCCCCCTGGAAAAGTGCTTCTATCTAGGGAGTATCAGAAAAGGTTTCAATAAATCAGTAAATAAATATTGACTAAGCACATACCGTATGTCAGGCATTGTGCTTAACATTGGGGATACAAAGAAAGGCAAAGTTTTCTGTCCTCAAGGAGCATATATTCTGATTGCAGAGACAAAATACAAACCATGTCCAAATAAGATACTTAATATACAAGGTGAAGCTTGAGCTGAGTCTGGAGTGAATGCATGGATTTTAAGAAGTGAAGGTGAGTGAGAAGGTGAACAAAGAAGGGTAAGAGTTGGCAACTGATTTGAAAAAGTAGTGTTAGTAAAAATGAGGAGTCTATCCCATGGCAAAATTATGACTCGTGGTGGTTGGAAGTTTGGTGGGGCTTGAAAGAGTAATAGGAAAGCTTACAAAAAGAATCAATTTATGGGAGAAGATAATGAGCTCTTCTTTTGAATACCTTGAACTGAAGATAACTTTAGGTCATTCAGTTTAAATATTTAATAAGCAAATGGTCACCCTGCCCTCAAGCAACTAACATTCTTATTTTTACTTTTGTTTCCAACTACAAAGAATTTATTCCCCCTCCTCTATGGGTAAAAAGAAAGAAAAGAAAAACTCAGACCCTTATAACATATATACATAGGCAATTAGAACAAATTCCAACATCAGATACAACAAAAAAAAGTGACTCGTTATTCATATTAAATACATCGCCTCTCTTTTATCAGGTTGTTAGTTTGTAGCAGTGTGCTAGTAAATGTTTAACCACCAGGATCTCTTGAAAATGCATACACAAATGCATGTGTATATTATCAATTGTATTTGTAAAAAGGACACATAGTACACACCTTAAGAATTATATATATACTATATATATACATATAGTATATAGATACTACACAAACATATCTGTGCATATATATGTGTGTATATATATATGTATATGTTTATGTGTGTTGCAAATTCCATATAGCTAATTGATTCTCATAGAACACTTTCTTTTTTTTTTGAATTTTTATAGCTATGGCCCACCTGGTTAATCACAACTTTGTATGTTGTAACTTTACTTGTTCATGAATGTTGTGAGTTCTTTACTCTATTGGATTATAATTTTAGAACATTCAAAGACTACTTCCATTTTTTTGTGCTATCCACAACATAATAGTTTTGTATGACACATTTAAATTTAAAATGCATTATTAGTTTTTCCATCATATTTATAAGACTAGAAAATCAATTAACCAAAAAATCAAGTCCTGATTTGTAGAATTTGCTTATTTTCATAGTATGAAAATGTTAACCATGGTCTATTTCAAACTACCAATGTGATGCCAATAAATGTGAGGTTGGTTGCACTAGGAAGAGAAATTCAGTGGCATGTCTTTCTATACTATATCTACCATGGAAATACAATAGACATGTGTAACCCCAAGAGCCTACATAATAATAAACATAGTAGAGTGTAGAGTGCTATGCATTCAAATCTGGCACCTGTTACTTACTAGTTATATGACCCTGGGAAAGTCAATTAAAACTGTTTGCCTCAGTTGCCTCATCTGTGAAATGAGCTGAAGAAGAAAGAGGCAAATCATACCAGTATCTTTAAAAAGAAAACCACAAATAGCATCATGGAGAGCTGGACACAACTGAAACTACTGAAAAACAAGATTATACATACACAGATTTGCCAGAACTTTCTATTAATATATATAGAGAAGTAGAATAACACCTGGAAAGAGAATGGATTTGGTTTTCCCAATTACATATAAAAGATCCATTTTTTAAAAAAAAATTTATCCCCAGTGTTAGTACCAAGAACATAGAAAGTATTCAATAAAAGATTGATGATTGGAACTGAATTTGTAAATTGAAATTGCCAAGTAACTTATTTATTCAGTAAATATTTTACTATGAGTAGATTGTATGAAAATTTTACAGAATTATGGAATTTTAGAAATGTCAGGAATCTGAAAGGGTGGTCAATCTAGCTTATAATTGACTCCAACACACCAGAGAAGTGGTTATGAAATCTTTGTTTGGAGATCCAAGGGGACCAACTGCCTCCTCAGGAAGTCTCCTCTATTTAGAATAGTTTTAATTCTTACAAAGTTTTCCTTCAATCAAGCCATTGAACTTGTTTTCATTGATCCCAAATTAATTTCCTCAGGTCAAATGCAGAAAGCCCCAACCTTCTTCCATATTAGATTAGATAAAAACATTTATTGAATGAGTACTCTGTAGCAGGGTGTAGAAGATATGCCTTTACCTTTTTTGAAGATAGCAATCTAAATTCCCATTCCTCTCATTTAATACCCAAACCAGACAAAATTTCAAGAATGGGAAAGGAAACTCAGATGACTCAATCAGATACAAAACTAGCCAGGGAATCCAAACATAGATTCATTACTGACTGATTCCTTCTGAGTAACTTAGTAACCGACTCCAGGACCATTTACCAGAGGTATTCATTATGCCAAGGAAAGAGGAAACAGAACAACAAAGATGGGCTTCATCCGCGCAAATGGGGAAAATTTATCTGTCTCATGAAGATAACCACAGCTAGGCTTCTCTTAAAGTGGCAGGGATCTTCCCTGAATCTCTCTCTCTCTCTCTCTCTCTCTCTCTCTCTCTCTCTCTCTCTCTCTCTCTCTCTCTCTCTCTCTCTCTCTCTCTCTCTCTCTTCCCTCAAATATTCAAGAACACACATACTGCATTGAAAATTGGTCCTTGAGTCGGAAAAACCTAGACTCAGATTCTGACTGCCATAGCAATTGTTTGCTATGAGTCCTTAGCCATTTTTTCACTTCTCTGTGCCTCAGTATTCTCCTCTATAAGGTGAGGGGGTTAGAAAGTGTGGTGGTTCCAGCTGTGGTGGCTTCATAGAACATTCAGACCATTATCATGACCATTAGCAATGTCTTCTTGAGGATTCCATAGAATCTGAATGTGTCCTAGGCATGGGTGTGGCTTGGAGAGCAGAAACTGAGAAGAGATTAATTTGTCCCTAATGAGTTTGGCACTCCTTTAAAGAATCTGTTAGATTAAATTGTCACACAGTCAGAAAAGTTTCCTAGAAGCTCTAAGCTGGCCATCCCATTAAAGACTGAGTTGAAAACCATTTTTAAATTCTATTACTTACTCCTGGAGAATTTCTATTAGTTTTGAATCATGGACAGGGTCACTTACCTCAATAAAAAAAAAAAAAAAGAAAAGAAAATGTCTCTGGAATCACTAAAGACCTATTAGAATTCTATTTGTTACTGAAAATACACACCCACGGACATACACATTTTGGGTCTATCTGTTCTTAGAAATAGAACAAATATAAATAATACATTTCACATGCTGAACTGCATAAATTATATAATTATATGTGAGCCATATATACTCACATAATGAACACATGCATATATTTGTAAATATGCACACACACATGATATATGCATGCATGTATATGCATGTGAATATTCATACATATAACATGAACACATGTATATAATAAAAAAACCATCGCATGTGTGTGTATATACCCGAACACATAGATGTATACATGTATGTGCACACATATACATACATGATATATAATCAATGCATGTAATGCACACATACACATATGCACAATCATAAACACATATAAGCATTTGTGTGTACATATATGCACCTATATGTGTGCTTGCATGTATACACACATGCATTTGCATGTATACACACATGCATATGCATGTGTGTATACACATATATACAGGTATATACACATATATACATATATATGTACGTGTGTATATGTGTAGATATGTCTCTCTCTCTCTCTCTCTCTCTGACAGTTTTACTGGTATGTGGCCGCAGCATATTTTACAGCTTCTAGGAACCACGGGTTAGAATTAAACTGGTAAAACAGAGTTTAAACCAGGCTGAGGTTAATTGACAGGTGTCAGACCCATTGGCAAGTTAAGCGGATGTCTACCCCAAGAGTTCCTCCCCTGCAGGAGTAAGTGAATGAGAATAATTTGTTCTAACTGTCATGGAGGAGGGTGAAGCAGGTGCTGTGGAGTTCTTAGAGCTCAGTCAGACTTTGAAGATGCCAAGGTCGTTCCCTGAATCTGGACGATTGCCAGTCATCTTGACTTGGATTTTACTGCTGGACTTTGATGACTCTTTAAGACAGAATGAAGCTGACAACTCTGCTTCACTTAAATCCAATCCGTGGTAAATCAAGACTTCAACCATCATATTATCATGTTATTGGTCCTCTTGGAAAATAAAGGATGAACAACGCATATGTACACACGTGTGCCTATACATATATGCTTATGCAAATGACTGTGTATTTATATCTGTGTAGATGAATATATGTGCATATACACAAACCTACACACACATATATACCTCATATGGATATTTTTTATGAACTACATGCATAGTACCACACAAATATGTGTATGCATATGTAAGCATATGAATCATAGGCATTTAGCATGACATAAATAAAACATAGATTTCATTGAGGAGTTTCTTTGATGCTCTGGGATTAATGTAATCCATATGAAGGCTTTCAGAGAACTACTCTATTTGTGAAAAATTCTCCCACTATCTACAAGGTGTGTGGGACTAAACAGTTCATGTTTCTGAACATTTTTTTTTTTAAGTTGCTATCTTCTCTTTTACATATAGGTGCATGTTTTGCATCTCAAAATGGAATTCCAGTTCTCCCAGGGCAGAGACTCAGTTTTTTTTCTTTTGCATCCCAGTACTAATGACTATACATCATAAGTATTAATTTAAGAAAGATATGTTGGTTAATCGATTGAACAGTTTTCTCCTCACAACAGTACTGTGAGGTAGTTAATACAAAAGTTGTTAGGCCCATTTTACAAATGAGGAAATTTTCCCCCGCTTAATGGTATTTTATTTTTTCCAATTACTTGTAAAGACAGTTTTTAACATCTAGTTTTGTAAGATTTTGAGTTCCAATTTTTTCTCCTTCCCTTTCCTCCCCCGTCCCCAAGACAGCATGCAGTCTAACACAGTTATATTGAACCTATTTCCACATTAGTCATGATGTGAAAGAAGAGTCTGAACAAAAAGTGGAAAACCATTAGAAAGAAAAAGAAAGAGAAAATGGCATGCTTCTATCTCCATTCATAGATCTTTCTCTTGTTTTGGATAGCATTTTCCATCCTGAAATTATCTTAGATCTTTTTATTTCTGAGAAGAGTTAAGTCTATCAGATTTGATCACTGCAAAATTATCCATATTTCATTTCAAAATGTTTTCTCAAATGAAGAAATTGAGGCTTAGATTTTTAATGGCTAATCAGGGAAAGAAAATTTCATTTTATAATAAAAAAAAAAACTACCACATGTTGCCATGGACAAAAACAAACAAACAAAAAACAAGGCAAAATTCTAGTTCTGGAATCTGAGGACTTTGGAGAGATATTTTCCATTATTACATCCACTGGACTTGGGGGAAGTTATTTGATCAGGGAGTTTTTGATTAATCACCCTCCCCCTGCCTCCACTACATTTTGATAAAGTTCCCAAATGTCATATGTTTCATTGTCATCTCATCCGGATCAAATGTAGGACCCAGGAGTCGTGGAAAATGCACGGTGTTTGCCATGCTTTTCTAATATCAGTATATCTTGAAGGGATTACCCTGTAATAGACAGATGTACAGTATGTTGTACAAGTAGTGAGACAGAGTAAAAAGAATACTGGGCTAAAATTATGAAGACCAGAATTCAAGCTCTCGGTTTAATATTCTTAGCTTTGGGATTCTTTACAATTTTTTAAATCTCTATGACCTTTAAGACTCTCCCTTTAACCTAGTTCTGAAGTTACAAATAGGTTGTGAATTGGCAGCTATTTTAGTGAAAAAAATTACAGGTCATGCCCATATTCTCTATTTTTACTGCGGCAGTGAGATTTCATAGTTCACTTCCTCATATTATCCCCCTTGGGGAAAGAAATTAAACATAAAGAATAAGCATAACCTCACCTAACAGCATTGAAAACTGTTTGCAATCCAATGTCATGGTTTGATGGGTGGGATTCCAAGTCAGGCTTGCTGCTTTGTCTTATATATATGATAATAAAGTAAATGGGATTTGATGTCATTTTGACATACATTACAGTATCTATAAAATTATAATGCTTGCAAGATTATGGTGTTTCTATCCTTCCATATCAATTTTTGTGGCTTTTGTTATCTTGAAAAATGACCTAAGAAACACTAAAAAGGGAAATTCATTATTTTTGAAAGAGATAGAAGTACTAGGAAACTTTTACATCTTTAATTTGTCATATGAAGTTCCAGGATAGGGAAACATTTTTTATTTTGATGACTGACATACTCTTGATACTTCATTTGAAATTTCCTCAAATCATTTTTGGTGATTGTGATATATCAATATGGTGGTGCTAATACAGCATATCTAAGACAGTTTATTTATTATAAGATACCATGTGATGTGGATAGATCACACTGGATTGCCAGTGCAATCTATGTCATGGGTTCAAGCACCAAATATTTTGGTTTTACTTAGATAAGGTTAATTTTGTTTCACAGAGTAGTATACACTTTAAAAAATGCCTTTTCAGTTAAAATATTTATTTTCTATTTTTAAAATAATCACTTTATTCAGTCATTTCCATCATATCCAACTTTTGTGACCCCATTTGGGGTTTTCTTGGTAAAGGTAATCGAGTAGTTAGTGATTTCTTTCTCCAACTCATTTTTCAGGTGGAAAACTGAGACAAACAGGGTTAAGTGACTTACCTAGGGTCACACAGTAAGTGTCTGAGGTCAGATTTGAATTCAGGATTTCTTGACTCCTGGTCTGGTTTTATATTCACTGTGGCACCTAGCTTCCCCTGAAATATAACAAAGCATAATAGCTAACCTTGAAGAAAACTGAAAGCAATAACAGAATTTAGGATAAGAATTGAAGAGATTAATAACCCTGGGTACAATATAGTTACTATCTCATTAAATAGAAGCATCCATAATTGGTTAGTTGAAGCTTCGTCCTATCTGTAAGATTTAATTAGAAATTATCTTCAATATTTTCTTATAGCCAAGTTTGCATGGCTCTATTTGAAGCAAAAAAGTCTTTTAAAGCAGTTTTTGTCTTGACTTTAATACAGCTTCTGTAATGAAGGATTTGGACAACATGACCTCCAACTCTAGCTCTACGATTGCATGATGCTATTTACCCAATCCTCTATTTTTCCTTTCTATAGAAGAAATATCATTTATACTCCTATACAGATTTTTTTCTTCATATGGCTAGTAAAAGCAGGGAGAAAAAGTGCTAATGATTACCTCCTGTACCTGCATAGGCAGGAAATATTGTAATTTCCCTACAATGATCCTTTTCTCATTAGAAGGGAGTCATTTTCCTAGTAGCAAGGTGGGAAACATTTCCAATCGGCTAGCTGTTTACAATCATCACAACATTAAGAACCATATCATATTAATGTACTTATATATATATATATACACATATATAAATAACCATAATCATGTCATAGCTGTTCCTAAAATACTTTCAGTGAGATGACAGAAGATTCTACGTTGCTTCAATTTCATTCTCTTATTATAAAACACCAGTCTTTTTATTCACCTGCTCAATTATCTATGTAACAATAAATAAGAACAACGGTTCTTTGTCCAAAAACCATTTGTATCTAAATTTCTTCAAATATAAGATGAAAAGGCTACTATTACCACTACTACTACTTCTTTTACAATTACTGCTGCTACTACAGTTATTGCTGCTACTACTACTACTAACTACTACTGAGGCAGCTGCGACTTCGGTGATTATTGCTGCTTCTGGTACAACTGCTGCTGCCTATGCCACTGTTACTAGCATGACTGCTACTACTTCTGCTGCTACAATTACTATTACTGCCTACTATATATGTATATATAATACAACTACTATTATTGCTACTGTTACTATTATCGCTGCTACCGTTACTGCCGCTACCACTATTATCAATACCAGTGCTCAGAATTCACGCTAATAGTATCAGTATAGGTACCAATAACTAACGATAGTGGTAGTGGTGGTGGGGGGATTTGCAGGTTTGTGTGTGCGTGTGTGTGTGTGTGTGTGTGTGTGTGAGAGAGAGAGAGAGAGAGAGAGAGAGAGAGAGAGAGAGAGAGAGAGAGAGAGAGAGAGAGAGAGAGAGATCCATAGTCTTTTGAGCAGTTTCATTGCCCATTTTCTGTTCCAAATCTATCCACACAAGAGTCATCCGTGTGGTACGGTATATAGGGTTCTGACCCTAGAGTCAGAAAGGCCTGAGTTTAAATCTTGTCTTTGACAATCACTAGCTACGTGACCCAGGGCAAATCACTTAACTTCTATTTTACTCATCTGTAAAATGGGGAGGAAGGAAACAAACCTTTATTAAGTGCTCACTCTATGTGCTCTGTACTAAGTGCTTTACAAATATTTCCTTCTTTAGGGGTAGATATAGTCCTCCAAACTATCTCTTGCAGTTATAATAAGCATATCTAAGGACTGAATTTCTTCCTTCATTTTTATTTATATATTTCCAAAACAAACTTAAAGTCACAATTATCTCTTCTTAGTATAGCCTGATAGTTAGGACATTACAGGGATTTGGGAGCAGAAGGGATCTTGGAGATTTTGTAGTTCTACTTGCTCATTTATTTTTCAGTGAGAAAACTAAGGCCCATCCATTTGAAGCGACTTCTCTAGAGTTATAAAATTTGCCAGATTGGAAGCTTTATTCTTTAATACACAAATCTGGACTTCTTATCACTGTATCTCTTCTATTTCCAATAGCAGTTTCTTGATCATTATTAAGAAATATCTGTATCTGTATGATGGATATATTCATTTGATATGATGAACCCATGGGGAGACCCTATCCCTGGGGGAGAGATATAGGGACATATGGTTTCATTCTCTCCTTATGGATTCAGAGTGTTTATTTATAGGGGCCAGGGTTCTGACCCAAGGTAAATAGCTCCCATTCACTCACCGTCTCCTTGTTCCTATGTTCATTCCACACGCCTGATTTAAGTCAGGCAGTGAGGACAGAACCTTGTTCTGATTCCTCCCTTCCCCATTTATCTGTCTCCCAATGATTCTTGGGAATGCCAAGCAAAGAGAATAGGGGTTAGATTAGAAAGAAGGCTGTTTAGTCAGTTCAGTCAGTGATTCGTAGGCATTCATATTTGAAGGAACCCTTGAGGTATTCCAGCTTAATTACCATGTTTTACGTGGAGGATATTCTGAGAGGAGGATTGACTTGTCCAAAATCATGCAATCAAGAAATAGCAGAGTTGATATGAAACCTGGGTCCCTAGGCTCTAAAATAAGCTTTCTTTTGTGACTTTGGTAGGACTGACTCTCTTGGTTCAGAGCCAAAGAGTGGAATTTGGTGCAGACCAAGTCCCTCAAAATAGATTTTACTATCCCAGGATCCGTTGCCTTGTGCAAGAAACACAGCCTTAAAATAAAACGCCAGTGGTTTGACATTAAAGTCAAGGTTTTCCAATATGTGTTTACTCAAAGTAATTGATCAACCATAAAATTTAGTGAACAAACATTTATTAAGTACCTACTATGTTCCGGACACCATGCTAAGCAATTATCATGTGTCAAAAATGTCAAACTCATGCTGGCACTGAGGATATAAAGATAAAATCAAGAGAGTTGCTGATATTAGAAGGCTTACAATCTATGGAAGAGAGAAAGGGACTAGACATAGTAAATAAATGTGGTGCATAGGGTAATATTTCAAGATTACTGAACTTGAGATGGCAACCAAGGTGTTGAACTCCCTAACTTGACTTTTTTCTTAGGGAGGGTGGGATACTATTTCATTTATTACCTAAACTTCAAAATGTAAATGTTTCTAAAAGAAAAGGAAAAAGATATGGTTTCATTTCCTATTTTGTATTTTTGAAATGGATTCCCAAGGGTCTTGCTGGTGTTTGTATGTTACTCTAAGGCAGTACAAGCTCTCACCTAGCTGAGAGGAGAACATAATCATGTTGTCTTCTATAAAAAATTTCATCTAAACTGTCATTATAAAGTATTGTGATGATAACAGTGTATTATCCTGGGACTTGTGAAAAACAAAGCAAGCAAGCAAAGTGAAACAAAGGAAAAAAAATGTCCTGAATCACAAAGTGATATGTGTATCCGCCAAACACTGAATGATGCCACTTGAAAGGCAAAAGATCTGAAATTTTACAACAAAATTTGAACAAAAGCTGATATAACCTCCCAAGGTACTGAGAATCATTAGTTAAAATAGAGAGAGGCAGTATGGTTATCTGGATATGGAGGTGGAGAACATGAGCATGGAGATAGCCAATAACAAACCACAGAGATGGGAGATGAAGCATCATAGGTAAGAAATAAGCAGGTAAGTATGACTGGATTGTAGAGTTTGTGGAAGAAATTAATATATAAAAATACTAGGATAGCTTTAAATTCCAGACAAAGGAGTTTATGTTCATTTGGAGAGATAATACTGAGTCACTGGAATTAGTCAAATTGGTGGCAAAAGAGTAACATGATTAGATCTGTACTTTAGGATAATGAGTGGCTACTGTGTGGATTCTATACATAAAAATCACCCCCTTCTCTCCCACAGGCTTTCCATATTGGTGCTACACCATGCAGACATCTGACTTTCTCAATCTACTGCATCTCAGAGCTCTGGAGGTCAAGCAATCCACCAGCCTCAGTCTTCCCAGGAACAGGAATTACAGGTAGTGACTGCTGTGTCTAGCTGCCACATAATCTTATGTTTGACCTTGGGCAAGTCATTTTTCTCAAACTTTAGATCAATCATATTCAAAATGAGAGGGTTTCTCAGGTCCCTTTGGCTGTCAATTTACATGTATAATTCTACTGTATATGTTTCTACTGAGGAGTGTGCTGGTAAATATTCAAGAACTGACTTAAAAAGTACATAGGACATGCAAGTTTAATCTATTCTATTAGCAGTTTCTTTGTTGCTTTAAGTCAAGACAATCAACAAAGCAATGAGTCACACTTTGGTAACATTTTCTGCTTTTTGAGGTCTAAGTGCTCATACTAAAAACATAACAATTAGCTATTTCAGGCAGGATTGAAATGACTTCACATCCCCTTTTTTATTATTCTGTCCCAATTAATGAGAATTACAGGAAACTTAGAACTTAATTGACTCAATCTATCAAAGGTATAAACCAGTTAGGGAAAAGCTGTTAATCAATTTGGGAGGAGGAGAGTGCTTTGTTCATTGGATAAAGGCTGATGATGCTCCATGGAAAATATCTTATGATTGGCTGAAAGAATCAGACATACCTCTAAGGCAATGTATATTACATAACAAGCCTGTTCAGAATCACAGAATGAAAGAATCTGGATTCGGAACACATCTAAGAAGGATTTCATGACGGCCCCAGGAAGGGAGAAAGGACTTCTAGGATCCAGCAGCTGTAGTTGTGAATTACTCTTTTGCCATCTGCATATCCTTCATGTGTACCTCATCATCATGGCGCTCTAAGTTTGAACCCACTCTTCCCACAAACCTATGTGTACTTGGGGGTGAATGTACAGTATACTTTGGAAGGGAGATGTTTTTGTACCAAATGTTTGTACTAAACTACTTTAGTAAATACTCCCTTGTAAAAGTTAAATAAGTATGCATAGCAATTTTTAGGAGGCATACTCCATGGGGTCGGAGTGACACAAGTAGAAAACTACCTCTATGTTCTACCTAGAACACTGAGGACAGAAGTAGTCATGTATTCTCAAGGGACTCAACTGATGAATGGGATCAGAAGTTTGCCAGAGAGAGGCCAGAGAAGATAACACACTATGAATGCCTGAAGTTATACGAGTATTCAGAAATTTACTAGCTGTATGAATTGAAGCAAGTCTTTAACATCTGTAAATTTGAGATTCTTCATTTGTAAAATTTAAATAATAAAAATAATAATAATGCATAGCTCCCAGAGCCATTGTGAGGACAAAATAAGAGAATGTTTAAAAGTGCTTTGCAAAACTTAAAAACTTTACATAACTGCTGGCTATCACCATCATCTTCAACATTACTGGTGCTATAATCCTAATCATCATCGTTACTGTTTTTATTATTTACCTTAGTACCCTGAAGTAGAATGGCAAAATATAAAGAACCCCAGTCATAGAGTCTGAAAACTTGGGTTCAAATTGTAGCTCTGATATTTATTAGCTGATATTACTTTGATAGCTTTATTATTTGATAGTTTTATTACTCTGATAAAGCATAGAACATCTCTGTGCCTCAGGTTTCTCAGCTGTGGAATGGAGCTGTTCATACATGCACTGTGAATTCCTTAGGTTTTGTATTAATAGTACTTCTATAGAAAATACTAGCAATGCAGTGGAAACTCAGTAGGAGATCCCCCAGTTTCCAGAAACTTTATTTTCATCAACAATGTATCGACTCTTCAACAAAGATGTCCCAGTGCTGTGAGTTGTGGAGATGACTGCATTGATTGGAAATAATACCTGTCCTTGTAGCATTTACACGAGGGCTCATACCCAGGAACATAAAAATAGACAGATATCCAGAATGAAATCTACTGATGCGCTGTAGCCTGGATCTGTGTGTTGTCAATAATAGTAAAGCATAGAAAGTTTCCTAGCAGGCATAGTTTTTCATTTCTTATATATTTTTACAAGTATTCAGGATTTATTTTCTCATCCTTCATTTCTTATAGTCTTTTAAATTCCTTACAAAAGGTGGAGCTGGATGGTATCATTTTTTAATTTTATTTATTTTCAGTGTTCTACAATCACTATCATATAACTTAGATTTTTCCCTCCCTCCCCGAGATGGCATACAATTTTGCATAGGTTCTACACATGCATTCCTATTAAATACATTTTCACCATAGTCATGTTGCATAGAAGAATTAAAATGAATAGCAGAAATCATGTAACAAACCAAAATGTAATACAAAAGAAAATGATCGCTATATTCTGCGATTGAATTCCATGTTTCTTTCTCTGGATGTGGAAGGCATTTTGCCTTAAAAAAAAAAAAAACATTGGGAATTTTTTACATCCTTGCATTACAATAATGTACTAAGTCTACCAGAAAAAGTCCTCACACACTGTGGTTGTTGCTGTGTATAAAGTTCTCCTGGTTCTGCTCCTCTCATTCAGCATCAGATCATATAAGTCTCTGCAGGCCTCTCTGAAGTCTTCCTGTTCATCATTTCTTGTAGCCCGATAGTATTTCATTACATTAATATACCACAATTTATCCAGCCATTCCTCTATTGATGGGCATCCTCTTTATTTCCAGTTTTTGGCCACCACAAAGAGAGCTTTTAAAATATTTTTGGACATGTGGGGCCCTTTCTCATTTTTATGATCTCTTGGGGATACAGTCTTAGAATCGGTATTGCTGGGTCAAAGGGGACGGTGTCATGTTTCACAAATTTTGTAGTCATTTTGTTGCCTCCTCCTTCTCCCTCCCCCTCCATCTCCTTCCTTCCTTCTTTCCTTCCTTCCCTCCTTCCTTCCTTCCTTCCTTCCTTCCTTCCTTCCTTCCTTCCTTCCTTCCTTCCTTCCTTCCTTCCTTCCTTCCTTCCATCTTTCTTGAACTTTGGAAGCTCAAAAATGTGCATGAACATTACAGCTTTGCTTTCTGAATCAATTTTAGGGTATTACTTAGAGGCCTTAGTAACATAAAAACGGCTTTTCAAAAGCTATATCAATTGGTCCTACCATATTAGAAAGCCTTCCACTAGGATCTTGGTGAGAGACTTTTACCAGCTTTCCAAGGACTATCCTAGCCAATTAAAGAGACCTTATACTGAGTAGGATATGAGATGACAAACTATTTGACTAAGAAAATACATAAGAAAATTATTTTGATGAACTGATTTAGAAATTTACTCAATGACACTCTGGTTACCTATGTTTGTGAGGGACAGATTTATATACAGGCAGAGTATTTACTTCTAGAAGAATATCAATACTGCTCTATTCCTGAGTATAGTTGCTGACCCTATTATAAATATTATTCAAGTAGAGTTCACTTGACCATGACTAGGGAGATCCTATGCTCTAACACTCTTAGACACGCTTTAATTGAGCATTAATATTGTGATGATAAGGAGAAAAATCTTGGAACTCTCAGGAGGACAGGAATGATATATGAAGGGACATCAATCAAGCAACAATTCATCAAGAATTTATTAAGAAATTATGATGTGCTTGATGCTGGAGATTGAAAGACAAAAGTGAAAACAGTTCCTATGTTCAAGGACCCAAATGATCAAAAAGAGAAGGGATGTTTGGAGAAACTGGAATATAGTATATAAAATGATGAGGTTGGAGCCACAAAGCCAGGATTTTATAATGAGTAGAAGTTAGTTGGCCGTTTCAAGACTTTGAAAAGTTAACTCAAAGAAATATTCACTTTAAGAAAGTCTTCCAACAATAGTCTCATCTCCCAGCAAGTAAAAATAAATACTTAAACATTTGACACTTCTCAAATCAGGAAGAAAAAAAAAATCAGTTCATCACAAAGTGAGAATCCTCAGAGTATTATGCTGGCTATATCACTATGTGATTCAGAAGGGTATTTCAGAGAAACACAAAGAAAAAAAGGTGAATGAAATAAAGATAATGAACAAGCAAAGAACCTATCTTTGATAAAGGAAGAAGTTCAAGTTAAAGACGATAAAATCATAGAATAATAGAGAGTTGGAAAGTACTTCGCAAGTCACAGACTACCATGTAATTATTAATGTTCTCTATGGGAGAATTTCACTTATGTTTGGATTAAGAGATAGTGACATATCGAGGGACTTTCTCAATGTTGGAACTCTGCAATACTTTGGTTCATTATGTAGTATTTTGAGAAATAAAACTTATTCAAATATAGTTTGAGGCCCCATCAAATGTTTTTCTAATAACAGACCAAACGAGTACTATTTACCAAACAACAAACATTTTAATTCAGATAGAATCTAAAGTAAGTGGAAATAGAAAAATCTGTTGTTAGACAAAAAATCCTTTCCCTAAATACATGGTGTTGCCCAGTCATTTGAATCATGTCTAATCCTTCATGGCCCTGTTTGGAATTTTCATGGCAAAGATACTGGAGTGGTTTGCAATTTCCCTGCTTATGTTGCAGATGAGGAATCTGAGGCATCACACAGTTAGTTAGAATCCGAGGCTGGCTTTGAACTCATGTCTTTTTGACTTCAGGCCTGGTGCTCTCTCCATTGCACCACCTAGCTGCCCAAGACAATACATAAAGGGCTTTAATTCCTTTGTCATTTTGAAGAAAGAAGGGACACTATTTAGGCAAGTCTAGCTGCATTGTCAATAGAATATCTCTATGATGCCATCCCCTAGACACTCTCAAGCTCCCTAGTCATTGCTGCTTTAAAGCTGCCATATTATGACCTTGCTGGAAATTCTGTGGGCCAACTGCAGGAGGTATCATCTGTTATGTTGGCTTATTTTTCCTCAAAGACTGTTATCTCTCATTTCTGTGGCCTGCCTCAGGGTGAATTTTCAGCTCTTTTGTAAATTATGCCCTATCTGTCAATAATATTTTTTTCAAATTGACTCACTCAACTGCTACCCTGACAACAGAACATCAACTCTCATTCTTAGCTCCAGTAGGCTGATTCATTCCTTTGAACTTTGTTACATCCTTGGCAGCTAGTAATGAGGACATTCCAATGACCCTGGAGCTTCACCAGAACTAAGAAACATTCTATTTCATTTTTCCCCCAAAGGAAAAGGTCTGGGTTCCCCTTCCAATGGGGTAAGAATAGCAATGAGCATATTACCTTATGACAGAAAAATAGAAGGAAAGATAAACCTAAAAACTGCAAAGTTGAATTAAAACGGACAATTCTCTAGTAAAGCAAAATGGAAGAAAACCCAGTGACAGATTTATAATAAATGTAGGGAAGAAGAAAATTATCATCATATGATTAGGGAAAAATATTGGGAAAAAACCAATGGATTTGATCACACATAGAAAAAGTGCTTTTGTGTAACAAAAGCCAACACCTTTAAAGTTAAAAGAAAAAAATAAATCGAGATAACTTTTGCAATAAATGAGTCAGATCAAAGTTTGATATGTGAAATTTGTAATTTTTATGTACAAGACTACTAGCACTGTTGTCAATGGAGAACTGGTCAATTACTATGAACAGGTTATTTTGAAGAAGAAACACCAACAATTAATATTCTCATGAAATGATGTTCTAATGACCTAATGGTCTGAGAAGTACAAATTGAAACATCTTCAGGATATTACCATCCACTTAAAGAGTATAAATAAATCAAAAAAGTTCCTAAAACTTAATTGCAGTAGAAAGAACTACCCAGAAGCAGACCAGTTGATGTGTATTAATGATCTCATAAATGGATCCGAACATTTTGGAGAACAACTTGGCAGTTTGCAACTGAAGGTACAAAACTGATTATACTTTTTGACCCAATGATTCCTATACTATGATTTCATCCTAAAATATCATTAGTGAGAAGAAAAATACCTAAAGGGACAAAAATACTCATTGCTTTATGAAAATATTCATTAACTCAATTTATTATAGCAAGCAATGAAATTTGTTTTCAAAACAAATGGAGAATGACTAAATAAATGAGAATAAGTTAATAGAATAGAATAATATAAGACCTTAGAAAATGAGAAATCTAAAAACCAAGAATTCTGAAAACATCTACATGACAAGTTGTGATGTTAGAGCTGCATACACTCTCACTACCATTGCTTATAAAAATAAAACAAACAAAAACCAAAGCAAAATAAAGTGGAACCTTAGAGAGAGTTGGAAAGAAAGAGATGAAATATATATATATATATATATATAATATATATATTATATATATACATACATATATGTTCATTTTCTATTAATGTCATTGGTTATTAACTGCAAAAATTTATTTTAGTAAGATTTTGTCCTTTATATCATATTTTTATTTGGTTGTTTTTCCTTTGATTATGGTCACCAAGCATATAATCATAAAGAAATTAAAAAACACAAAAATAGAATGTTCTTATTCTCTGGTTCTAGATACAGCTCTTTCTCTTTTCTGTCTCCCCCTCGTCCTGCTCTTTCTCTTTTTGTTTTCTCTCTTTGCTGTGTCTATATTTCTGACTGTTTTCCTGTCTCTCGACCTCCCCAGCGCTTTTATTACTTCTCCACCCCATAGATATCATTTTGTAGTGTTGAGAACACTGCATGTGATAATGAAAAATGTGAATAGTTGAATTTCAGTATAATTTCTGCTTACCGCCTACCCATATGACTTTAAGTAGATCTTTCCTGGATTTCAGTTTCCTTATCTGTAAAATAGTATGATAATAATACTTGCACTACTCAACACATAAGATTGGTGTAAGGATTATTACTTTGCAAATGTGAGTTGTGTTTATGGTCGTCATTTGTATTGGTGCTTTATTTTACTAACCTGTTTAAAGTGTGCTAGCAACAGAAAATTTGAAATTGAGGAGGCAATCCCATTCAGCATGTGTGTAGTTTTTCTAAACCTACAGGTGTGCTTGTTGGTGTCATTGTCCCCTTATATCTATAATTACAGCATCTCTACCCTGAACTAAGCAGACGGGCTTAGATATAATAGGTTAATGAATAGAAAACTGGGATCTAGGAATCTTTTCTGGACTTTATCAGTACGGACTAAGTAGTTAAATTGGAATATTTCAATATCACTTGAATATTTGCAAAGCACTTTATTCATCTTACTTAATTGATCCTTATGACAAGCATTTGGAGTAGATGCTATTATCATTCTTATTTTATGGTTGAGGAGACTGAGGCAGACAGAAGTTAAATGAGTTCCTCAGGATCAGGAAGCAAGTCAGTGTCTGAGGATAGACTGAATTCAGTTCTTCTCAACTCTAGCTGCCTGCCTGGGAACAACTTTATGTAAATAAATATGTAGTTCATTCATCTAAATATACTCAAATGTACATATATATACATAAGGGCATATGAATGTATACTTGTAGGTATTTATGTTGACTTCTGGCTAGGATGGCAGCTTCTTGAGAGCAGGGGCTAGTCATTGCATCTTTGTCTTTGTATTCTCACTGCCCAGAACAGTTCTTGGCACATAGTGGGAGCTTTATAAATACTCATTGACTGTTGTTATTGGAATAACTAAACACATAAGAAGTCTGGTAAAAAAAAAAATCCTTCCTAAGGCTCTGGCAGGGTCAAATTGGCCTGGGACCAAAAATAAAAAAGAACAAGATAATTGGATCAAGGTCAAAACTTGGGTCCCTCCCACAATGTGCTTTTATGGGCCACTTAGTCAACTAGGATGTTATTGTCTCTACTTGGGCTCTATATTCTTTTTACAGAATGTCCACCATTGGCATATTAAGATGGTTTTATGTGAAAACTAAGACAAAAATCACAAAAAACCAGAAATGAAAAGTGGAATTGTGAGAGCAAGGAAAATTCTCATATGCAAAAATTTAATTTTCTCAGCTGTATTTTAATGCCAACTGTATAATGCATCATTACACCCTTGTGCCAAAGAACTGGAAATCCATGCTAACCTGACAACATGTGCGAGCTACGAAATAGCTTCATTAGAGTCCAAAGAAAAGCCTGTTGTAGGAAATTTATGAAAATGTAGGTGCTAAGGATTCCTCCTACTCTCCTCTCACTCTCCTTCTCTCTCCCCTTTTTTCTTCCTCCTCTTCCTTATTCCCTTTCCTCTCCCTCCTCCTTCTCCTTTCCCTCTTCCTCTCTATCCACTTCCCCCTTCTTCTTTACCCATCCCCCACCATTCTCCTTTTCCTTCTTTACCCCCTTTTTTTCCCTCCGTGTCCCTCCCCTTTTCCCTTAGCTCCTTATCTTTCTCCCACTCCTTCTCCTTCCCCCCTCCCTCATTTTTCCCCTTCTCTACCCACTCCTCTCTCCCTGTCTTTCCTCTTCCTTCTTCTATTTTTTTCTCTTTCCCCTCATGAAGTCACAAGATGAGGATAAATTTAAGAACAAGTAAAATATCTCATTTCAATACTTCCCCAAGATGAATTCATTTTTGTAGGAGGTGGTGAATACTTTATCAGGATCACTGAGAGTTAGCAGTTAGTGCATTAGGTTTAAATGCCAGGCACCCAAGTGAATCTTTCAGATAGGGCTTCTTGTCAATAAATCTTTATAAAGGAGGGAAATCCCACTTCCTTTTCTAGGATTCCTTGCAAAGCAGGATGTGGTAGGCAGAGAGTCAGGAAGACTTAAATATAAATCCTTGCTCTGACACTTAATAGCTTTATGGCATGGAAAAATTACAAACTCTAGAGTTTCAATTTACTCATCTCTAAAATGGGGATAAAAATATCTCAACTACTTAAGTCACCAGCATTGGTTTATTGGAGTCGTGGACCTCCATTTATAGAGGAGAGACAGGACCAATATCTCTCGGATGTCTCCTCATTTCCCACAAGTTACAGTCCCCTTGGACTTCTTTGGCCTCTACACCATGTTACTACACCTCCAGGGCAGATGCCTTCCCTATTTCCCCCCAGCCTGCTTTTCAGCTTGTTTATCTGCGTTGCTTCCTTCATTAGGCAATTCTAATTTAAACATCTTGAGGGAAGGAGCTGTCTTTTTCTTATCCATATCTCCAGCATTTAGCACAGTGTCTGACACATAGTAGACCCTTAAGAAATTTTTTTAAACTATTGAATAAATCACACACGGCATGAGGTTCAAATCAAATAATATATAGAAAATTTTATTCTCCAAACTGTAAAGTGCTCTTTAAATTCCAGTTGTTATTTTTGCTTTTATTATTGTAAGGATGGTATTTTTACCTGACTATGGTGATTCTAGATCTCTCTCTGATAAACACTATGCTTTTGACCACAGGTGAGTTAAATAACCTCACAATTCTAATGTGAAGAATGATTCATAAACAGATAAATAAATATAAAATATGCACCTGCTAATAGCAAAAGAATTAGCCTGGAGAAGAGAGCTAACACCTAGGGTAATCAGAAAAGCTTGCTGTAGGTAGGAAAACCTAAGCTGGGCTTTGAAGGAAGCCAGTGAATCTATGATGTTGAAATCATGAGGAGAATTTCTGTAAAGGAGAAAGTCCATGCAATGGTATTCTGATGAAATTTGAAGTATCGTGTTCAGGGCACAGAAAGCAGGCTAGTTTCATGGGCAAATAGTTTGGAAACATATTGTGAAAGATGTTAAATGTTAGAAAGAAAAAATATATTTTATCCTGAAGGCAATAGGGAATCCCTATACATTCGTGAGGAGAAGAATTTAGACCTATGTTTTGGGATTATCACTTTGGCAGATGTGCGCAGAAGAAATTACAAGGGGGTGGTGCAGGACTCGACAAAGAGATCAGTTAAGGACTCATTACAATAGTACATGTGAGAATTAATGGAAAAGTCTGAAATAAGCTCTGGCTCTGTGAGTGGAGAGAAGGGGACAGATAGATAAAAGATAAATTTATGGATGTGGAAGGAAGGAAACAAGCTTTGATTAAGTTCTTGCTATATGCTAGGCTAAGTGCTAAGTGATTTACAAATATTAAACCATTTGATCCCTATATCTGTCAGGTAGTGATGCTATTATTTACAGCTGAAAAAATGGATCCCAGAATCACATCATTAATAAGTGTCAGAGTCAGGATTTGAACTAAGGTCTTCCCAGTTCCAGCTCCAGTACTTTATCCATCAGTCCACCTACTTGTCTCATCTAGATAGATGAGAATTATTAGATTTTATGGCCAGAAGATGGCTCACTATTCATTTACAAGTCATTCTGTGTCAGAGCAAAAATTTCTGTACATGTATATCTGTGCCCCCCAAAAAATCGACTGAGTCAGAAGGAAGCTTAACCAATTGTACCAGCTGGCAAGCCACCCCACCAGCAGTGGGGGATTCCTGTTTGATTGGGCAAACAGTAAATTCCCATGCATTCACTATGTTTTGACTTTGATTTCAAACCAATTCAAACATTTGGGCAAAGTGCCCTAAAAGGGATCTTTGATTTACAAGCAGTTTTCTCTCCTATCTCACCCTTGTTCCCTTAGCTCTGTACTTATCTAAGTTGGAACACGAAATTGGTTTTCAGTAGACATTTTCTCCATGCTTAACTTAGACCTTGACCTCAGTTAACATTTGCTCCATGTTTAACTTAGACCTTGATTCAAGGAGGGATGCCCTTCTCTCCAATGTGAGTTTTATCCAATCCTTAACAAGTGTGGATTCTGTCCTGAAGTAGACAATGAAGAAGTATTTTTTATAAGGGACTCTTTAGGCTCTGCTGGCAGTAAATGGTAAGTGGTCCATGAGTGAGGGGATTCATCATCACATCAACCTCTCCATTCTCCTTTGGATGTTCAGTTGCTTTACAGTCATATCTCAATCTTTGTCACCTCGTTAGGGGTTTTCTTGGCAAAGATCCTGTAGTACCTTGCCATTTCCTTCTCCTGCTCATTTTTTGGGTGAGGAAACTGAGGCAAAGAGGGTTAAATGACTTGCCCAGGATCACAAAGCTAGAAAGTGTCTGGGGACACATTGGAACTCAGGAAGATGAGTTTTCCTAAATTTAGACTCAATGCTATGTCCACTGTGCCACCTGGTTGCCCACACTGTCTTTTTGGACAGGTCTAATTACTAGCTTAAAAAAGAAAAGGAAATTATAACATGTCCTGAATCTCTCTCTGTAACTTGGATCCAAGAGCCATTGTCTCTTCCATATGATTATCTCTCTTTTAAATTTTTGAAGATAATAGAGCGGTAACAAATTGTGTCCATGTTGACTCTAACAATAACCATCCGTTGTATATGACTATATATGCAAACAGCTTTACTTGTGCTACTTCATTTGATTCTTAGAAAGCCTCTGAAAAATAGGTACCATTTTTATGCCTATTTTACAGATGAGGAAACTAGGACAGAGTTTCTGGATTTACTCAGAGTCACACAGCTAGTAAGTGTCTGAGGCCAGATTTGAGCTCGTAAAAATGAGTTCCTGACTCCAGACACTATCCACTGAGCCACCTAGATGCCCTTGTTAAAGGTATAATAACACTGACAAATAGAAAGCAGTATTTCCAGGTCCTGTTCATGACCATCCTGAATTTTTCATTCTCTTAGGTAAACTTTCTCATTTCATTCAACTAAAATTTCAGTGGTTTCATCAGATCACAGGTCTTAATCTGTAACAGACTTCAGAGACCATTTAATCTAACTTTATTTTGTAGAAAATTAAACAGAGACCCAGGGAGGTTTAGGGCCTTGCCCAAGTTCATATAAATGGTACATGTCATGAGGAGAACCAAATCCATATCCTCAGAGTCTAGAGTGACTGCTTTCCTTTGTACTGTATTTCATTTCACTACCCTGATCAGTTTCCTGGAGGTCGCCTTGAGTTTATAGAAACCTTTTGTAAAGTGGGTCTCCTAGAATGATAAATGTTGGAGGGTTTATGGGAAAATTGAGACACCAATGCACCATTGGTGGAGTTGTGAACTGATTCAACCAGTTTATAGAAGAATTTACAACTATTCCCAAATATTTATAGCAGCACTTTTTGGGTGGCAAAAATTGGAAATCGGTGGGATGTCCATCAATTGGGGAATGATGGAGCAATTTGTGGCATATGATTGTGATGGAATGCTATTGTGTTTTAAGAAATGATGAGCAGGATGCTGTCAGAAAAAATAAACAAACAAACATGGAAAAGACACACGAACTGATGCAAAGTGAAATGTGCAGGACTAGGAGAACACTGTACAGAGTAATAGCAAAATAGTGAGATGATACGTATCTACCATAAGCAATACAATCATCCAAGACAAAAATGGGGCTACCAGAGCTGAACATCAGACCAGATGGGGTCTGAAATAGACAGAGTTCTGGGAGAGTTAAGTCACTGTCATTCTGGGTATTTTGCTTTTATTAATATAGTTCAAGGTCCCATTTGCTTTTCCAGTCATTCTCCTTCCATCTTTTAAACTTAGGCAGTAAAATTTGATTTTTTTAAACTCAAAAAATAAGATTTTAAATTTATCTATATTAAATTTTATATTACTAGATTTGATCTACCATTTCAGCCAGTAAATCTTTTTTTTGAAAACACCATTTCTGCTATGTCTCACGTTAGCTTCCTCACCCAATTTTAGGCGATTCATGCTATTCTTGTTTAACTCACTCTTTGTGACCCCATGGGCCAAACTGTTCATGGTGCTTTCTTGACAAAAATCCCAGTGGTTTGCCATTTCCTTCTGTAGTGGATTAAGTGAAACAGAACCTAAGTGACTTGTCCAGGGTCACATGGCTAATAAGCATTTGTGGTTGGATTTGAACTCAGGTCTTCCTGATTTCAGGCCCAGTAGTCTACCCACAGAGCCACCTAGCTGTTCATAAATGTGACCAAACTGGTGAATGGTAAATATTCAAAGATAGATGGAGCATTGTGGCTAGCTGGTAGTGATTGACCTCCGGTTGAAATTCATCACCATTCTTTGGTCCCTGAGAAGGCAGGAGCTAATACATCATAGAATGGGGTAGGGAAGTAGGTACAGAAAACTCATCTTACCTTGGAAACTTTTATATTCCTAGAAGGTTAGGGCCCCTAGAACTGGGGCTGCTGGTTAATTTAGTGGGTAGAGCACTAGACCTAGAATCAGGGACATGAGTTCAAATTTGACCTCAGATACTTCCTACTTCTGTGACCCTGAGCAAGTCACTTAACTGTATTTGTCTCAGTTTCTTTATCTGTAAAATGAACTGGAGAAGGAAATAGCAGACCCCCTCCACCATCTTTACCAAGAAAACCCCAAATGTGGTCATGAAGAGTTGGGCATGACTGAAACAGCAAAGCTA
Source organism: Bettongia penicillata ogilbyi (assembly GCA_023548195.1). Classification (NCBI taxonomy): domain Eukaryota; kingdom Metazoa; phylum Chordata; class Mammalia; order Diprotodontia; family Potoroidae; genus Bettongia; species Bettongia penicillata. The sequence continues at coordinate 265,049 of JAJHZJ010000898.1, read as the reverse complement.
CATCAAAAGGGACAATAAATGAACATGTGGAAGTGTTCCACCCCAGCCCAGCTCCCACTTGTGACTCACTTGTGGCTTGTGACATACTGAACTAAGACGGTAAATAAGTCATGTTAATGCAATAAGCTATTATGGTCACCTGTTGCCAGTCTATCACGTAAGCCTTTTATTAAAATAGGCTTAGCCTCTGTCCTGAAAAAGTCATCTTAATTCATCACTATTCTATTAAAGGACTGATTAGATGTTAATCTGTTAGATTGATGCTGAATACAAACCAAAGTGTTCTGAACAGTGTGTCCTATTTGTGTTGGCCGATTCGTGAAAAAAAAAGTGTTTTGTAAAAGATCAGTATCATGCTACTGATTAGAACTCACCAGGATCTCCTTTGTATATCTTTCCAATGCTTGTAGGTTTAAATTGGGCCAGAATGTGCACTGAACAAAAAGTCCACTTATATGAGGTGATTGCATTACTACACAGTGTTCTGAAGGTTCAGATTCCTGCTGTTCACTGTTCCCAAAGTATAACTCCCAATAAGGAATCCTAATTTGGGACCACTCTTTGACAGTAGTTAAGTGATGGGACAGAAGCCAACAATATGTTATTTATATCCAGGCCAGCTAGATGGTGCAATGCATAGAGCACTGGTGTAGGAGTCAAGAGGACCCGAGTTCAACCCTTACCTCAGACACTTGACACTCACTACCTGCGTGATTTTGGGCAAGTCACTTAACCCCAACTGCCTCATCCTGAGTCATCTTCAGTCATCCTGATGAATATCTGGTCACTGGATTCAGATGTGTCTGGAGGAGAAGCAAGGCTGGTGATGGGCACAGCCCTCTGTCACTCAAAAAAAATAAAAAAAATAAACAAAGTCAAGTGCAAGTCATGTCATCTTACCTGCAGTCATAGGTAGAAATTTTCATTCCCTTTATTTTCTTCTCTTTCCTTCCTTCTCTTCCTCCCTCCCTCCCTTCTTTCCCTCCTTCTTTCTTTCCCTCCTTTTCTTCTCTCTTTCTCTTTCCTTCTTTCTTTCTCTCTCTTTCTTTCTCTCTTTCTCTCTCTCTCTCTTTCTTTCTTTCTTTCTTTCTTTCTTTCTTTCTTTCTTTCTTTCTTTCTTTCTTTCTTTCTTTCTTTCTTTCTTTCTTTCTTTCTTTCTTTCTTTCTTTCTTTCTTTTTTCTCTCCTAGTTTAGAGTTTAAGTGATTGATTGACAACAGGTGACTGTATTACTTTACTTCATTAACATAATTTATTTACTTTATATGTATGATTCAGAAAGTCCCAAGTAGAAACTTACATGGAGTACAATGGTCTTATCTATTTTGGGAGTGAGTCTAATAGAATAGGAATGAGAGGAGGAGGAGGAGGAGAAAATAAATTTCTCCTCCTGAACCAGGGAGACATGGCAGTGTCTGTAGTCTGCAAGGATTCAATGCATTGTAAACTTAAATACCTACTTCCATGCCTGTGGCAAAGATCATAGGGCATGGGAAACCATCTACTAGCCCCTAAAGATGCCTGGCCTTTGTATATGCCCTGCTGTACAATGACTGGGCCAGTGCTGGTTTATTTCCTTTATCTCTCCAAGGTCCTGGGAAAAGGTAGCTCAATTCAATTAATTCATTTCAGCATTTAATGAAATGATAGATATCAGGTATTTAAATTGATGTTATCTGAAAGAGGTCTTAGGGTCAACCCCATAAAACAGAACTAGGGACAATGGATAAAAATGCAAAGAGACAAATTTAGCTTTATATAAGGAAAAGTTTCCATATAGGAGCTGTCCAAAGGAGAATGGGCTTCCTCAGGAGTTTGTGGGTTTCCCTTTATATGAAGCCTGTAACCAAAAGCTGGAATGTGAGTAATTAATGGAAAAATTAATGGCTTCATTAGCATGTGTTTCTTAACATGGGCCAAGAACTCTGCCTACGGATGAATGAATTAATAAAAAAATTAGGCATTTTTTGTGTCAGGCACTGTGCTTGTAAATGAATAAATGTTAAAAAATCACTTTGAATGTGCCAGATTCTATTCCAAAATAAAAACTTAAAAATACTTATGATTAAGTAACTTACACCGTAAGTGTGGAAGATAAGAACTTACAAGGGTCCTACAATCTGAAAACTGGAGTAGTTGAAAGTTCATGCATGGTAACTATAAATTGGCATGGTCGTTTATTTCTGGGAAAAATAAGCTTAGAAAACATTCAGAGCCCTGGACCCCAGAAGTAATCATGTTATTTTTCTGGTATATGTCAGAATGGATGACCCGTAAGGTCCCTTGAACTTTGCAGTTCTATGACTTTTATTAAGTTCCTACTGAGTACAAGACTCTGTTCTACATACTGGGAATAGAAAGACAAAATATGGGCTGTTGCTTGCCTTTATTGTACTGGTAGAGCAAGGTGTGACTCCACATATAAACAGATGAATAAGTCATGCATTTTGAGGCTCAAAGATCAACACTTCAGAAGAAGGGAATCAGGGGAGACTTCAGTTAGACAATGATGACTGAACTGAGCCTTGAAGATATATTACAATTCTGAAATGGGAAAAACAGTCCAGGCATGGAGAACAGCTTGTACTACTCTTTATATGTGAATCATGGAATGTTCAGCTTGAGGAACAGTGAGGAGTCCAAATCAAGTCCAATGTAACTTTCAGGAAGGAATGTAATATGAGAGAAAACTAGGAAAATAGTTTGGAATCGGATCAAATAGGAAGACACCAAAGCCTTTTAAACATATGACAATGATATAATTAGATCTGCATGTTTGGAACATCATCTGCTTTGTCCAATGGAAGCAGCTGAATTAAGAATGAAATGAAGACCTTGGCCACAACATATAATGCTTTCATTATCCCATGATGTTCCATGAGGCTTTACCTTAACATCATTAAGCAATATTTTCCAGTTCACCTTTTCTGCTATGAAGGCTCTGCTAGCATGGGATCAGTTGTCTAAAATTTTGATCTCTGTCTACACTGAAACCTCATAAGTAGCAGAGCTAATTATGTATATGTAGGGCTATTCTTTTCCCAAAGGATGGCTAAATATCACTTCCCTCACAGGTGCTTCAGAACAAGAGCATTTCTGATGTGTGTGTGTGTATGTACACATTTATGACAGAATGAAAAAAAAAGAGACCTCTGAAATCATATAAGATGTAATGTAAGGAAAACAAGTCCGGCATTATAACAGGCTTTTCTTATCAACCTTTCCTCAGATGCTGCAGCTGTCATTTATACCATGCCAATGACTGGTTTTGTGCCAGCCCCAGACAAGTTGGTTCCACTTGTCACCTTTTCAATTTCCCAGCTGGCCTCAATTTTAAAGGGCATATTAGCATTATCAAAGTGATCTTAAAGATATGTTCTTGCCTGCTTTTAAGTCAGTTTTGTTTTTGAGTCACATTACTGTGGGGAAGAGGAAAAACAATGAAATGCCACTGAGATAAAAAGCATTTATTTGTCGGTAGATGGCATCAAATGTTGTACTCTCTGACCAGAGTGACAGTAGATCTTTTTCTTTTAAGTTGATTTTATGGAAAACACCATTTCATAGAATCAAATTAAATGGGAGGTGCGTTAGCACTTATTCCTTTAAAATAGTGGTGGGGATTTGCTTTATTGGGCAAGTTTCTTTAATAAGCTGACACTCTTAGATGACTGCAACTAATTTATATGAAGCAGTCCAATCCAAAGAGCACTTAGGAAGCTCTTACTATATTACAAACATTCTGCCAAGTTAAGACATACTGGAAAGAACAGTATGGGTTACAGATCCCCCGACTTTTGAGCTATGATGTCTGTAGTACTTTGCATAAGTCATCTGAAATTTCTGTCTCAGGCATCTCTGGGACTAAAATTTGCATAAGATTTAGACTTTAAACTCCTTAAGAACAGGGACTAACTTTTGTTTTTCTGTGCTTACAAATGCTTACTTAGCACAGTGCCTGGTATATAATAGGCACACAACCACTGTGAGTTGACTGACTGATTGGCTTCTCTGCATTGAAAGAATATGTTTTTTCATTAGGGGAGATTTCCCCAAGGACAAAAAATTGTTAGGTAGCTAGATGTACAGTGGATAGAATATAGTATGTGGGGTTAAGAAATTCTGAATTGAATACTTACTTGAGACACTTAATAAGCCGTGTGAACCCAAACAGATAGCTTTATATGTCTGTGCTTCAGTTTTCTTAATATCTGCAGGGGAGATACTAGTAGCACTTGTCTCACAGACTGGTTGTTGTTCAGTAGTATCCACCATTGTGTGACCCTATTTGGGGTTTTCTTGGCAAAGATATTGGAGTAGCTTACCATTTCCTTCTCTAGCTCCTTTTACAAAGGAGGTAACTTGAGTAAGTTTCTGAGACCAGATTTGAACTCAGAAAGATCAATCTTCCTGACTTCCTTTGGGGATGAAAATAATATATGCCTTAAAGCACTATCTGAATGAGAACTATTACTAGTCTTTTGTACACTAATTGCGATCAGCACTGTGCAACCAAAGAAAGAAAATAGAAAAAAAATTCATCAAATTAAATAATGGAACAGGGGAGTAATCTTAATGATCAATTATTGTTTTTAATGCATTATAACAAAACCAGGATGTATAGAAGTTATGAATATTACTTCAGTCAAACTGAGCCTTTTATTGAAAAAGAATTAACTTATGCTAGATTTGTTTCATCTCTGGTTCCTTGGAAGTGTGGATCATATGAAGGCAAATATCCTTGCCTTGAAGATGTCATTAGTGTTTTTCTGATGCACCTCAAAGGTCACATAGTGTGATACCTTCATTCTACAGATGGGGAAACTGAGACCCAGAGAAGTTGTGTGATATATGTCACAAGTTGTAAAGAGGACTGGGATCTGAACTTGAAACCTGGTCATCTCTTCAGCTCTCGTAGATTTAGTGATGCTCTCTACACAGATGATTCTCAGATGTATTACTTCATTTTTAATGTGTATTTATTTATTTTTAGTTTTCAACATTCATTTCCACAAAATTTTAAGTTCCAAATTTTCTCCCCATCTCTCTATTTTCCATGACAGTTGTTTCTCCAATGAGATATTGCACATTATCTTTTAGTTTTTCATTCTTTTGGTTTTGTTTTGTAATTCCTTGGTTTCTCATAAAGTCATTGGCTTCCATGTGCTCCATTCTAATTTTTAAAGAACTATTTCCTTCAGGGAGCTTTTGAATCTCCTTTTCCATTTGGCTAATTCTGCTTTTTAAAGCATTCTTCTCCTCATTCACTTTCTGGACCTCTTTTGCCAATTGAATTAGCCTATTTTTAAAGGTGTTATTTTCTTCAGCATTTTTTTGGGTCTCCTTTAGCAAGCTGTTGGCTCACTTTTCAAACTCTTCCATGATCTGAGACCATTGCATATTTATTTTGGAGGTACTGGATGCAGAAGTATTGACTTCCTCTAACAGTAATGGATTGTTCTTCCTCATCTAAAAGGATGGAAGAAAATATCTGTTCACCAAGAAAGTAACCTTCTGTAGTCTTATTTTTTCCTTTTTTGGGGGCATTTTCCCAGTCAGTTACTTGACTTTTGAATCCTTTGTCAATAGGAGGGTATGCTCTGGGGACCTGAAGGTTCTCAGTTCCTCCAAGGTGTCACAATCAAAGGAGAGGAGTTTGCTACCCAGCAGGGCTTGTGCCTGAGACCCAGATCAGTGGCTCAATTCCCCCAAGGGCCTTAGGCTGAGGTATCCACAAATGGATGCAGCTGCTTTCACAGATGCAGCTGCTGCTGTCACCACTACTACTGCCACTGCCACCTGGGGCTGGGGCCTGAGAGGATGCTGCTCCCTTGTCACAGAGATGAAAAAGCTTTCTCACTGACCTTTGAAGCTGCCTTTGGTGCTTCTGGGCTGAAGGATCTGAGAAACACTGCTGCTGCTGGGGATTCTGCCCCTGAGACCTGCTCCAGTCCTGCTCCTCTAGGTGCCATGTGGCCAACGCTGGACTGGGCTCCACTCTACACCCTGTGTGATAGACCTTTCCTGTCAGCCTTCTGGGCTTCCTTGGTCTGGAAATCTCTTCCACTCTGTCTTTCTGTGGCTTCTGCTGCTCTAGAATTTGTTGAGAGTCATTTTTACAGGTATTTTATGGGTTATGGGGGAAGGGTTAAAGTGTGTGTATCTTTCTACTCTGCCATCTTGGCTCTGCCCCCCAGATCTATCAATCTTGCCCCACCTTGTCTACTGATCTCCAATCTCAGATCTCTAACTGCTTTTCAGATATCACAAACTAGATGTCCTATAAACATCTCAAACTAAGCATATTCATTAAACATAACTCATGATATTTTACCCTAGACCCTCTCTCACTCCATCTTCTCTATTACTATAGAGGGCAACACAATCCTCCTAGTCCCTCAGGCTGAGAATCAACCTGGATTCTTCATTATCTCTCACCCATGCTTTTCCTCCATATCCAAGATGATGCCAAGGCTTGTTGATTTTACCTTTATAATATCTCTCTAACATACCCCCTTTTCTTCTCTGACATTGCCTCCATCTGGGTGCAGGCCCTCATTACTTCATGCCTCGATTATTGCAGTAACCTTTTGGTGAGTTTGCCTGCATCAAGTCTCTCCCCACTCCAGTCCATCCTCTAGTCAGTTACCAAATTGATTTCCCTGAGTAGTAGATATGACCATGTCACTCCTCTCATCAATAACTCCAGCAGCTCCCTACTGCTGCCAATATCAAATACAAAATGGTTTGTTTGGCATTCAAAGTCTTTCAGTACCTAGCCTCTCCCTGCCTTTTCATTCTTCTTACACCTTAGATATTCAGTGACATTGATGTTCTCACTTTTTCACCCATAAGTCACTCCAGCCTCTCATCTCTGGGCAGTTTCTCTGGCTATCCTCCATGTGTGGCATGCTCTCATTCCTCACTTCTGCCCACTGACTAGTCTGGCTTCCTTTAAGTCCTCCGTAAATCTCATCTTTTATAGATAGTTTTTCATATTACCTTTACTTCTAATACTTTTTCTTTCTTATTTATTTCCTATTTATACAGTTGCATATCTTTATTTGTGTATATTTTTTTCCTTCATTAGATTCTAAGTTCCTTTGGGGCAAGGACTGTCTTTTTCCACTTAATATATCCTCAATGCTTATCACAGTGTGTGACACATAGTAGGCACCTTAATAAATGTTAATTAATTGATGGTAATTGACTGATAGATAGTCCTGAGACCATGATCAAGTTACTTTATCTGTCAGAACAAATCAGTTTATCCATTTTTCTGACTTTCTGAAATTCAAAATCATATCCCACCCAGTCTCACTCAAATTTTTTTTAACCTCCTTTTTGTATCTTATTTTCTCTAATTCTTATAGAAGTTCCTTGAAGTCAGAGATTGTTTTTCTTTTTGTATACATTTGCAAGTCCCACTGCTAAGCATAGCTCCTGTTTCACAGAAAACATTTTAAAATGTTTTTTTCTTCCTTCCATTCTCTTTTGTGTAAAATGAAAAAAGTAGTATCTGCCTCCCATGTTTAAATGAAGTAATATGTGTAAAACCATCTACATAGACTGCCTCATTATTAGCTCTCTGCCTCAGTTTCCCTATCTGTAAATTGAATAGGTCGGACTGGATGCACTCTAAAGTTTCTTTCAATGATAAACTTATATGATTCTGTCCAATTTCCAGAAGTGACTTAAAACTCATAATCTATGGAATTTGGGCTTTTTCAATATGCGGCATAGTTTAGGGAAAAGAACACTGGCTTTGGGATGATTAGAACTAGGCTTGAATTTTGGCTTTGAGTATTTCATACCTCTCTTACCCTGGACAAATTATTTGACCAGCCTGGGTCTCAGTTTCTTATCTGTAAAATGAGAAGCCTTGATTAGATAATCTATCTTTATGTCCATCATAGCTCTAAGTATGTTATGCCATGAGAATTACCTTATCAGATTATTGTCACCCACTAAAGTCTTGTTCTTATTCATAGCCCTGGTGTGCTAGGGGCCCTGGATTTGACAAAGATAAGCTCTGGTCAGTCATACCAAGCAGAGTGAAACCTTCTAGCCCCAAAACAAGTCTAGCTAAATTCAGGGAAGATTCGTTAAAGTCATGAAATTTTCATTTATTGAACTTTTTTTTGAAGACTTTTCTAACTTATGATCTGTGGTGGTGGGAGAGATACTTGCAACAAAGAAGTCACAACTCCTTGAAATGTTGAACCAAGAATAATTAATGTCATCTACTAATGAAAATAAGAGTCAGTATAATATGCTGGGAGTCAGGAAATTCTGGGTTCAAGTTGTCCCTGGGATATATTTTGATCAAGTGACCTTGAACATGTAACCTCTTAGCTATAACTATAGTGTTACCAGTAATAAAATATCGAGGAAAGCTTCAAGGATTGCTCTTATCTCTCATGAAAATGTAACAGATGTGATGAATTATTGTTTTATACTCTAATTACATGCTAATATGTACTTGTGAGTTATCTTTTTTTAAAAAAAGTATTTCTTTAGTGGGAAAAGAAATATATAGCTATATTATAACTGATATCCACCATTTTGTATAGAGAATCTTATTTTATAAGGGATTCTATTAATTCCTTTGGGGAAACCATAGACATGAGTCACACAAATCTTTTAAAAGACATTTTCCCCAGAGTTCTCTTCTGGAATAGTGATATAATAAGTCAGACAATATCAAGTAAGTTCAATTCACCTATTTGGGTTCAGATTTCTCTAGGACTGAGCCTGAGCTCTTTTAGGAGAATCCCCCTTCAACCTCCCTAGCATTCCCAGGCAACAAATAGCAGTTAAGATATACACTTTCATCCCCTTTCAGGTTGGACTTCCAAGTCTCTGAAATTTCTTTATGATTCCACAGACACCTCTTCATCCTGAAAATTCACTCACTCCTGGACTTACCACAGTAGAAATACCTTAACCCTAATGAGGGTTAAGGTCTTTTCTTTTCTTTGGTGGCCTCCTCCTACAAGCTCCATTTTCCAGGATTCCTAGAATAGCCACGTATTTGTTTCTCTGTAGGCTGCCCTCTTGAATATGGACTTTCTATCTCATGTACTTTGTGTGGGTATGTCTTTTTATGCATTTCCTTCCTCCATTAGAATATAAGCTCCTTGAGGGCAGGCACAATCTTTCTGCTTCCATTCATAATCCTAGTGCTTATCACAGTGCATGGCCTATAGTAATTGTTTAATAAATTCAAGTTGATGATTTCATGACACAGATACCTACTTATGGAAACAACTAGCAAAAAATGAATCAAAAATATTTCCCTTAGAAAAAGTTAATCTACAAAAAGCTAAAAAATATTGAAGTCTAAGTCCAGTTTGAAAAATAGTTTTCAGTGGTCATTATCATATAAATCTCACCAGTAATAGATTGAGATACACATCACACACATACACACACACACACATTAGATGTTAATTGACAAATCTGATATTTTCCATAGAGTATTGCATTTCCCCCTTCAGAACACCAGTGGGAGTAGTTCACACAAAATACATAATTTCTTCACTTTTGAAGTTTTTGACTGTATGAATTTCACAATCTGAATAATGGGAAATAAAGAAAAAAAATAAGGTACTCTCTCTTTAAATAATCCGTAGTTTAAGGGGAAGTGAATACTTTTTTTAAAAAAAAATACAACTAATTTATAATAGACATTCTTTCCAAATTACAAGAATGTTGGATTCCAAACAGCAAAAAGCAAAATATAGGGGAGTATCCTCAAACTCGTAGATGGGTTGATTGGTGGTTGATCCACCTTTCTTTTCCTCAGACTCAAGGTATGTGGATTCTTTCTTTGCTAGGCTGTTTCTCATTTTATGCATCAGATCCAAAGGGAGATTCATGGTGACCCCTATTAGATTGACCTCTTCTTCCCCGCTGTTTGGGAGATCAGGGGTTTCTAGAGGATGGTTAGCAAGAAGCATTTACAGAAGTGTAGCCATCAAATAATAAAGATGAAAACTTTGATTATACCGTGTTGATTGTTTCCAATATGGGAGCACCATGGGAAAATGAATTATCATTCATGAAATTCTGCTAGAGGAAAAAAAAAAGCATAACCAAAAATAACCATGCTCTTCCAAGGACAGAAGAATTCATCGAAAATCAGACTGTGCTCTTCCTCACCCCATCTCTTCCAAGTGAAATAAGATTAACATGAACATCAAAGTCAGTATTATAGGAGACTATAATACTATAGTATTATATAGACTATAATTTGATATTATAGGAGAAAAGAGTAAACAAAGTAGTGTATGGGTCTTGGGTCAAAGAAGACCTATCCCACCCTATTTCCGTGATGGATGCTGGGAAACAGAGGTGGAGTTACTGATTGTAAAGTTCATTGGAGTCTTGTTTAGAGACTGATGTTCCACTTACTTTTTCTTACAAATTATAACTCAAGTCGGGCCCCTTCATGAACATCTCAGGAAAATTTAACGGACATGGTTAAGTTTCTCTAAAAATATATATTGTCCCTGAATCTTTTCTTTATAGCAGTGTACTTTTATAGATAGTGGTGACAGAGCCACGTATTCTGTTGAGTGTAGAAATGTCTTTCCTTGAGTCTATTATTGACTTGGTAATGATAGTGATTAAAATATTCATTAGTTTCTTAGGACTATAGCACAAACTGCTCAGTGAAGCAAACCTCGTCATGCTGTAGTTCGAATTTATCTCAATTTTACCTATTGACTTGGGAGCTAAAAGCATTGACCAATGACAAAGAAGTCCAGACCCTTTTAAACTCTGGTAGAGAAGTATATTTAAAGGAATTCTCAACTTTTTTATGTTCACATTATAAATCATAAGTAGTCAAATCGACCACAAACAGCAATAGCTCCTTAGACAGTTAAAGAAATGAAAACATTTATAAAGTAAACCTTAAGGGAGAGGGAAAAAAGGAACTTTAAGGAATTCACATCTATAAAGTCTACTGATTTACACAGCACCCATTAAAGTGAAATAGCAGGTTTTTCAATAGATACCATTTCTTAGTACAAAGCAGCAATGAATATACCTGTCATTTCAAAAGTTTAGTTACAAAAATGGATACACTTTTGAGGATCCTTCTTGCTTCTAGGGCATGTTAGGGACATGTCCTAAAAATATCATAGGTTGAGAGGAATGAGCAAATAGCAGCTAATGATTTGAGGATTATCTCATAAGTCTGTTACATGGAAATTTGTAAAAAAAAATAGCTTCAAGGGTATTACATTTTGAAAAACATAGAGTGTCATAAAAGTAGCCTTGGAAATAAGTGTCAAATGTTCCCTAGCTCTTGGAATTTTCTTAGAAAACTGACCTACTTCATGAAAGCACTGAAGTAGTAAAAATAAATGAAAATGGTGTTCTTTAACATTTGTCTAGCATAAATTGCCTCTACAACTAGGCAGATGAGAGAATACCCATTAAGAGAGTTGTGACCATAATTAAAATGAGAGTAATGGAACCTTCTTTCAATCCCAACCCCCTGGCTGAAGATTTCATTGAATAATTCTTTGTCCACAGGCAGAGTGGTCAAGAGTAATCCAGTGGTAGTTTTCAGCTATACCAATGAGTTCAGTTTATCAACAAAGCAGCATGGATACCAGAGACCTATACGTGTCAGCTTTCCAAAAGTCATGTTTCATAGGCAGAGTGCTCTTGCTATTTTGACCAAAAGTTACCATGGAAATGTGAAGATTCCTGTCTATAGCATTTATTCTTGACAGAGGTTCATTTAGTCCCAAACTGAACTAGAGAAGAACAAGGGGGAGGAAAAGGTTAGAGATTCAGTTGACTGTGTCAGGCAGAAGACAGATCTAAAAGACATGTCATTTGCTTTGAATTCTCTGAATGATTGCTTCTATTTTCCTCCTTCCACGTGCACATCATCATGGGTCTATGCTCAGTCACGTCCAATGTCAAAGATATTTGTTTGCAAAGGGAAAAGATTAGTGAACTCTCTTTTACACTCTTGGCAAGAAAATCATTTCAAAAAAGGTTCTTTCCTAAGCAGCAGCAAATTTTTCTTTGTTCATTTCTTTAGCATCCTACAGAAATTTGGCTTTGTTTATTACGCTCCAAGAACTTAAAACCAGCATTGATGATGTGATATTGAGCAAAGTAAGATCCTAGTTCTTGAAGGTGACATTTTACTGCTACTTATACTTGAAAAGTTTTGAAAAATTTTCCTTTTTTGTGGAAGGTGCAATTAATAATTGTTTCTTATGGCTTCTTTCTGAGATTATCTTCCACTAATTAACACCATATACATGTGGCATATACATAGTAAATGACATGTTTTCTTCCACATTAGAAAGTGATCTCCCAGAGGACGGGGATATAGTGTCTTTGTCTCCCTCTCATGCTTATAGTAGTGGCTGGTACACAATAAACCCTTGAATTCTTGTTGATGGGCTGATGAAGCATTATTTTAAAAGATATGTGTTTAAATCCCAGCTTTATGTTTTCATGATTTACCTAAGCATTTTTACTCATCTAAATATTTATTTTAAATTATAATTGTGTTAGAACTAATGTTTCAGAGTTAGCATATTGGATACTCTCTTGAACTGGCATTGAGAAAGATCTGGATTCAAATTCTGCCTTCCAGAACACTTGCTAGTTAGGTGGCAATGTTCAAATCCCTTAAATTCTCTAAGCCTCACTCTGTTATATAATTGATATAATCATATCTTGAGTATCTGCATTATTTTTATGATTCTCTCATAGGATAATATGTATGAAATATTTCACAGAGCACTAGAATATATACTTCCTGAGGACAGGAATTGAATTTTTTTTCTTTACTGGTAATTAGGTAATGAAATGGATAGAATGTTTGGCCTGGAGTCAGGAAGACCTGAGTTCAAATCTGGTCTCAGACACTTATTAGTTGTGTGACCCTGGGCAAATTACTAAATTTCTGCTTGCCTCAGTTTCCTCAACTGTAAAATGAAATAATAGTAGTGCCTATTTCCCAAAGTTGTAGTGAGGATCAAGTATTTGTAAAATACTAACCACAGTGCTTGGTACATGCTAAGTGCTTATTCAATGCTTGTTACCCTTCTTTATTTTTAACATTAGTATCCAGGACAGCATTTTTTCAAGAGCAAGTCCTTAGCAAATTCCTATTGAATGAATGTTAATAAACTCATAGTGGATCTAAGAGTAAGAAGGCAAATTAAGGTGGCTTAATCCATGTCCCTCATTTTATAGATAAGGAAACAGTGCTGAGAGAGTCTATAAGAATTTCCCAAGATGACATGGTTTTGACATGACAGTGATAAGATTTGAATCTGTGTCCTTTGAATAGAAGTCTAACACTCCACTCTCACCTTAAATTACTTCAGAAATGGATTTGTTTTCTTTTCTTTCTTTTGGAGGCAATCAGGGTTAAGTGACTTGCTCAGGTTCACACAACTAGTAAATGTCTGAGGTTGATTTGAACTCAGGTCCTCTTGACTCCAGGGCCAATGCTCTATGCACTGTTCTACCCCTGTTTTCTTCTTCTTCTTCTTCCTCCTCCTCCTCCTCCTCTTCTTCCTTTTCTTCCTTACTATCACCACCATCTTCATCACTAAAAATGATTGGAGACTTGTTCTAAATTGTAATAAAATTGATCATGGAAACTGTTAATCTCTTCATTCTTATTCGTTGAATATCATTTTTATTGATTGATTGCAGGCTAGGGGGAGGAAAGGAAGAAAAAAAATATACTTTGATGTATTTTAAAGGGAAAAAAGTGTGACAGTGCAGTTTATTTAGTTAGAATATACCGTGTTGACTTTCTGTTCAGAATTTGATCTTAATCATTTAATACTGTATAAAGATGTTACCAAATCTTGGTTTTCCAGGAAGGAATTACTTGCTTTGAGTATTTTATGTAGAATATTATATACATACACACACACACACACACACACATATATATGTGCGTGTGTGTGTGTGTGTTTGCGTGTGTATGTATGGATATTTGTGTGTGTATTCATGTCTCACAAACTTTATAGTTAAATAGGAGCTTGAAATTTCCTGGCTAAATTGTTTCTGTTAAAACAACCTTCACAAAAACTGATATTTTCTGGAGCTTAGCAATACCAGTCTATTACCTGTGTTTATGTATTTCAATCTTTTTTAAACATTTCATATGTTTAGTTTGTTGCATAGCACATATTGCTGAAGTTGAGAAATTAATTGACTCAATATCTCTGAAACTTGCCATTTAAAGTGTAGGGAAACTCATTATGTTGGAGATGAAACTGAAAATATTGAAAATGTATATTACTATTGCCTTCAGTAAAGTAAATTCTGAGTTAGAACATGTTTCTGTTATAACCACGGCTACAAATTGAGACAGATCTTTCAATAAGTGATTTATTATGAAGTGGAGCAGATGATTAAAATGACTGCACTAACCCAAACCAGCAAGAAGTTGTCCATTTTGAAGCAATCTCAAACTCAACTGATTTCAATAGAATTTAAATAGGAGACTAGTAAGTAGTAAGGCTAGGGCTGCATGTGAGTGGACCAAAGGATTCTCAGCATTTTTCTGACTGTAATTTGATGTCAAAGTGACCTGTAAACCATATATTTACCATTGTGATTGACGGAGATTCTAAAGTTACTTAAATGTCATTACCATGTACATGGGCCATCTCAATCTCAGATAAGAAGAGATGATTGGGGGAACCTAAAGAATTGCCCTCTCCATGGGTTTAAAGACAAAGATTTTTCATTCTTACTCTGTTTCATTTCTGCCCATTTCACTCTCTTTATCAATACCTCACCATTTCCAAAGGATCAGAATTCAAATCCCTTACATGGGAATTCAAGGCTCATCTCCTCTGGCTCCAGTCTACATTTCTAACCTTTTCTTACACTTGATAAAATATGAAATATCTTCTCCATGTTCTCTATGCTCAGTTTAGACCACACTTTTGTTTTTGTTCAGTTGTTTTCAACTCTTAATGATCCCATTTTGGGTTTTCTTGGTAAAGATTCTGGAGTGGTTTTCCATTTGCTCCTCCAGCTCACATTAGACATGAGGTTTCCCTGTTAAGTGACTTGCCCAGGGTCACACATCTTGACAGTTGTCTGAGGTCATATTTGAATTCATGAAGTCTTTCTGACTCCAGGCTCAGTTCTCTAATCACTGCATTACCTAGCTATCTATAACCACACTACCGATGCCCTAAACTATTCTTTCTTGCTTCTTCCCTGATGAGGTTAAGGGCTTCCAACTGTCTGACCATAGTCAATACATACATCATTACCAGAGAAAGAAGCACCAACATCTGGGTTTTTAAAGTAGAGTCAGGGGGGTTTCTTAAAACAGCTACCCAGAGTCTCATCTGGCACAGGAACCTTCTTCCAAACCCTAAGCCCCAAAGCAGAAACCCCCTCAGAGTATATATATACTCTTTTCAGAGCCAGAGGACATGACTCCTTGTGACCCAATGCCTCATTAGCAATCAGCAAAAGGTGTGGGCCTTCCTACAAAAGAAGCCTTTCCTAATGGAGCCTCCTTCAATAGCTCCACCTGAAGTCTATCAATGGGTGGGGAAAATTTTTAACTCCCATAACCCCTGCAGAATCCCAGATTGTTAGAAGGGAACTCAGGCCACATAATCCTAACTCTGAACAAGGATCCTTTTGGCAATATACCTGATGAGAGATTGTCCAGTCTCTACTTGAAGACCTTCAGGGAGGTTAAACTTAGCAACTTAACATGAGAGGAAGCCATTGTACTTTTCAAATTGCTAGGTGTTTTTTTCTAGACATAAAATTGGCTTCTTTGCACCTTCTACCCACTTGCTCCTGTTTCTTCCCAATGGGGCTTAGAAGAATGAACCTAATCCCTTTTCTAGGTGATAGCCTTTGAAAGGATATTACATCCAACTCTTAGCCTTTCTTCTCCAGGCTGAGCATGCCTGTTCCTTCAATCAGTCTCCATATGGAACCATACTGGTTGCTTGTCCAACTTATCAAAAACACTCTGTTGTCTATAAGATACATTTCCACATATGGAATTATTTGATGTGTTAGTTTTAATCCATTTCTGATTGTCTTCCTTGAGGATCAATAATTTTTTTTTCATAGCCATCACTAAGTTGGTGTCAGAGTGGTGAGTTTTTCATCCATAGCAGCTCTCAAAAAACTGCTAAGCCTACACCGATGAATTATAGATTCTTAAAGTATGAAAAAAGAATTTCATTATGTTAGAACAAAGTAGGATTTGCTGAGTTTGACTGATCATTTGATACCATAGCTCTCAAGACCCAGAAAATAAAGTTCTTCCCACCAAAGTCCTTGGCAGTGCCAAATGGCTCAACATTGGAATCTGATGTATTTTATCAGTGGAAGAGACTTTGAAGAGGAGGCATAACTTTTTGCTTTGTCAGTCTACCATAATGACCATGAGACTTTGCATTCTGATTTTCAGTGCCTGACCCCAAGGAATTTATATTATAGTGGGGAGGAAGGTGTTGTTTCCCTAGGATGTAAACTCCATAAAGACAGGCACCATTTGACTTTTCTTTTTGTGTTCTCAGGTTTAAGAACATTGCTTTGCACATAGTAAGTGCTTAGTAAATGCCTGACCTGTTCATTATGTAGACAGAATACATTTATTCATTCTTGCTAGCACAAGAAATGATCTTTTCTAATTTTTCTTGGAGGGACTGTTTAGGCATTTGGGTGATTGGGCTCTGTGTGTGAGCATTTGGCTCCCCCTCTTTAATACTTGTCCTTGATCTTGTGCTCAATGGAATAGTCTTATGCTGCAAGGAACAACAAATACAAGAGTCAGGAAATCATGGGAAGATGTGTATGAACGGATTCAGAGGGAGGAAGTCAAAATTGAGAGACCAACATGCATAATGAATATAGTTCTGTAAATGAAAATAACATTAATACATAGATGAACTCATATTAACTGAAATGATCAATGTTGGTCCTAGAAGACAGATGATAAAACATCTCCTCATATTAGAGAGGGTGAAGTCAGGACCAAATGGTAACAAATGTGACATATGCTAACAGAAATAGCTAGTGCATGCTTCCATTTGCTTATTTTGTCTTTCTTTGTTACAAGAGAGGAGTCTGGAGTGGGTCCTATTGAATCACAGTTTCCAACCTGGAAGTTGCTTCAATGGCTCTCTAGTCTAAATTCTGTCCAGAAGAAAATTTACTTTACAGTATAGTGGTCAAGAAGCTATTTAACTTTTACTTGAATAGGGATGTTATAAAATGAATGAACAAATATAAGTGGGAATAAATTATGGCACATTTTCTTTAAAGTATATAGGTAAAATTTCTCGCTAATGAATTTCATGGTCTAAGTAGATGAAATACTGAATGAAGAAACATAATAAAAGAATTTATTATGTGGCAGGCATTGGAAGCACTATGTCTAATATAAAATATATGTCCATATAAATAAAAGAAAAGAAAATCTTTGCTTTCAAGTGATAATTTAATAGGTAAAGATGATATATATCATGGGCTTGGTAGCCTTGGAAAAGACTACTTGGACAGTCATAAGAATATTGAGCTGACTCTTAGGGCAGTCAATTGATGGGACCCTTCAGGGAACAGTAGTTGTTTAGTAGCATTAGTTTGATTACTGAACCCAAAGAGAGGAGCTCAAAGGTATTATAGAAGGTACTAGGACACAGAAAAAGGACATATAGCATCATGGCTCGAGTGAATAACTTTCTGCAAAATTCAGTAGTGTCATAGGGAGGAGCCAAGATGGCGGAGTAGAAAGACTCATGTATGCTAGCTCCGAATCCACAGCCCATAAATTTCCTGTACAAAGAACTCCCCACAAATTCTGGAGCAGTACAAGCTGCACAGAAACACAGTGGAAGAGATTTCCGTTCCAGAGAGCCCTGGAAAGCCATCCCCAGGGGTCTGTTGCGCTCTGGACTGAGTTGCCCTGGTTGCCCAGCCCAAGAGGAGCAGATCCGAGCAGGCTTCAGGGATGGAACCTCCGGGAGCCATGAAGTTCCCTCCACCCACAGGCACTACAGGTCAGTGAGAGAGACATCTGGGCTGGCCAAGAGGGGAGCGAGGTGTCTCCGTGACTCAAGCCCCCTTGGGAGGTGGTGGCAGAGGTGGCGGCAGAGGCAGTAGCAGCCAGCCTGGGACTCCCAGAGCAGACAGGGGCTCAGGGCCATTACTGAAGGTCTCCACATAAAGCCCCTGACAGAACTGAGCCTGGGAAGCGGCCCTGCCCCCACTTGAGCACTAGAACTTAAGCTCACATTTGAATAGTAACTGTGTCCACTGCTGAAAGCCCTGAGGTTGGGGAGCAGCATTTGAATCTCAGACCCCAAGCACTAGCTGGGTGGGTCTAGGTGGGGGTGGACAGGAATCTCAGAAGTCAAGTAACTGGCTGGGAAAATGCCCAGAAAAGGGAAGAAAAATAAGACCATAGAAAGCTACTTTATTGGGGGACAGATGTTCCCACCTTTCATTTCTGATAACGAGGAACAATTCTTACCATCAGGGAAAGACATGGAGGTCAGGGCCTCTGTATCCCAGACAGCCCAGGTGGATGTCCAGTGGGCTCAGGCCATGGAAGAGCTCAAAAAGGATTTTGAAAATCAAGTTAGACAAGTGGAGGAAAAACTGGGAAGAGAAATGAGAGAAATGCAAGAAAAGCATGAAAAACGGGTCAATACCTTGCTAAAGGAGACCCAAAAAAGTGCTGAAGAAAATAACACCTTGAAAAAATAGGCTCACTCAATTGGCAAAAGAGGTTCAAAAAGCCAATGAGGAGAAGAATGCTTTCAAAAGTAGAATTAGCCAAATGGAAAAAGAGGTTCAAAAGCTCCCTGAAGAAAATAGTTCTCTCAAAATTAGAATGGAACAGGTGGAGGCTAACGACTTTCTGAGAAACCAAAAACTCACCAAACAAAACCAAAAGAATGAAAAAATGGAAGAGAATGTGAAATATCTATGGGAAAAACAACTGACCTGGAAAATAGATCCAGGAGAGACAATTAAAAATTATGGGACTACCTGAAAGCCATGATCAAAAAAGAGAGCCTAGACATCATCTTTCATGAAATTATCAAGGAAAACTGCCCTGATATTCTACAACCAGAGGGCAAAATAAGTATTCAAGGAATCCATCAATCACCACCTGAAAGAGATCCAAAAAGACAAAATCCTAGGAACATTGTGGCCAAATTTCAGAATTCGCAGGTCAAGGAGAAAATCTTGCAAGCAGCTAGAAAGAAACAATTCCAGTATTGTGGAAATACAATCACGATAACACAAGATCTATCAGCTTGTACATTAAGGGATCGAAGGGCGTGGAATAGGATATTCCAGAAGTCAAAGGAAGTAGGACTCAAACCAAGAATCACCTACCCAGAAAAACTGAGTATAATACTTCAGGGGAAAATATGGTCTTTCAATGAAACAGAGGACTTTCAAGCATCCTTGATGAAAAGACCAGAGCTGAAAAGAAAATTTGACTTTCAAACACAAGAATGAGAAGAAGCATGAAAAAGTAAACAGCAAAGAGAAGTCATAAGGGACTTAACCAAAGGTGAACTGTTTACATTCCTACATGAAAGACAATATTTGTAACTCTTAAAACTTTTCAGTATCTGGGTAGTTGCTGGGACCACACACACACACACACACACACACACACACATACATGCATGCACGCACACACACATACACACATGGACGCACATACAGAGACAGAGAGCACAGAGTGAATTGAATAGGATGGGACCATATCTTAAAAGAAATTAAGGTAAATGGTGAGAGAGAAATGTAGTGGGAGGAGAGAGGGTGAAATGGAATGGGGTAAATTAAATCTCATTCTAGAGGCAAGCAGGAGACTTTTTACTGGAGGGAAAAAGAGGAGAGCTGAGAAAAAAAAACAAAAAGTTTACCCTCATCACAATCGACTGAAGGAAGGAGTAAAATGCACACACATTTTAGTATGAAAACCTATCTTACAATACAGGAAAGTGGGGGAGAAGGAGATAAGCAGGCATGGAGGGATGATGGAAGGGAGGGCAATGGGAGGAGGGAGCAATTTGAAGTCAACACTCTTGGGGAGGGACAGGATCAAAAGACAGAATAGAAACAATGGGTGGCAGAATGGGATGGAGGGAAATACAGTTATTCTTACACAACATGACTATTATCGAAGTCATTTGCAAAACTACACATAGAGGAAGTAACTGCTGCAGATCCTGTCTCTCCTTCCTTCTCTCCCTCTCTTCCTCCTTTTATTCCCCTCTTTCTGTTCCTCTCTCCCTCTGTTCCTTCCCTCCTTCCTTCCTTCCTTCCTTCCTTCCTTCCTTCCTTCCTTCCTTCCTTCCTTCCTTCCTTCCTTCCTTCCTTCCTTCCTTCCTTCCTTCCTTCCTTCCTTCTTCTTCCTTCCTTCTTCCCTTGGGTTCTCTCTCTCTCTCTCTCTCTTTCTCTCTCTCTCTCTCTCTTTCTCTCTCCACACCTTTCCTCCCTACTTCCCTCCATTTCCTGGGTCTCTGTATTTCTTTTTTGTTTTTGTCTGTTTTATTTTGCTCCATAGTTTGGAAATAAATAAATGTGAGTTTTACTTGGGTGATTGGTATATTTAAGATATGAAAGTTTCAGAATATTGGAAGCATAATGGTTAGTTGATAAACATGACATGATAGGTGTCACTGCTTTGAAATAGTTACAGGTGCTAAGGACATGTTAGATGACATTATTTGACAGGAAGAGAAGAATGCAGACTACTCAACTGTTGTCTGACTCCAACTGTAGTCTGACTATTACAAGTATTGAAACAAGCCATTACAGAAATTAACAGTTACATGGTGAATGCTTACAAAATCATTTCTTGAGAGTCAAGAAATGCTGATATGGATGCCCAGATCATAGAGAAGATAATCTACTAAAAGTGAAAGAAGAAGAAAGGAGAAAAAGAGGTAGAGCTCTCCAGCATTGGGGGTGCTGAGGCAGCTGCATTTGGACCTGACAACATAATGCTGGGGTAGTTGCTATCTTGTTTAGGTATCTCTCCAGGATACAATAGGGAACTGCTCAAGACTTTTGGGATATGGCGACCACTGCCAAATTCTGGTGATAATTATCGACACAAGTAATACAGCCAGAAGGAATATAGGAACTAGTTTCAAGATCTGTTATATATTGGACAAGAATAATGAAATAATGTATCAACAAACTCTAGCTTTAAAGCTGTGATCCTATGATCTGGGATTTTGGGGGAAAACTACAATATGAATCAAAGAGTGATGTAGAACCAAGTATTCACTGCATTGTTTTGAGATCTGAAGTCTTTTAATGTACTTTTCCATACCATTTTACCCATGAATAAAGGATTAAGAGTGATTGGTATGCAGAATTGGGCAATATCACCATACCATAGCACAGGGTTTGGGATCATACCCAATTCAAGGCAATTTGTTACTGAAAGGACAAAGAAGTCTTCAGTGTGGGACCTGGGGCCAGCCTTGGATTAGTATTCATTTTAGGTTATTTCATAAAAAAATAGTTTAATTGACTTGTATAACCTTACTTTCTACAAAGATTAATAGAATTATAATGGCACATGTCTTTTCTGATAAAGAAATGACCTACAATTATTCATTATTAAATATATATGTGCAAATTTGAGCCCCATCAAAATTGATGCTTCAGCTTAATTAACTTTGATTTATGAACTTGCTAGGTAATGACTGCATGAGTGGGCAGATATTTAGGCATTTATGCATCTCCATATTATCCTGAAATGGAACTAAGTGAATGCTTTATCCCTTATGCATGTGACATCCCTTTCAATTCTTGGCAGAAGATATCTTCCATAAGTCAAACCATGTTGGAACTCTTTGTGAAACGAGGCACTATTCCATTGAGAGGGTAACAATTGAAAATCCCATGTTTAGAACTCTTTAAGACTTACAAAAAATCTGTATTCATTATCAAAACCTATGTCTACAACTGTTTTGTGGGGTAGGTACTATTATCAGTCCCATTTTACACCTGAGGCTACTGAGTTGCAGAGAGGTTAAATGCCTGATTTAACATCAAATAGCTAATAAATGTTTGAGTTAGGATTGGGACACTAGTTTTCTTGATTCTTTACAACTTGTCCAGCATATTCCATTGCCTCCCTGGTTTTACTATGAACAAATTAGCTATTTACTAAGATTTTGGAGACAATTCAGTGAGGATTAAAAGATGCTAGCTTTATTCACTGTGATTAACTCACAAAAAAAAAATCAAGTAATCTTAGTATTTGGAGCATGTGAACTAGACCTGTGATTTCACGGTTATTTCTACAGCTAGGATGAAGAAGTTCCTTCTTCACACTAGCCCCTCCTGCACTGAGCATTGAGAGGTTAAGTCACTTCCCCAAGATCACACAGGCAGTAGAGGCAGTTTTTTATTCACATGCCTCACTGAATATCTTAAAGAATTAAATCTTTTTTAAAAAGGCCTCAACTACTAGCTAGGTCTTTACACCCAAGAGGAGCATATGATTCTATCCGTAGTTGTAAAAGTCAAGATGAGAAGCCATTATCAATTCTATTGTGGGAGATTCTGGAACTGGTATCTTTCCTCAGTACAGGGCTCCTTTTAAACCTTCTCTGCACTAGAAAAAACCTTCTTCTAGAACAGATGACAGCTCACAAAGGACTTTAATAGTACAACCATATGGCCCCTGGGTGATGTTCAGGTCTTAGCCTGTCTTATATCAACCCCTAAAAGAAGCACACAGAGCTGCTATTTAAAAACACAAAAGCCTTCTTGATCTCATTTTCTCCAGTAGAGAAAGGAGACAGATATTTATAAACCTGCCCCTCTGGGGACTGAAATATATCCCTCCTTAATCTCTAGTGCAAACCTCCTTCCTTGAGCCTTCACAGGGAGAGAATGTCTATATACTGATGAAGGTACGAGGTATATGTAAAGGGAATGTTACCTACTGTGCTCCAAGGAAAAGAATTCTGGTAGTCTTTTAAAACTGACTTTAAAGAGGCCACAAGAACATTGGGTTACATGAAGTTATTGGTGTCAGGTAGCATAGTTTTTTTACATTTTCAGCTGGAATATGGTATTAAGCTAAGTATTAGTGGAACTGTGGAAGTTATTAGGAGCATGTGACTGGTGGAAACTACATCTTAGGTTTTTTTTTTTTCCAGCTTTAACAGTGTCTAAAATTCTGGCATTTCCCAACCTGGTTCCTTCTTACATTTCTGTTCAGTCTTTTTATTCCTGAACCTCCTTCATGTACACTGTAATCCATGCTTCTGACTATTCCCCAAGCAACATTCCAGCCCTTACACCTGCATTTTCCTGACTGTCTCTGCCTGAAGTCCTCTTTTCCCTCCTCTTACCTTCAGACCCTCTTTGGCTTCCAGGGACTTAGATCACATTCATCTTTTTCAAGTCTTTCCTGGTAGCTTTCCCTCCCTCACTATTTGTACCTTCCACTCATAGTGCCTTCCATTTTTACTGTAAATATGTTATATGTAGATGGTTAGTCTCCCCCACTGGAATATGAGATCCTTGAGGGCAAAGATTGTTTTGGACTTTCCACGTGTACTCAATGCTTACTACAGTGATCATAGTAAGCAATGTTATGCTTGCAGATGGTGAAGCACTCAGTCAGTGTTTGATAAATACTTATCTCCTGATTTATTATGATTGCAATATGTCCCAAGCTCCTCTCCTTCACTGAGAAAATGTCACAATTAACAATAAATATTCTCTTTGTCTTTCTCTGTCTCTATCTTTATCTCTCTCTCTCTCCTTCTCTCACTCCTTTTCCCTATCCCCTCCTTCTCCCTCTCTCTCTCTCTCTCTCTCTTTGTCTCTGTTTATATCTCTGTTTCTGTCTTCCTTTCTATGTCTCTCTCTCAATCTCTATTTCTCTCTCTGTCTCTCTTCCTCATTCTCTACCTCTTTCCTGCTCACTTTCTTTCTCACTCTCATTGAATGAGGATTTGAGACAAAAAAAAATCCTACATCTTCCAAACAGTGTGAATAGTCCCTAAATAGATCTCAGCATTCAAAGAACAACTTTTCAGAATTAAATCAGATACATTCTTCTTCATTCTATATTGTAGTCTCCCAAGTGGCCAAATGGATTGGCAGTAAATCCACAAAAACTATTTAGATCTTACACTTTGCTAGGAGCAATTACGTGAGACAGTGGATATAGTATTGGGCCTGGAGTCAAGAAGACTTACGTCCGAATCTGGCCTCAGACACTTGATACCTGTGTGACCCTGGGCAAGTCACTTAGGCCTTTTAGCCTCACTTTATCTGTAAAATGAGCTGGAGAAGAAAATGGCCAACAACCTCAGTATCTATGCAGTGAAAATCCCAAATGTAGTCATGAAGAGTCAGACATGACTGAAAGTACTCAACAACAACATCAGCAGCAACAACATCAAGAACAACAGCGTCATCAAAAACATCAGCAACATCAAGAACAACAACGTCATCAACAACAACGACACCATCAGCAACATCAACAACATCAACAATGACACCATCAACAACAACATCAACAATGACACCATCAACAACATCAACATCAACAATGACACCATCAGCAACATCAACAACATTAACAATGACACCATCAACAACATCAACATCAACAATGACACCATCAGCAACATCAACAAAATCAACAATGACACCATCAGCAACATCAACAACATCAACAATGACACCATCAACAACAACATCAACAATGACACCATCAGCAACATCAACAACATCAACAATGACACCATCAACAACATCAGCATCAACAACGACACCATCAACAACATCAACATCAACAATGACACCATCAACAACATCAGCATCAACAACGACACCATCAGCAACATCAACAACATCAACAATGACACCATGAACAACAACATCAACAATGACACCATCAGCAACATCAACATCAACAATGACACCATCAGCAACATCAACAACATCAACAATGACACCATCAGCAACATCAACATCAACAATGACACCATCAGCAACATCAACAACATCAACAATGACACCATCAACAACAACATCAACAATGACACCATGAACAACAACATCAACAATGACACCATCAGCAACATCAACATCAACAATGACACCATCAGCAACATCAACATCAACAATGACACCACCACCAACATCAACATCAACAATGACACCATCAACAACATCAACATCAACAACGACACCACCACCAACATCAACATCAACAATGACACCATCAACAACATCAACATCAACAACGACACCATCAGCAACATCAACAACATCAACAATGACACCATCAACAACATCAACATCAACAATGACACCATCAGCAACATCAGCAATGACACCATCAACAACATCAACATCAACAATGACACCATCAACAACATCAACAACAACATCATCAGCATCAACAGTTACAACATCATTAACAACAACAGCAACAACAGCAACAACAACATCAATGGAAAAAACATCAACAACAACAGCAACAGCAAGAACGACATCAACAACATCAAGAACAAATTACCAAGAACAACAGCATCAACAACATCAACATTAACAACAGCAACAACACCGTGTTGTCACTAGGATACAAAAGCAGAGAGAAAACAGTCGTTGCCCTCAAGAAGCAGGGAAAGATAGCATATTTGCGTGTACACACATGTATAAACACACATATGTGCACATGTACACATGCATACATACACACATGCATATATGCATGTGCACAGTACAAGCGAGCACATATACACATATCTGTTTACACACACACACACATACGTACTTTTAAAAACCTCATCCAATTCAAATGACGTCTGGAGTCAAATCTACTCTTAGTAGAAATACACATGTAGGATCTTTGCTGTCACAACCAAAATGTTGCGTATCCCAAGTAATTTCACACCATGGTTCTGTTCTTTCTATTAAGCCAGGCTTTCTCCTCAAACTCCAGCTCACTAGGATTTAGAATCACTGTTGTGCTTATATTTATTTCTAGTATGTTAAATAGAAGAAAGTTTAGCTCCCGAAGGTTATTGGATATGGAGAGAAATAAAAATCAGCAGCCAAAGAAATCAACCAGAATTTTGCCCTCATTCTTCTTCCTCCCCGCCCCTGTCCAAATGCACACAGATGGCATTATGGAATAAGGCTCCTAGAGTAGAAAAGTCATTAGAAAGAATCACAGAATCAGAATTTGAAGGAGCCCTCGGGGTTACAGTCCAACCCCTCATTTTAGGAGTGAATGGAAGCCCAAATCAATTAAATGATTTACCCAATATCACAGGACTCTAGACTATCAAATGTGAGAATTTAAATTCCAACCACCTACTCTTTAAGCCCAGGTTCTTTTATGTATCCATTATTCCTCCCTAGGATTCCTTTCTTTAGAGAAGCAACATGCCATAGACATAACTGGGCTTGGGATCAGGAATCTCAGAGTTCAATTCTTGCTTCAGACACCCTATTAACTATGTGAGCCTGGGCAAGTCTCTTTCATTCACTTTCCTCATCCGTTAAATGACTTCCCTTCACACTTCTAGATTTATGGGCCTATGCTCCTAGAACCTGAAACCTTTAGTGCCAGCTGACTTAGTTACTTAATCTGCAACTCAACATTTCCATTCAATTTAATGAGCAATTATGAAGCACTTATATTGTGCAGGATGCAGTCCATTGCCTAGGAGAGATTCAGTCAGGATCTCTGCCCTTACTTTCATTATAAGAAAGTTAATAAATATTGGGGATGGGGTAAAACAAAATAAGGACTTAAAGTATGTAAAATTGTAAGAGCATTTTGTTCAGTTGCTTTTTAATTAGTTTCTGACTTCATTACCCCATTTGCATTTTACTTGGCAAAGATACTGAAGAAGTTTGCCATGACTTTCTCCAGCATATTTTAGAGATGAAGAAACTGAGGCAAAAAGGGTTAAGTGATTTGCCTAGGGTAAATCTAGTAAATGTCTGTGGCAAGATGTTGATTCAAGGAGATGAGTCTTCCTGATACCAAGCCTGGTACTCTATGCACTACATCACTTAGCTGCTGATAAGATGTCCAAATGCAGGTACAGCTTCCTTAAAGAGGTCAAAACAAGATACATAATTTTTTTTTTGGTGTTTCAAATGCTTTATTTACTAGTTCTGTTGACCCTGAGCAAATTAATCTCTCTCAGTCTCAGTTTCCTAATTTGTATTTAAAATGGGAATGATAATGGCATATGCTTCTTAGGGTTGTTGTGAGATCAAGTGGAATAACATGTAAATCTTTTTTTTCTTTTCTAATATAAATTTATTTATTTAACTTTTTACATTCATTTTCACAAAATTTTGGGTTCCAAATTTTCTCCCCTTTTAACCCCTCCCCCCCACCCCAATACACTGAGCATTCTAATTTTCCCTATCACCAATCTGCCCTTTCTTCTATCATCCCTCCCGTCTCTTGTCCCCATCTTCTCTTTTGTCCTGTAGGGCCAGATGACGTTCTATTCCCCATTAACTGTATTTCTTGTTTCCTAGTAGCAAGAACAATACACAACAGTTGTTCCTAAAACTTTGAGTTTCAAATTCTCCCCATCCCTCCCTCCCCATCCATTCCCTTTGGGAAGGCAGGCAATTCAATATAGGCCATATCTGTGGAGTTTTGCAAATGACTTCGATAATAGTCGTGTTGTGTAAGACTAATTGTATTTCCCTCCATCCTATCCTGCCCCCCATTGTTTCTATTCTGTCTTTTGATCCTGTCCCCCCCCAAGAGTGTTGACTTCAAATTGTTCCCTCCTCCCATTGCCCTCCCTTCCATCATCCCCCCTTGCTTATCTCCTTCTCCCCCACTTTCCTGTATTGTAAGAGAGGTTTTCATACCAAAATGAGTGTGCACTTTATTCCCTCCTTTAGTCGAATGTGATGAGGGTAAACTTCACGTTTTTTTCTCAGCTCTCCTCTTTTTCTCTCCACTAAAATGTCTCCTGCTTGCCTCTTGAATGTGTTATAATTTACCCCATTCCATTTCACCCTCTTTCCTCCCACTACATTTCTCTCTCACCATTTACCTTAATTTCTTTTAAGATATGGTCCCATCCTATTCAATTCACCCTGTGCTCTCTGTCTCTGTATGTGCGTCCATGTGTGTATGTGTGTGTGCGTGCATGTGTGTATGTGTGTGTGTGTGTGTGTGTGTGTGGTCCCACCAACTACCCAGATACTGAAAAGTTTTAAGAGTTACAAATATTGTCTTTCCATGTAGGAATGTAAACAGTTCACATTTGGTTAAGTCCCTTATGACTTCTCTTTACTGTTTACTTTTTCATGCTTCTTCTCATTCTTGTGTTTGAAAGTCAAATTTTCTTTTTAGCTCTGGTCTTTTCATCAAGAATGCTTAAAAGTCCTCTGTTTCATTAAAAGACCATATTTTCCCCTGAAGTATTATACTCAGTTTTTCTGGGTAGGTGATTCTTGGTTTGAGTCCTAGTTCCTTTGACTTCTGGAATATCCTATTCCACGCCCTTTGATCCCTTAATGTAGAAGCTGCTAGATCTTGAGTTATCGTGATTGTTTTTCCACAATACTGGAATTGTTTCTTTCTAGCTGCTTGCAAGATTTTCTCCTTGACCTGCGAATTCTGGAATTTGGCCACAATGTTCCTAGGAGTTTCCCTTTTTGGATCTCTTTCAGGCGGTGATCGCTGGATTCCTTGAATACTTATTTTGCCCTCTGGTTCTAGAATCTCAGGGCGCTTTTCCTTGATAATTGCATGAAAGATGATGTCTAGGCTCCTTTTTTGATCATGGCTTTCAGGTAGTCTCATAATTTTTAAATTGTCTCTCTTGGATCTATTTTCCAGGTCAGTTGTTTTTCCAATGAGATATTTCACATTCTCTTCCATTTTTTCATTCTTGTGGTTTTGTTTTGTGATTTCTTGGTTTCTCGTAAAGTCATTAGACTCCATCTGTTCCATTCTAATTTTGAGAGAACTATTTTCTTCACTGAGCTTTTGAACATCTTTTTCCATTTGGCTAATTCTGCTTTTGAAAGCATTCTTCTCCTCATTGGCTTCTTGAACCTCTTCAAGGTGTTATTTTCTTCAGCATTTTTTTGTGTCTCCTTTAGTAAGGTATTGACCTGTTTTTTATGCTTTTCTTGCCTCTCTTTCATTTCTCTTCCCAGTTTTTCCTCCACCTGTCTAACTTGATTTTCAAAATCCTTTTTGAGCTCTTCCATGGCCTGAGCCCACTGGACATCCACCTGGGATGTCTGGGATAGAGAGGACCCGACCTCCACATCTTTCCCTGATGGTAAGAACTGTTCCCCGTCATCAGAATTGAAAGGCGGGAACATCTGTACCCCATCAAAGAAGCTCTCTATAGTCTTATTTTTCTTCCCTCTTCTGGGCATTTTCCCAGCCGGTTACTTGACTTCTGAGATTCCTGTCCACCCCCACCTAGATCCACCCAGCTAGTGCTTGGGGTCTGAGATTCAAATGGGTTTTCCGTGGCAGGCATGGCTGCTATTCAATGTGAGCTTAAGTTCTGGTGCTCAGGTTGGGGCAGGGCCACCTCCCAGGCTCAGTTCCCTCAGGCGATTATGCAGAGACCTTCCATGGTAATGGCCCTGAACTTCTGCCTGCTGCTCTGGGAATTCCAGACCTCTGCTGCTGCCTCTGCTGCTGCTTTCTGAGGGGGCCCGAGTCACAGAGACACCCCACTCTCCTCTTGGCCAGCACAGACGTCTCTCTTACTGACCTGTAGTGCCTGTGGGCAGAGGGACCTTCCCGGCTGCTAGAGATTCTGTCCCCGAAGCCTGCTCGGATCTGCTTCTCTGGGGCCATAGGGCCAGGACAGTACAGGGGTGGACTCCCCTGTCCTGAGTGCGATGGACCCCTGGGGACGGCTCTCTAGGGCTCTCTGGAACGGAAATCTTTTCCACTGTGTTTCTGCATGCCTTACAGTGCTCCAGAATTTGTGGGGAGTTCTTTTTGCAGGAAATATATGGGCTGTGGGTTCGGAGCTAGCAAACGTGAGTCTTTCTACTCCACTATCTTGAAGATATATATTTTAAGCCTAAAGGAATATGGCCATTTTTTAAAGAAGAATCAGGAATGGGTTCCTGTATAAGGTAGTATTTGATTCAGGCTTTAAAAGGTAGGTAAGATTTCAAAATGTTAAGAGAGTGAGTAAGGATATCTTAGGCATGGGTCACAAAAACAGTAAAGACTTGGAAGCAGAGGTGCCAAGTATCTTTACTTTGAAAGGATTTACATTTTATAATCATTTTGGCCAGTCATCAAAGACGCTGGCAAGATTTCTTGTCAGCATAAATTGTGTCCTGGCTATGATTCTCTCTTGAGAATGAATGTTGTAGAAGCCCCCTTTAAACTGAAACACCTCTGAACAAGGCTCTTTGACATTCTGCTCCCTGAGACGCATTGAATGTCATTTAAGATTGTTATGCTTTAGTCAGAACTCTACTTCCCAGCAAAAATGTTATAAGGAAGTTGTAATGTCTGTAGAGTGTGTATACATGTATCCTTTTTGTTTCCATCTTAGAATGCATTTTGATATTTTATCTCCTTAGCTACCCTTGCCCATTTGACCCATAATCATGATGCACTTAGCACATAGGAAGCCCTTAGATAATTTGATCTATCTATTTTTTATCATCATCTCTCTCATTAATCACCTATGATTTTTAAAATAGTCATAGAATCATAGATGTGAAGAGACATCCATCAAATGTATATCTCAACAAAAATTTTCTCTACAACCTATCCCACAAGATGTCATCTAGCCTTTGTTAGAAGAATCCAATGAATGAAAATTGACTGCCCCCCAAAGCAGCCTTTTCCACTAGGGAGTTATTTTGGTTAGGAAATTTTTCTGTATATGAATCTGCCTCTCTGCAACTCCCATGCATTGCTTTGAATTTCTCCGTGATGACTCTTTATATACTTAGAACCATAGACTTAAAGCTTGAAGAGGCTTTAGAAGTCTATCTCCTAATCCAACCTACTCAATTCATAGATGTGGAAACTGAGGCCCTTAGAGATTAAGTGACATACATCCTCGGTTCCCCAGTTCCTTCAAACCAATCCTCATGTTCCATGACCTTGAGGCCCTGTGCTATGGTTTTTCTCTCCCTTGATATTCTCCTATTTGTCAGGGTTGGCTCCCCTGGTGATGCTTTCAATAAAATAATTTATTTTCCTTACTTCTGAGTCTGACAGCTTGACTCAGTGGAATTAGTAGGAGCTACCATTTTTTGTACAACTTTTTTTTTTTTTTGCACATAATTTCATTGGTGATCTCATATAACTTGCCAATAGGTGGCATGAGTGTACTGCTGACTTAGGTAGCTGCCCGCTATAATAAACGTTCTTATCTGACTTTCCTAAGACACTTAAAAACCATAATGGCTAACATTAACAATCAGCAGTTGCTGTGCTAGAACTAGTTGCTGAAATTTACTGTATGAATAACATGTCTGCTGAAACTACCGACAGTGCTAATGAATCAAACATTTTGATTAGAAAGGCATGTGTTTAAAAAAAAATGGAAAAAAAGTTGAGAGGGTGTTCCAATGAAAGTAATTAAAATGAACATAACGTTGAAAATGAAAATGTGACACTCTTAAATGGCCTCATTATCATAAGATAACATAGCACTGTTAAGGCATTTTTACTGTAACTGCAAAAAATATCCAGTTAATTTTTCTCTCTCTCTTTTGAAGGGTCACTGGTGAGAAAGGATGAACCTTGGGATATATTAGGAGTAGTTTAAAGGTAAGCTCCAAATAGGTTTTAGATTTCATTCATTAACAGGCTACAGTATGCTACTGAGGAAAGAATCTTAGACTTCTACACAGAATATCTCTTTATGAATGTTTGCCACCACACTCATTTTTGTACAAGGACAAATCACTTTCCCTCATGAAACCTCAATTTTCTCAACTGTAAAACAGCGACAAAAACACATGCCATATAAATATTTTGACTCCACCAATGTGAGAATGTGTTTTGCTTGACTATATTGATTTTTAAAAAAATTAATTTATTTTTAATTTTCAACTTTCAGTTCCACAAGCTTTTGAGTTTTAAATTTTCTCCACCTCCCTCTAATCGCCCCCACCCCAGATGGTATGCAATTAGATATAGGCTCTATATATCCATTCATATTAAACAACTATATATTTCTGTAAATATTTTCTTTTCTTTTTTTATTTAAAGGAGTGGTGTGTGTTCATCCTTCATTGCCGAAGAATACCATGTCATCAGAGAAATAATGACATGACTTGCACTTGACTTTGTTTTGAATGAGGGAGGGTTGTGCAGGTCACCAGCCTCACTTCTCCTCCAGAGGCATCTGAATGCAGTGACCAGATATTCATCAGGATGACTGGAGATGAGCCAGGATGAGGCAATTGGGGTTAAATGACTTGCCCAAGATCACACAGCTAGTGAGTGTCAAGTGTCTGAGGTGAGATTTGAACTCAGGTCCTCCTGACTCCTGCACCGGTGCTCTATTCACTACACTACCTACCTGCCCTTGAAAGAGTGGTAGAAGAGAGAAAAAAGAATGCTAGTTGATTAAAAAATCAAATTTAAGTTTTTTAAAAAAAATGTTTTTGTGAGGAAAACATATTTTAAATCATAATATAAATCATTAATCATGCATTCCAAATCATGAAATATGATCATAGGGAAATAATTGTTATTGAGTGTAGCTATCTTGTCACTTAAAAGGCAAATAAGTTTAGAGATTTGTAATTTTCTATGCAGTGTTCTGTCCAGATATTCCATTCCATTCCATTCCATCTCAGATACTACCAGGGATATCAGATTCAGAAGTTCCCAGCAACCATAGAGATCACAGTTAATCCATGCCTGCCCATCCAATGCAACTCTAATCCATATCTCTTCCCATTCCTCCAAGGGGTCTAATCATCAATAGGAACCTAGGCTGTGAACCAAACACCAGAATTGCAAATAAGCTTTTTACATGAACCTACCTGGGCCTCAGATCCTGAAGACACCTGGGGAAAAGTTACAACTATTTTTAAGCTTTTATTTTACCTTCTGAAAGAAATTTGAAGAGTGGTTCTGAATCTCCAGTGGGAAGCACAATGGGAAAGTTTCTGATGGAAGCTTTTGGACATTGTAGCTACAGTATTCCTTTGTCTGACAAAAGCTAACAATATCATGGATAGGAATAGATCTCCAGCTGATATTTCACAGCAATGCTCAGCTTGCCAGGGTCAGCTTTCTTCCTTCTGGAAGATCTTTTTTTTCCCCTATATTGCTTGTTCTATTACTTGTCAAGGTCATTTTGATGGCATGGAAATTTAATCTCAGCACTATAGAAACATTTTGATCTGGTTAAAGATACTATATATACAATCTCTAAAAGGTCAAATGGAGACCTTATTTTTTATTGATAGTAAGCTATTTTTTTTAAAAGCATACTGAAGCTACCATTGAAAGTAAAGATAATGGAGTTAAGGCTGAAAGAGATTGTAGAGGTCATCTAGTCCAATTCCTTTATTTTACTGATGAAACAAAAGCCCAAAGAAGGAAAAAACAAAGCTACTTACCCAAGATCATATAATAAGCATGACAATAGGCAAATCAAGGTTATGCAGGTAGTAAAGAATAGAGAGTCTGGACACTGATCATTTGCTTCAAATATTCCAGGCTCTGTCCATGTTATTACCTCTCCAATTTGACTGTAGTTTAATTATTACTATAGAAGCTACTATAAAATGTGGCTAAAATTATAAGATTAATACATTGTGCAATAGTACTCACTGGCTTCTATATATAATTCCCATTGGACAATTGAAATTCCAGTCATTGGCATACCAAATCCATTCAACTAAATAAAGAAAATGTAAATATCAAATGAAAATGGAGCTAGAGCTAATACTTACTTTTTTTCATTCTTACCAGCAAACTTGCTTTGGCTTCATTAAGCTGCAAATATAAATAGTAACTCCCTAGAAGAAAAAGTTTATTGTATGGTATTTTCTTTTAAATGTCTTTGCTTTATTAGTGAGTGGTAAAATTAATTCTTTGGATCTCAGCTTCCCCTTCTATAAAAGGAATGTTG
The DNA here is from genome assembly GCA_023548195.1 of Bettongia penicillata ogilbyi. Lineage (NCBI taxonomy): Eukaryota > Metazoa > Chordata > Mammalia > Diprotodontia > Potoroidae > Bettongia > Bettongia penicillata. The sequence goes on along the minus strand of JAJHZJ010000898.1, from coordinate 230,896 downwards.
TGTGTGTGTGTTTGTATGTATAATACATACATACATACATATGTATATAGATAGACAGAAGAATATGTATATATGCAGATGCGGGTATATATGTACACACATATATGCATGCATATATGTATATGTATACATATATTTATATGTACTCACCATATCATCATCATCACATTTAATCATAGAAATACAAATCATTCAAATTAGAAAGAACTCTGGAGGCCATCTACCCCTTTCCTCCCATTTTATGGATGAGGAAACTGAGGGCCAGAGAAATGAAGTACCTTACCTGAGGTTGCATAGTAAGAGATCTCATTAAGATTCAAATCCAGGTCTTCAGATTCTAAGATAATTCTATATTCCATTGCCCCCCATTACCTAGGTCCCATTAAACATTCTCAGAACTAGTGGAAATGACACAGTTCTTTCTCTACCTAAGTTTCTAGAACCAAACAATGAAAGTTGTATAATTTTTAACTCATTTTAATGAACATTTTGGCACTTTTGTATTGCTAAACTGCTGAGACATTCAATCAATTATTTTTTAATTATGAACTATTCATGTCAAAAAATATTATGGTTGAAGTATTTTGCATGTCTTCCATCTCTGAGTTCATTATTAACATCAGTTTAACATTACCATTGTTTTGGATGTTGCTTAATTGCATTCAGTAAACTTTTATTATTTTTTGTTTCCCGGTGTTTCTCATTTCTGTGCATACTAAAATGTACTATGAAGTCAACACATTCTTTTTTCAGCTTATTAATGCAGTATTTATTTGTCTTCCCTCTGTCAAACCCTGAGCCTGTGGGTTTCCCCAGGACCACCTGGTAAGATGAAGGGGGAGGTATTCACAGGCTGCAAGAGATATGGAAGGACCAGGATGAGGAGGAACATTCGGAAATGTTGGGGGATAGAAATGGCTCCATCACATGGCGAAGAGAATGAGGAAGGCCACCATCAGGCAAAAGAGCGCCATGGCCTCACACAGGGCAAACTCCAGAATGGTGTAGGAAAAGAGTTGCTGCTTCAAGGTGGGGTTCCTGGCATAACCAATGATGAGACTTCCAAATATTGTCCCAATACCAGCTACAGAGCCAGCCACCCCCACAGTGGCAGCCCCAGCTCCAATAAACTTGGCTGATGTGTCAATGTCCCTTGATATGGTGCTAGTTTGAAATCCACATCTGGGGATGTGAGGTCAAGGGACCTGATACTGCCAAAATGCTGAGGTTCTCATCTGTCTGAACCTCTGGCTGTTTTAGCACCACTGTAGATAATGGTCTACTCAGTAGCTGAGACCTGCTCCTCACAAGGGCAGGGGCAGAGATGAACTTGGTGCAGGCATACATTCTCAAGGGGTGAGGAGCAAAGCTGAAGAGCTGCCGGCAGAGCAGAGGAGACAGAGAAGGGTCTGAAGTCAACACATTTTTATAGAATGAAGCAGAAACTTCAATCCTTATTATAAACCAAGTCAAACAGCCTACAATGGGTACTCATTTGTCTGAAAGCAAATGTTCTTCTTTGGCTCATAGGATTCAGACTTCATTCATTTTTCAGATAAGTCAATGGAGGTCCAAAAAACAACAGCTACCTGTGAAAGGTCACTTAACTAGTGAGTAAAAGAAGTTGGATTTGAGCCCCCATTTCAAATACTCTGAGTCAAATTCAGCTGTTTTACCTGAGCACATGAACCTGATTATTATTAATAAGTGAAATAATTTAATTGTATAATGAAAGTGAATTACTTAGATCATGATCATATACTTCATAGTTTTCTCTATTCAGACACCATCAATTCTTTCTCTGGAAGTGGATAGTGTTTGTCATCATGAGTCCTTTGGGATTATCTTATATCATTTCATTGCTGGAAATAGTAAGTCATTCACAGTTCTTCATCAAACAATATTGCCATTACTGTGTACAATACTCATCTGGTTTTGCTCACTTTATTTTGCATCACTTCACGTAGTCTTTTCAAGTTTTCCTGAAATCATCCTGTTTGCCATTTCTTGTAGTGAATTAGTATTCCTTAGTTTGTTCATCCATTACCCAATTTATCGACATCCCCTCAGTTTCCAAATCATAACAGCCACAAAAAGTTGTTATAGTTTTTTTGTATCAATAAGTTCTTTTCCTTTTTTTAAAAAAAATTCTTTGGGATATAGACAGTAGTGTTATTGCTCGATCAAAGGATATTCACAATTTTATAGCCCTTTGGGCATAGTTCCAAATTACTCTTTTGATTAGATAGATCAGTTCACAACTCCACCAACAATGCATTTGTGACTCAGTTTCTCCATATCCCCTATAATATTTAACATTTCCTTTTTCTATCATATTAATCAAACTCATAAGTATGTGTTGGTACCTCAGAGTTGTTTTAATTTATATTTAATCAATAGTTTTAGGAGTATTTTATGTGATACTAGATAACTTTAATTTCATCTTCTGAAAATTGTATATTCATATCCTTTTTATTTGTCAAACAGGAAACAACTCTTTTTTTATAAATGTGTCTCAGTTCTCTCTATATTTGAGAAATTAGACCTTTATCAGAGATACTTAGTCTTAATTTTTCCCCTTAGTTTTCTTCCTTCATTCTAATTTTGCTTTCATTGCCTTTAATTTTTAGTTTAATATAATCAAAATTATCCATCTTACATTTTGTAATGCTCTCTATATCATTTGGTCCCTAATTCATCAACATGACAGGTAAACATTTCTTTCATGGAGAAATCTTAAGTTCAACATATCTAAAACTGAACTCATTATCTTTACCCTTAAATCCTCTTCTCTTCTGAATTTCCCTATTTCTGTCAAAGTCACCACTACCCCTCAGTGTTTCAAGTTCATACTTTCTGTATGATATTTGACACTTACTCTCTCTGTCTCTCTAACCATATATCTTTTGTCAAATGACATTATTTCTACCTTTACAACATTTCTCAAATTCCTTTCCTTTTCTTATAGAACCATCCTTGCCTCAAGTGTCTCACACTCTAGTCCATTCTTCACACTATTTCCAAAGAAAGTTTGGTTAAACAGAGACCTGATCATGTGATTCCCCTGTTTAATCAATTCCCCTGGCTTGCCTTTGATTCTAGGAAAATTCTGAGTTCCGCCATTTAGTTACTAATGCTTATAACACCTGGTACCAAACTATATTTTCAACCTCATTGGAGTATACTTTGAAATCCCGTAAAACTGGCCTTCTCTCTATTTCTCACACAAGATATTCTCACTATTATCTCAATTCTTTTACATTGATTTTTACTCAGGTCTGCAGTTTTTCTTCATTTTCTCTTCATTGTAGAATTTCTCTCTTCCTTTAATATGCTTCTCAAACATCATCTTCTGTATGAGCAATTCAAAGACTCTTTCAGCTGGTACTGCCCTCTCTACCCAGCTATATTATACTTAATTAGTTTCTGTACATGTACATATATTACACACATCATGCTCAATAATTGTTCATCAACCTTCATTTATGAAAAAAGAGAAATGACATCACTGAGGTGACATCTTGACTCACCATGAATTGGATTTTAGTGAGGCAGAGTTGTACAAAGTTGTCAGCCTCACTCTCTCTCTTCTATAGTCATCAAAATTCGGTGGCAAGACAAAAATCAGATGACTGTCAATGGGCTGGAATGTAGTGATGTCTGACTAAGGTCTAAGCCCTCCATATCATCTGCTTCATCCACTTTCACATCCATTGGAAGAAATTGTTCCCATCCAACCATTACAACAGAGTAAATCCTCACGTACTTTTGGTATATGTATATATGTATGTGTATAGATTTGTATGTATATGCATATATGTATATGTGTGTATATGTGTCGGTATACACACATACATACATCTACAAAGACTTACATATACACACAATCTTTAAAAGTCAAGTGAAAGCAAGCAACAATTTTTTAAATGCTTACTATGTGTAAGCTGTCTGTCTCAAGGGCTGGAGCTACAAATATAAGCTTTTAAAGACCTTACCTTCTAACAAGTGAATACAACCCATAAGAGGAAGAGGTTGTGGTTGGTGTAGGGGAAGGTGCCTGCATAGGAGAAGAATGATCGATAGTTGGCTTGGGTCTTCCTCAAAATGGAGGTTCTGAAAAGGTCTCATCAATAGGAGACAGGGCCATTAAGAGTGGGGATGATGTTCCAAGGTAAGAAGGCCACAGGGGTAGATAGAATGTTCAGGGTCCAAAAGCAGACAAGGTATGGGGTCAAAGGCTGGAGAGTCAAAAATGATGTTGGTGGAGAAAGGAGTATCTTTTCTAGTGCTTTTAATGATTATCATTCATGAGACATTAAAGTTGCTCCCAGGCCTCATCACCTGTTAGAATAAAGGAAGTTATTTTCACAATGAAGAAGTACAAGAAGATCAACTCTGTTTGATCATCCTACATTTTGACTTTTACTGGCTCCCAAGGGAAGGCAAAGACTGTGAGTCTCTAAAGTCCCCAATTATTCTCTGCCTTTTCTCTGAGAATATCCATAGTTTATTTTTGTAGCTTATTTGTACATAGATGTTTATATGTCATCTTCCCCATCAGATTGTGAGAAACCTTGTGATCAAGGTTGTCTCTTACCTCTTTTGTTATCTCTATCCTTAGCACACTGTCTTAGGAGGTACATAATATTAATTTTTTATTGCCTGACTGTGCCTCACAGATATGGTAACCATCAATGCCTACTTCACTTCTTCAGACAATTACATTCTCTTTATATTTTATTCAAAGTCACAATTTGGTTGTTCTTCCTTCTTTATGCAGTTTTTATTCAAAACACTTATTAGAGCTCAAAATATTTCACTGACAGTTTAAGCCAAAAACCAAGCTGAATCAGAGACCATGGAACATATAAGTTGTATTCAAAGTCAAACAGACTTTAAAAGAGCTCGATATATATTAATATGTTAAAAACATAAATATAATAAACTGTGTTTCATTTTATTTCTCAGAATAAGGGCTTAGATTGTTTTTGTTTTTTTCATTCGTCTTTTCTTTGTAAACTATAAATAGCAATGTGAAAACTCAATAAAATTATTTTAATGATGAAACACAGCAAAGAAGTATACTTTAACCATATTTTCTTAATTTGAAACATGAATATGATACATTTTCCTGCCCCTTGAATGTTTAAAGTTACCTTGTGATTCTAAAAATTCAATTATCTAATTAATCAATGTTTATTTAACAAACACTTACTGTATTCCAAGCACTACACCAGGTGCTAGGCAGTCCTATACAGGATCCAAGATATAGAACACAGTATAAAAATTTTGATAAGATGAGATTACCTTGGCATCTTGATCTTCTCACAGAGTTTTGGTAATCTGAAAATGGTAGCAGAAAGGAATTAGGGTAACTAATTTTTGAAGCAAAAAGGCAGTTCATCCTTTAGACTGAGAGTCTATTGGTAATTACAGTTCTTTTTCTGGGTACCATCTCCAACTCCTTCAGGAAAAAAAGGTCTCTTTTGTCTACAGTTATGAAGTGGCACAGGCACAGTTGAGGCCAAACTCAGAGCCTTTTCAAACTATAGAAGGCTTCTCCATGTGATGTAATTCATATTACTTGGGTTAGGTTTGGTGTTTAAGGTATATAGATAGGGCATAACATTCACAGGTCCCTGTTAACTGGGAACAAATGCAATCTTTCATCGTGATTTTTTTTCTTATCCTTTGTCCCATTTGAAATTTTAAAAATGGTTTTCTTAGGATCTTTTGTCACACATATGGGCATGCTTTATAGTGAAGATTATGAGAAATAGTAAAGTTAAAAAAATTGAGGGGATTTCATAGTAGAAGATAAATACATTGTCAGTTATCAGGGTCAGTGGAAATTCATTAATTGTATTTTGGTAAAACTTAAAGAAAAAAATAAAAAAAAGATAGATTATTGTTCATAAGATTGTAGATTCAGGGCTGGAAGGGGACCTCAGATCCTTAATAGATGAGGGAAGTGGGGTCTAGGAGATTAAATGATTCATCCAAGAATACACAGGTACTCTTAGAAGATAATAGATCAAAATTTGTATGCTGGTCTCTTTGGTTCATATGTCCTGGATTTCACTGTATAGTTTAATAGATTTTTTGCCATTTTTTTGTAAAAAAAGTAGAGTATGACCATAATGTGTAGCTTTTAAAAACTGTTTGAGTAAGATCATTTATTAGGAAACTGTCTTTAGTACAAGGTCAGTACTACTACTCATGAATGTATGGTAAAATTGAATACTAACAACACATGTGTGCTAAGAATTCTAGGCTCCTGACTCACAATATGTGAAAGATAAATGCATTTCCATATGCCTTCGGTGAACACATTGCTGTTTTGTTTACTTTTTAAGTGGTATGACAAATAGAATAATATCATGTGACAATTGTGTGATGAAAGATTATAAACCAAATTTTGGAGTAAAAAACACATAGGATGTGATGATTAGGAGGTGAAACGTAGTAATCTTAAATCCATCTTCTTAAATATGCCATTAAAGTTGACATGAGTACTGTATATGGGTAACACCTAGGCAGAAATGGAGTGGATTTGTTGAAAGGGAAAAAGAAAATTACGATGCCAAATGGACTGCCTAGGATGGGAGTGCTGCCATCATAACTCAAATCCACTATCTAATGCTTCTGATAAAACTGTTAGTAAAATGTGTGACATAAAGGACACAAGTGAAATCTTTCAAGGATCAAGTAGCTATTTTATGTTTTTTGTTCCATGACCTACAAGACCAACATCAAGAGACCTCAGATCCTGCTTAAAGTTTACTTGAATTGCTAAAAAATGGAGCCTTTTCCCACCCTAGGTAACCAACCTCTCAGGGACAATAGCACACTGGATTTCTAGGTTTTCCTCAAAGTCTAGACCCTTTGCCAACCTTCCACCTGCAATGTATATTCTGAATTGCTGCCTCACAGAATCCTTATATCCATCCAAGTCTCAAATTAAGTGTCATTTCCTCTACGAATCCTTTCCTGAATAACCTCTCACCCCAACCCAGTTGGTGATACTCTCTTTCTCTTTAATTTTCAATACATTTTTCTTGTGTAATATGTAAACACATCCCTTTCCGGTCCCATTAGGTAGACTTTAATCTCATCAAGCATAATAATAATTTTATTTATCTCTTTGCAGTCATATCTTCTAGAACAGTTCCTCATGTGCACAAGCTTATTAAATGTGTTTGTTTCTAGTAAACAAAAATAATATAAAGTTATCCCCTCAATCCATATTCATAAAATGAAGATTATAAAAGCAGGACCAAAATGGTAGGTGGGTAGAGACAAGTGGAAAGGGAATCACCTGCTCATAAAAATTGCTAGGGTGTATCAATGGTTAGCTTCGATATTGCCAGGAGAGTAGAGAGCTAAAGAAATCTCCTTACAATTTGCAATTCTGCTTTTCTATTACAATGCATGATCTTTGACCCAGAGTTCCAGCAAGCTTAACTTGACAATTACTTCAGTTCCTCTTAGTTCTGCCTTCTTCTACCTGCACAGTCAGCTTGGGCAGGTGACTTAGCCTTTCCAGACCCTAGCAGGTGCTAAATTGCTGCTGTTGACTCGACTTGATTGGGCCTCAGTGCTTTCATTTGTAAAATGAGAGATTGGTCTGGATGGTCTTGGAGGTTCCTTCAGGCTGCAAATCTGAGACCCTATTAAATCAAAACAGATTTATTGAATGTCTACTATATGCCAAACCTCCTGCTAGACATTGGAGATACAAATACCAAATTAAAAAACAAATAAAACAAAAAAAAAACCCCAAACAACCAAACCACAATAGCAACAAAACGATCATTGACCACAAAGAACTTACATTCTTATGATACAACAAAAACATATCAATAGGAACAGCTGCAGATACTACTACTACTACCACATCATCATCATCATCACATCATCATATTCTTTAGGGTTTGTAAAGTATTTTACATAAAATTATCACTTTTGATCCACATGTCAAACTTGCAAATTAAGTGCTATTATTATCATTCCCATTTTATAGTGGGGAAACTGAGGCAGAAAAAGGTTAAATAACATGTCTTAGTTCAGATAGCCAGAAAGTGACTGATACAGGATTTGGTCTCAAGTCTTTCTTTCTCCAAGTACAGTGCCATGCCAGGTAGCTAACTCAGGCAATTTATATAAAAGTAAGTAAAAAATGAATCACATAAAAATTAATTTTGAGAAAGAGAGAAAAAGATTATTGATTCCTGGGAGCACCAGGGAAAAGTCTCAGAAACCACCACTTAAGCTCTGTTTAGAAGTATATGACTGTAAAAATGATTTAGAATTTAGGGTTATAGTTGGAAAAGTATACCAATTTTAATTGATATAATTTTTTTTAAAATTAGATATTGACTAGAGTAGTTGGATCAATCTTTTGGGGTTTCTTCTCTTCGAATTTTGATTGTGGTTGTGTCCATTTCCTTCCTATGGAAGCTCTAGGAAGTAATTTATGTTCTCTGAATAATTATATTTCCTACTGGAAAAATGACAATTATAGTGAACTGTTTGTATATAAGGACATATAGTGTCAGAAAGCATGATGATCATTGCAATTGCTGATATTAATACAATTCCTTTTTATTGTCTGAAAAGCTAAAAAGATCAACTTTAATATCTAGCTTTCAATTTTTTGGAACTTTGGAGGGAACTTGGTGATCCCTCCAACATCTGTCAATATCTATCTCACCAATTTGTTTGGTACATAATTACTAGCATATATATTATAGAATGTAGCTCTTTGAGGGTGGAAATGGTTATACATTATACCTTTTCATCTCCAGTATCTTACATTTGACATGGAACATAGTAGGATTAATAAATGTTTATTGGATGCTGAGGAGTCATGTAGTTTATTTTTATATCTTCAAGAACAAAAAACAAAACAACTATGTAACCTTAAAAAACCAGAAACAACAACAGTAAAACCCCCAACAAATATTCAGCAGAAGAGGCAACTAATTTGTTAAAGGCATATGATTATTAAAATACAGAAAAGTGGCTCACAATATCCATACATTTTCCCAATCCTAGATAAGTAAGTCCTTTGAGGATGAAGGAACTTCACATTTTTATCTTTGTCCCTTTTAAGACATTAGAATATCTTGCCTAATAAATATTTGTTGAAATAAATTCTGCCCCATGCTAAAAATGTGGAGTTATTATGAAAATATTTGAACATGTATAGGTTGATTGATTATGCATTTGCTCCATGCTACTCAACTGAAAGAAAATAAAATTTGCTGCTTGACTAAATGAAGTAATATGGCCATCAAAATCAATCAATTTGATGAACAGGTATTTATTGGACATTGACTGTGGCCCCACTGTGTTGGGAATGAAAAAGAAATGTAAGACATCATACCTGCCCCTAGGGAGTTTACAATTGAATGCTATGGTCAAAACAAAATAGAAAAAACAAATGTTGAAAAGTACTGGAGGAGAAACAGTGTGGAATTGCCAATGAATGCACTCAGAATTCATAATATGACATGGAAAATAGTGATTGGAACTGTGATTAGATGTCATGGATAAATGCTTTTTATTTCTGTGGCTTTTACTCTGGTTTTAGTCTTGGTCAAAAAAATAAGGTTAACTACAAACTTCTTCAACCACAGGCCAACCTTCTTAACCACATTTCTCCATTAATGTTGTATGGCTTTCAGAGTCAATATGGTGGAGTAAAAGCAAGGACTTGCTTGAGTTCTCCCCAAACCTCTCCAAAAACCTATAAAAATGATCCTAAAGAAATTCTAGAGCTACAGAATACACACAATGACAGAGTGAAACAAATCTCCAGCCCAAGACAATCTGGAAGTTAGAGAGGAATGGCATATCTCACTGGCCTATGAGCATAGTACAGTCTGGGGTGGGCCAGGCTAGCACATACAAGGCTGGAGCAGGCCTCAGGTGACTGAATCACTGCCAGTTGTGGCAGTTTCCAGACTTCTAAACCCACAAATGCCAAAGAGAGCATAGATGGTCAGTGGGGAAACTCTTTTAGACCTGGGTGAAAGAGGACCATGGTCTAGCTGGGGTCTGACCCCAGCCCCAGGGCAGGACAGCCAGATGTGGTGGAAGCAGTAGCAGCAGCAGCAGTAGCAGCAAGGGCAATGATAGCAGCAGCACAGCAGTGCCTGCTTCCAGAGCTCTGGGCCCACAGACAGTGAGGGAGGTAGCAGCTGATACAAACTCCTAAAGCCTGGAACAATACACCCCTACCCTCACTGGAAGCAGAGTCCTCTCTTGACAAAGAGTCAAAAGGTCAAGTATTTGACTGGGAGCATGAAGAAAAGTATTTTTAAAAACTTAGACTATAGAATTTTGCTTTGCTGACAAAGAAGATCAAAACAAACAACAAAAGAAAACAAAATCAAAGCTTCTACATGAAAAGCCTCTAAGAAAAAATATGGATTGATCTCAGGCCATGAAAGAGCTCAAAAAGGCTTTTGAAAATAAAGTAAGAGGAGTTGAGGAAAAATTGGGAAAAGAAATGAGAGTGATGCAAGAAAATTATGAAAAATGAGTCAATAGCTTGCTCAAGGAGATCCCCCAAAATACTGAAGAAAATAACAGTTTAAAAATTAGACTAACCTAAAATGTCAAAAAGGAGCAAAAAGTCAATGAGGAGAAGAATGCCTTAAAAAGCAGAATTAGCCAAAATGGAAAAAGGGGTCAAAAAGCTCACTGAAGAAAATAATTCCTTAAAAAAAAGAATGAAGCAAATAGAAGCTCATGACTTTATGAGAAATCAAGGCATTATAAAACAGAACAAAAAAGAGCGAAAAAAAATAGAAAGCAAGGTGAAATATCTCATTGGAAAAATCACTGACCTGGAAACTAGATCCAGGAGAGATAATATAAAAAAATCTTTGGACTACCTGAAAGCCATGATTAAAAAAAGAGCCTGGATACCATCTTTCAAGAAATAATCAAGGAAAAGGACCCTGATATTCCAGAACCAGAGGGAAAAGTAGAAATGGAAAGAATCCATTGACTGCCTCTTGAAAGAGATCTCAAAAGGAAAACTCCTAGGAATATTGTAGCCAAATTCCAGAGTTCCCAGGTCAAGGAGAAAATATTGCAAGCAGCCAGAAAGAAACAATTCGATATCAGTACAACACAAACTCTAGCAACTTCTACGTTAAAGAATTAGAGGGCTTCAAATATGATATTCCAGAGTTCAAAGGAGTTAGGATTAAAACCAAGAATCACTTTCCTAGCAAAACTCAGTATGATACTTGAGGGGGAAAAATGGTCTTTCAATGAAATGGAAGACTTTCAAGCATTCTTGATGAAGAATGCTTGTTTTTGATTTTGACTTCCTTGATGTATATTTCCAACACTGTGATTTCTGTGTTAAAATGCATAATTTTTTAAAAACTTTTCTTACCTACTCTATTGTTAATATCCAGAGTGGTTGAATCAATTCATATTTGCACCAACACTGTAGAGTATGCCTCTCTTCCCACAATTTCTCCAGCATGGACTATTATTGGGATGCCTGCTTTTCCATTGTTTTTATTTTTCAATCTTTGAGAATTATCAGGATAATTGGTAATACATTAGTTGTTTGAATTTTTATCTTATTACTAGCTATTTGGAACATGTTTTCATAAAATTGTGTATGCCTTGTCATTCTTATATTTTAAAATATTCATATCCTTTGGTCCTTCTGAGAATGGCTCTTGTGTTATATACTTATTTATAAGGGTTTTAAACCTGGTATTCATGAACTTATTTTAAAAGCATATCTTGTTAACTGTATTTCAACATCATTGATTTCCTTTGAAATCCTATGCATTTTATTTTATGCATTTAAAACATATTTTGAGAAGGGGTCCTTAAGCTTCACCAGATTGCCAAAGTAGTCTATTATGTTCACCCAAATCATTAGCAAGATTAGTCCTGTTTTCCACATGATGTCATTAAATTTCAGAATAGTTAAAAGGCACCATCCTCTCCACTGTGTATACTCTTCTCTGTGCACAGGATTTCATTTCCTTCCTCCATGCCTTTGCTAAGGTTTTCCATTATGACTGGACAACTCCTTCTAGCCATATCCACTTCTTAGAACCCTTTACTCCCTTTTAGGAAATCATATGTGAACTTTTTAGAGGCCTTTTCCCCTTAGTTTTTAAAGCACTCCCTCTGCCCCTCCCATTACTTTATATTCATTTTCATATGCCTTCTGTGTACTTATTTGTGAACCTTTTGTTTCTTCTAGTACAATGAAACTCTTTGAAATCAATTATCTTTGTTAATTCACTTTGTTTATTATTTCCAATTCATAATCTCTAGCTTGTCTGTAAAAAATTAAAGTTGTTTGCATGTTGTGTCCCCCATTAGATTATGAGCTCCAGGAGAGCAGGGACTGTCCATTATCATTCTTTATATCTCCAACGCTAACCACACCATGTGAAATATAGTAGGTACTTAATAAATGTTTATTGACTAACTGCAACCTCAGAGTTCAACATTTTGCCTGGCACAGTGGAGGAGCTTAATAAATGTTTATTGATAAATCAATTTAGCAATGATATCTGAAACAAATATATTCCCATTCTACAGATTCTCTTCTTACTCTTTTTAAAATTATTTTTATTATTGTGAACTTAGCTATTATCAATAAACATAAATGTTATAATATAGAAAGAAAAAGAAATCATATGTATTTTAACATAGGAATAAAACTGTAACGTGCATCATGTGCTGTATCTTTTTTGTTGGTTTTTCTGTAAAATTCATAAGATTTATTTTTGCCTTGAGTTGCTACATTGATTTTTTTCATATAAGAGCTTTGTAATTTATATGAACACAATGATCTATGTCCTCTCTTGTGATTCTATCTCTTCTTTAGTTAAGAATTCTTCCCCTTGGTAATTCATCAAAAATAGCTCCTCCCATTCTCTTCTAAGTACTCTTGGATGTGTACTTTAATGTTCTTATTGATGTAAGATGTTGATGTAACTATAATTTCTGCCAAGTAGCTTTCAATTTTTTCCCAGCAATTCTTGTCAAGACTGGAATCTTTCCAGGAATTTATGTTCTTGGACATCTCAACCACTGGGTTATTGTTTTCAATTGGTTTCTTCTCATGCCTATCTGGTCTACTCTAATGATCTTCTTTTCTCTCTTTCCTCCTTTTAACAAGAACCAAAGAATCTAGTCTAAAATCTAGTATAATGTAGTCTAAATCTACTCTAATATAGACCAAAGAAAGATTGAGTGGAACTGTCCCCTAATCATTCATACTTTTCCCATTTTCCCCTTGAAATTTAGGAACTTTTGATCAAAATAATTTTTCTATTATTTTTGTTTGCTTCTGAAATGAGTCCACTAGGGTAATTGATGGGAATAAAAAAACCCTAAAAGTTATTTTAGTGCAACATTTAAATTTTGCTTATACTAAATTTCTATTTAGTATTATCATTTCAAAATTAAATTAACAAAAGTCAGCATGAGCAATGAATGCATATTTATTATTCCTTTCTTTTTATACAATATTAATTCTCAAAATTTGATCTCAGAAACTACTTACACTTGTGAAAAAATATTGAGGAGCCCAAAAAGCTTTTCTTTATATGAGCAATCTCTACCAATATTTTCTGTATTAAAAGTCAAACTGATGGATTTAAAACTATTCTTTTAAAATAACAACAATAAAGAAATGAAAGCTAATATATTTTAATGAAAAAATATTTTTCTAATGCAAAAGAGTAGAATACTGACTTTGTTTACATATTTTTATGAGACTTTAATGTCTGGTTTATGAGAAGCCAGCTAGACTTTTCGTATGTGCTTCTTAATTCAGTGAGTTGCTTATGTTGAAGTTTATGAAGAAAACTCATCTTCATGCAGATATGTGGTTGGAAAAAAAAGAAGTGCTATTTCAAGTGGCATATCATAAAGCATTATAAAAATATAAGTTATTGGGGTGCTGGTCTCTAAAAATTCAGGGTGGAGGTTTGGTGTTCCAGAATGGAGGATGGGTTCAGTGACAAAGAAAGTGTCAAGATGTTCAATTAGGTTCTAGTTTTTTGGTGTGTGATTAAATGGAATGAAGTCAATTGTCCTGTCTCCACTAAGTATTCTAGACTCAATATCCCCATTTCCTTCAACTAATCCTGCTTATTGTATGAAGCAAAGAGGATGATGTGTGGGAAACATCTGCTTTGTAAGATATTTATTTAGGTGATGGTCATAGTTGTAGAACACTGCATACAATGTGAAAGCCTTTTGATGTGTTTGCCAATTTTGCTGATTTTTTTGCATGCTTTTTAAAAATTCTCTGTTATAAAGAATGAATCCTTGGAATGTCCAGTTTGGAGGATTATGATGGGAATTATAGATTATGTAAAAAACAAATGATACTGATGAAATAAAACCTTTTAAATATAAAAATCAAAGAATGAGAAAGGAAGCAAGAAAAGAAGGAAGGAAGATGAGTTCGAGAAAGAAATAAAGAATTAAGGAAAGATGGACGAAAGGAAAGAGAGATAGGGAGGGAAGAAAGGAAGTGAGAGAGAGGAAAGGAAGGAAGGAAAATAAAAAAATGAAAGAAAGAGAGAGAACAGAAGAAAGAAAAAGAAAGAAGGAAAAGAAAAAAGGAGGAAAGGAAGAAAATGAAAGGAAGGAAGGAAGAAAGGAAATGGAGAAAGGCTGAGAAGAAGGAAGAAAGGTAAGAAAAGAAGGAAGGAAGCAAGGAAGGAAGGAAGCAAACTTTTCTTCAAGGATGTGTTCAGATTCAGGATGTCGGATAAACATCTATCTAACATTCATTCAAAGGCCACCATGTGGGTGCACCTTGTTCAGCACCACAGGTGTTATTTGAATATGGATGTGCATTAAAACAACCTTTTTTTTCAAAATGCTTTGAAAAAGTCATTCATTTAAGATATGCAAAGAGAGAAAATTTGTTCTCTGACTATTTTTGAAAGGTTAAACCCAGTATCTTTCAATCTCTTTCAAAAGCAATCAAAATTTTAATTAACTGAATCTTACTTTATTTGGCAAGAATTTAAAGCATCCATTTAGGGAAATTACTCTATTTTTCAGTTATTACTGGATTTTGTTTGGCAAGCCACATGGGGCAGAGAGAAAGTGAAGTCACTGTCAGAGAGATGGATCATTCAACATTTCCTGATGTCCTCACGGTATGACTTGTCTTTTGGCTTTAATTATTTTTGTTGTTGCAATAGCCTTTGAAGCATAGTAGCTAGTTGTGTATAAAATATATAATTAACTTTGAATGTTCATAATTGTTCTCATCACATTGTTGTTTCAGTTTTTAATCTTACCCTGTTTCTGTGCTTTCAGAATTCAAGACCAAAGGACAGTATCTAAATAATGAAGGTGGTAAGTACAGGATCATTTTGTAGACTTGGGATAGTGCAAATGTATTTAATTAGTGACTTTTTTCCAGGTCATTTATCTATTTAAATTATTGCTCATTGAAAAGGTTTCCCAATTATGGCTGTCTATGTCATTTTTTCCCTCTCTCTCCCAGTGTATATTTTGTTATCTGAGAGGAGAAACGAGACATTGAAATGCATCGTGGCAGCATTTAAGTTGCCCAATCCACCTTCCATGCAGATCATTTCATGCTCCCATGATCATGGTTCATAGGATCATGACAGTAAATGTAGCTTTCATTTCACTTTCCAAAAATTACCTTTGCTAAATCTCCTTCTGCTATTATACAAAGAAGGAGGGGACTTTGAGAGCACAAATATTCTAACAGCATTTTTAAAAGATATGAAGAGTTCATTCATTCACGATTTTTTCATGACTTGAAACTTAAACTTCCCCAATTTAAATTACATTAACTTTTTGTTATTTTGTTGTGCTGCTGTTGTTGTGTGTGTGCACATGCACATGCCCATGTGTCATCATAGAGGGTCAGATGAAGAGTACAGTGAGAGTGTGAAGAAGAAAAAAAAATGAAAGCATTTTGTAAATAGAGTATTACCAATGAAGAAAAATGTATGCCCTGAGGCTACAGAGAGACAATAAAAACATTACCCTCCTGTCAAAGTGATTCTTTAATTTGGGACACACATATTATTAAACTACATATGTAGAAAAATTAAAAGAAGGAAACCTCTATTAAGATCCCTACATTAATGATTAATGTAATAAGATGTTTTTATACCTAAATACAAAGGCCTTTATGAAGAGAATGTTACTTAACAGAATCAGTTAGTTAGGACAATTGTTCATGAAATTTTGCAGTCTTCTTTTATTGCCAGAACACTCAAATTATCCTACAGTTAAATTAATGATGTGGTAGATTGGACACAGACCAGATAGTCAGCCCAGGTGTAAGTCACTATTTTGATAAACATTCACAGAATCACTGAATTTGAAGTATGGAAAGGACCTTAAAACTCTGTCTTCCCCTCCTCTCCTCCAATCCTATGACTGAACACCTGAAAAAAGGGTCATGCTACTTTACGTGAAGACTTCCAATGCTGGTGGAATTATTACATACTGACACAAGGCAGCCCACTCCACAAAGTGTCTTTGTTCAGAAGGTTTCCCTGATATCCTTCTAAATTTGTTTCCTTGCAGATTCCATTCTTGCTTTGTGTTCTTCTGGATTCAAACCAGACAAGTCTAAAGCATCTTCTACATGCTAGCCTTTCAAGTACTTGAAAGATTATCTTGTCTCTTCTGAGTCTTCTTCAGAATAATTGGTTCCAATTCATCCAAGCTACCTTGATTTTGCATGTACATGTATGTGGAAAGATGTATTCACACGCACATGGAACTCTTCGCCATTACTTCAGGATGACCTTATTCCTTCTGACACTGCCACCGTTCTAGTACGTTCCATCATTATCCCTGCCTGAAACTACACCATAGCTAACTGGTGGATCTGCTTGCCTCAGACATCTCCCTAAATTAATTCATTCTTTATTCACTCATTAAAATGATTTTTCCAAAGTACAGGTCACATCATATCACACCCCCAGCCCACCTCCACCAAACACATTCAAAAAATTCCAGGGACTATTACTTGAAGAATAAATTAAAAATGCTCTTTTTGGCATTCAAAGCCTTTCTTAACTTAGCTCCCTCCTATCTTTTCAGTGACACTGACCTCCTGACTGTTCCGCTAATGAAGCTCTCTATTTGTTATTTCTAGACATTCTCCCTAGCTGTCCCCCATACCTGGAATGTTCTTTCTCCTCCACTCCGACTACTGACCTTCCCAACTTCTTCTATATCCTAACTATACTTGCACCCATTACAGAAGCCTTTCTCCACCCCAGTTAATTCCAGTGCCTTCCTTTGTTATTTCCTATTCTTTTTAAAAAATATATATTTATTTTTCAGTTTTTAACATTCACTTCCACAGTAACTTGAATTCAAAATTTCTCTCCATCTCTCCCCACTCCCCACCTCAGGACAGCATCTGCCACATCTACCTCTTCCTCCAGTCTGAACTCCCTTCTATTACCCTCCTTTCTTCCCTTCCTCTCCCCTCCCCTCTATTTTCCTTTGAGGTAAAATGGATTTCTATTCCCCATTGCCTGTATATCCTATTTTCTAGCTGCATGCTAAACAATTTTTAACATTCATTATTAAAGTTTTGAGTTCCATATTCTATCCCTTCTGACCTCCCCACCCACCCTCCTTCCGAAAACAAGCAATTCAATATAGATTATACATGTGTAGCCATGCAAAACACTTCTATAATAGTTATGTTATGAAAGACTAACTAACCACATTTCCCTCTGTCCTATGCTGCCCTCCATTTATTCAATTCTTTCCCTTGACCTGTCCTCCCACAACAATATTTGCTTCTGATAATCTCTTTCCCCAATTTTCTGTCCATTCTATAACCTTCCATCTCCTATTTGCTTCCCCCTTGCTTTCCTGCAGTTTAAAATAAATTTCCATATCCAATTGAATGGGTGCTATTCATTCCTTATGCTGAGTCCCATGAGAGTAACACTCACTTATTTCCTTTCATCTACCCCCTTCCCCTCCACTGTAAAATCCTCTTTCTTGCCTCTTTTATGTGAGATAATTTGCAACATTCTACCTCTCCCTTTCTCTTACTTCTAGTACATTTCACTCAACAGTAAATTTTATTTTTTAGACATTCTCCCTTCATATTCACCTCACCCTGTGCCTTCTATTTGTGTATACACACAGACACACATACATACACACATACACCCATGTGTATATACATATCTACACATATATAATGTGCACATACATACATGCCCATACACACCCACAAACATTCATGTGTGTATATACACACATATACACATATGCCCATGTACATAAACACACTGACCCATAATATATACATATAAAACAAACCATACATACACACACATGCACACTCACACACACATATATGTGTGTGTGTATATATATATATATATATATATATATATATATATATATATAATTTTTTCCCTCTAACTACCCTAATACTGAAAAAGGTCTCATGAGTTACAAATAACATCTTTTCATGTAGGGATGCAAACATTTCAACTTTAGTAAATCTCTTATAATTTCCCTTTCCTGTTTACCTTTTCATGCTTCTCTTGATTCTTATATTTGAAAGTCAAATAATCTATTCATTTCTATTCTTTTCAGCAAGAATGCTTGGAAGTCCTCTATTTCACTGAAGTTCCATTTATTTTTCTTACCTTAAGTATTATACTCAGTTTTGCTGGGTAAGTGATTCTTTGTTTTAATCCTATTTTCATTGGCCTCTGGAATATCATATTCAGAGTCCTCCAATCCCTTAGTGTAGAAGCTGCTAAAACCTGTGTTATCCTGATGGTATTTCCACAATACTTGAATTGTTTCTTTCTGGTTGCTTGTAAAATTTTTTCATTGACCTGGGCATTCTGGAATTTGACTAAAATAACCCTAGTTTTCTTTTTGGGATCTCTTTCAGGAGATGATCAGAGAATCCTTTCCATTTCTATTTTACTCTCTGGTTCTAAAATATCAGGGCAGTTTTCCTTGATAATTCCTTGGAAGATGATGTCTAGGCTCTTTTGTTGATTGTGTTTTCCAGGTAGACCAATAATTTTAAGTTATCTTTCTTGGATATATTTTTCAGGTCATTTTCTTTTCCAATAGAATATTACACATTGTCTTCTATTTTTTTTCATGCTTTTGGTTTTCTTAGCTAATTTCTTGATTTATCATAAAGTCTTTAGCATCCATCTGCTCCATTCTAATTTTTAAAGAACTATTTTCTTCAGTGAGCTTTTAAATGTCATTTTTCATTTGACCAATTCTGCTTTTTAAAGCATCGTCTCCTCATTGACTTCTTGAACCTCTTTTGTCATTTAGGTTTATCTATTTTTAAAGGTGTTATTTTCTCCAGTATATTTTAGGTGTCTTTTAGCAAGCTGTTGACTTCCTTTTCATGATTTTCTTGCATCACTCTCATTTCACTTCCCAGTTTTTCCTCCACTTCTCTTACTTGATTTTCAAAATCCTTCTTCCCCTGATGGTATGCTTTGCTCTACCTCATCTGAAAGGATGGAAGAAAATAACTTTTCACCAAGAAAGTAACCTTCCATAGCTTTAATTTTTCTCCTTTTTGGGCATTTTCCCAGGCAGTTACTTGTCTTTTGAGTCTCTTGTCAAGTGGAGAGCATGCTATGCTAGGTTTCAGGGAATTTCTCTACCTGTTTTTTGAGATATCTCTAGGGAAATGTAAGTTCCCAGTTCCTCCAACAAGGCACAATCAAATTACTCCTCTCCTGACCTGGGCTCTTGTCTGTGAGCAATCAAAAGCACTCTTTCTGCATTGGCACTGTGTGTATTGTTCCCTCTCCACAGCCACCACCAGCCCTGCCATGCCAGTACTTCTCTTCACCTCAGGACCACCATTCAGGACTGAGAGTCAGATCAGCTGCTCAACTCCCTCAGGCTTTAGGCTGAGGGCTCCAGAAATGAATGTTGCTGCTTCAGTGCCTGCAGTTGCCCTGGGGCTGGGGCAGGCAGACCTTGCTTCCCTCTCACCCAAGTGAAAGAACTATCTTACTGATCTTTGAAGCTGTCTTTGGTGTTTGTTGGTTGAGAAATCTGGGAACACCAGCAGTTGTCCATGATTCCACACCCTGAAACCTGCTCAAATCCTTTTCCATGCCGTGGCCTACTCTGGGTCTGTGATCCATGCTTGTCTGTGCTCTGCACTGGTCCGTCTGGAGTCTGCACCACTCCCTGTTTTTATACAATGTTTCCTCACTCAGGAATTCCCTAACCCAAAGAAAAATAGGTCCATTACCTCTTGTTTACATGCCATTTGATTCAAATTTAGTTTGATATAAGACAGTTGAATGGACATTTTAATAATGGATTGTTTTTAATTCTCCAATATCTTTGGAGAATTATACTCACTCTCTGAGCCCAGTGTGATTTTCCTGTCAGTCTTGCAGGCTGTCCTGGGCTGGAAATCTGTTTCATTTTGTCATTTTGTGTCTTATGCTGTCCTAGAATTTCCTTGGAGTCATTTTTACAAGTATTTTAGGGGCTATGAGGGGAGAGTTAGAGCAGGTCCATCCTACTACACAACCGTCTTGGCTCCACCCTGCTATTTATTATTTATATACATTGCTTTCCATATATTAGTTTGAATGTTATCTCTCTTATGGAAATAAAAGCTCCTTAAGGGTAGGACTGCCCATTTTTATATCCACAGCATTTAGCACAGTGCTTGGGATATAGCAGCATCTTCAGAAATGCTTATTGATTGCTTTATTGATTATGCATCATAATTGTTCTATCAAGGTGACTCCATGATTTCAGTTTTGAATAGTTTTACCAGTGAAGCCTACCATCACTTTTTAATAGGTCTTTCCAAACTGGAAGTATTTTCAGCATCAATGATGGACTGTAAACCTGTTGTCCAAGGACCAGCCAGCCTGGGTAGTATATGACTTTAATATAAAACTCTGAGTGGAGAAAATAGAAATACTCACAGCAAAGGCATAAAAAGTCATGTAGCTTGAATTGTGTAGATGCTTCAGTAAAGGGGGTGTTCTATTAAAGGGGGGGGTTCAAAATTAACTTGAGGCAAACTCCAGAGGTGTTCTTCTGGGAAGATTTATGAAGAGAGTAAAAAAATGCAAATGTGCAACAACAAGAGCAAAAGACAAAATTTAGTCATAGAAACCTAGATTTGCAAGGAGTCTTGTAGCTTATCTAATATGATATACAAAATCAGTCTACGATTTTTATAATAGTCAGTCATATATTATTCAAGGCATAGCTAGTGAAGCAAAGTTAAGAATTGATTGAATTAACCCTTTCCAACCTCAAATATTTCTTTCTTCTTCTAAAATTTATAATTTCCCAGAAGTTCTGGGTTTTTGTTTCCACTGGGTTAAGGAATTGTGGTATCCAGGACACATATTAGGAAATGAAATTATGAAAATAATTTAAAAAAAATAAATGAGATGAATTCATATGAGCAGATTGGGGACGTATTTTTTAGTGGCTCATGACTTAGTGTCCTTAACAATTCACACTCAAAGTGATCCCAATTCAATTATGCACCCTCTAACTGTTAATTCTATGGCCAATTTCTATAGGTTTCCTGGGATCCACTAAAGTGGGTTCCATACCCAACCTAGTTTTAATTCTATTAAGAAATTATATTCAATGTGTTTTGCCTTGTAGTAATCTAAGGAGTCACTGAAAGATATTGGAGAATTAAAAACAATCCATTATTAAAATGTCCATTCAACTGTCTTATATCAAACTAAATTTGAATCAAATGGCATGTAAACAAGAGGTAAAGGACCAATTTTTCTTTGGGGTAGGGAATTACTGAGTGAGGAAACATTGTATAAAAACAGGGAGTGGTGCAGAGTCCAGACGGACCAGTGCAGAGCACAGACCAGCATGGATCACAGACCCAGCAGGGATAGGACTGGGAACAGGTTTCAAGGAGCCACTTGCAGCAGCAGTTCCTAGATTTTTCAGCCCACAAATGCCACAGACAGCTTCAAAGATCAGTAGGAGCCCTGGGGTGAGGAGGAGTGCTGGTGTGGTGGAGCTGGAGGCCATTGTGGTGAGGGAATTCTAATTGCAGATTGTGGGCAGAAAAGTTTTTGATTGCTCCCAGACCAGGGTGAAGGCCAGGAGAAGAGTAACTCCTCTCCCTTGATTGTGGCACCTTGGAGGAACTGAGAACTTACAGATCCCCAGAGTACACCCTCCTCTTGACAAAAGATTCAAAAGTCAATAACTTGTTGGAAAAATGCTCCCCAAAAGGAGAAGAAATAAGATTAAAGAAGGTTACTTTCTTGGTGAACAGGTTTTTTTTCTTCCACCCTTTCACATGAGGAAGAACAAACATGCCATCAGAGGAAGACAAAAAAGTCAAGGCTTCTACAACCACAACTTCCAAAAAAAATATGCAATGGTCTCAGGCCATGGAAGAGCTCAAAAAGGATTTTGAAAATCAAGTAAGAGAGGTGGAGGAAAAATTGGGAAGGGAAATGAGAGTGATGGCAAGAAAATAATGAAAAGCAAGTGAACAACTTGCCAAAGGAGTTCTTTGAAAATTAGAATGGAGCAGATGGAAGCTAATGACTTTATGACAAAGCAAAAAATTATAAAAACAAAATGAAAAGAATGAAAAAATAGACTATAAGATGAGATATGTCATTGGAAAAACAACTGACCTGGAAAATAAATTCAGGAGAGACAATGTAAAAACTATTGGTCTGCCTGCAAGTCATGATCAAAAGATGAGACTAGACATCATCTTTCATGAAATTATCAGGGAAAATTGCCCGGATATTCTAGAACCAGAGGGCAAAATAAATATTAAAAGAATCCACCTATCACCTCCTGAAAGAGATCCAAGAATAGAAACTCCTGGGAATATTGTAGTCAAATTCCAGAGTTCTCAGATCAAGGAGAAAATATTGAAAGCAGCTAGAAAGAAACAATTTGAGTATTGTGAAAATACAATCAGGATAACACAGGATCTTCCAGAGTCAAAGGAACGAGAATTAAAACCAAGAATCACCTACCCAACAAAACTGAGTATAATACTTCAGGGAAAAAGTGGTCATTCATGACATAGAGGATTTTCAAGCATTCTTGATGAAATGACCAGAATTGAATTAGAAAATTTGACTTTCAAAGACAAGAATCGAGAGAAGTATGGAAAAGGTAAACAGGAAACAGAAATCATAAAGGATTTTAGGAAGTTGAACTATTTACACTCCTACATGGAAAGATAATATTTGTAATTCAAGATTTTTCTCAGTATTTGGGTAGTTTGAGGGGTTACACACACACACACACACACACACATGTCCACCCATGCACACACAAATATATACACACACACATACACACACAGATAACACAGGGTGAGTTGAATAAAAAGGATGACACCTAAAAAAATAAAATTAAAGGGTGAGAGAAGAATATATTGGGAGGAGAAAGAGAGAAATGAAATGGGGCAAATTATTACTCATAAAAGAGTCAAGAAAAAGCTTTTGCAATGGAGGAGACAAGAGAGGAGGTGAGAGGGAAAAAGTGAAGATTCTCTCATCACATTTGGCTTAAGGAGGGAATAACATGCTCACTCAATGTGGTATGAAATTATGTCTTGCACTACAAGAAATTAGGGGAGAAGGGGCAAGTGGAGTGAGGAGGATGATGGAAGTGAGGGCACATGGGAGAAGGGAGTAATTAGAAGTAAACACTTTTGGGGAGGGAAAAGGTCAAAAGAAAGGTTAGAATAAATGGGGGGCAGGATAGGATGGAGGGAAATATATTTGGTCTTACACAGCATGACTAGTGTGGAAGTCTTTTGCAAAACTACACATATACAGCCTATATTGAATTTCCTGCCTTTTCGGTGGGGATGGGTGGAGGAGAGGAAGGGTGAGAAGTTGAAATTCAAAGTATTAGGAACAAATATTAAGAATTGTTTTTGCATACAACTGGGAAATAAGAAATACAGGTAATACAGTATAGAAATCTATCTTGCACTACTAGAAAAAAGAGAAGATGGGGATAAGGGAAGAAAGGGTTGTGATAGAAGGCATGGCATACTGACGGAAAGGGTAAACAGAATGCAAGATGTTATGGAGTGGGAGGAGGGGAGGGAAAGGGAGAAAATTTGGAAACTCAAAATTTTTTTGGAAATGAATGTTGAAAACTAAAATGAACATGATAAAAAAGAAAAAAAAAACAGCGCCTTGGTTGCATTTTATAGTGTGAGATCAAAACAATGGGAGTTTCAGGTAGCCATGCTCATACGTAGGTCTTATAGTCAGATATTACTCTGTTTTGCCATTTTGTAAACTTTTGAGAAGTATTTAAATGTGATCTACTAAAGAAATCTATACCTGAATAGTTTAAGTGGCTAGGAAATCCAGTCAAGTAGGCATGTTGTTATTGTTAGGAATACTACCCACTTCAGGGTTGTTCTGAAAAAAGCACCTGGTAGATCTTAAAATGAGATATAAATGTGAGTCATTGATAATAAAATGATCAGACAGATGATCATGATGCCTCAGTTTCTGATATAGTACTCTTAGAAATTACTGGAATTTCTCTTGCTGTCTAACACTTATTGATGACAATCACTAGTCTTGCTCTTATTCTAAGTTCCTCAGGGATTATATCTTTCAGCCTGTTCACTTGCATCATGTGCCTCTTCATTGTCCTCTCTGTGTTAGGCACCTTGTTTTTACAGAGACAATGATATTCCACATCCTGCTATCATAGAGAAACATCAGGAAAATGAGAACATTGATCAGTTGGACCTTTGCTTTCAAGGGAATGATGTCATCCCAGATCCACTTGGACACTGGGGTAGTTGCAGGTATATTGTGATATGGTGGGGAGAGAGTTGACCCCATATTCCAGAATACCTTGGTTTAAATTCTGCCTATGACATTAGATGTACAACTCCAAACAAGTTATCCAACCTCTCCATCTCAGTTACATCATTTGCATGGAGGTAAAACAGGATTGTAACACTTACCTCACTGAGTTGATATCAGGCTCAAATGCACATATATGTATGTTATTTTTCAAACTTTAATGCACTATATCAGTGGCAATTATTGTCCCCAATATGGACATTGAAATGTTTCATAGCTAATGATTTTCTTTCCTAACCATTTTGAAGTTGGTGGTATCTCAAGCCTGATAATCATAGGTCATCAGCAGGGGAACATAAGTCCCTTTT
This sequence comes from Bettongia penicillata ogilbyi, assembly GCA_023548195.1. Taxonomy (NCBI): domain Eukaryota; kingdom Metazoa; phylum Chordata; class Mammalia; order Diprotodontia; family Potoroidae; genus Bettongia; species Bettongia penicillata. The sequence continues at coordinate 205,656 of JAJHZJ010000898.1, read as the reverse complement.
GTGTCATTTTGGAATCACTGAAGTCATTGTGTAATGTGTGAAAGGGAATCCTATCACGCCTCTTATTCTTATTCAGTTGTGCTTCCTGCTCATTGCTTTTCATGGTGCAATGGCTAAAATGCTGAGCTTTGAGTAAGGTAGCTCTGAATTCAAAATCTGCTCTCAGTTACTTACTAGCTGGGTAACACTGGTTAAGGTACTTCATTTGTGTCTGCCTCAGTTTCCTCAACTTCAAAACAGATGTTGAATATTACATATGCTAATAGACATGATATATTGGTTGGTGTCACTGAAAAGCCAACTGGTCCAGTGGATGACTGTTGTCCTTTGTTCTCGAAGAGGACCAAAATGATTTTACTATGCTAGAATCAAGTCAGATCAGATCAATATGAGCTCAGAATGATTTCCCATAACAAGTAGTTATGATAAATAGTAAAAATATTAATAATAATAGTAAAATATATAATAAATTAATAATGAATATTTACTGTATTATATATTCTAATATATAATAATGAATAAATAAAATATAAATGATAGTAAAAATAGTAAAAAACTATATAGTAAAAACAAATAGTTCATAGAGTATAGATGTTTATAAAATTGTTCATCCCACATTTCTTTTGAGGTACTTCAATCCTGATTTGCTCATAGAGCACAATGCCTACTTTGATGCAGGCACATTATGCTGGGCAGTCCTGCATCACAGTCTCCCACATGTCACAATAGATTATGAAGTTCTTTAGAGAGATTTTAAGAATGTCCTTGTATCTCTTCTTCTAACCTTCACATGAACACTTGCCTTGTTTGAGTTCTACATAAAATAATATTTTAGGCAAATGTATTTTTGGCATTTGGACAACATGGCCAGTCCATTGGAGCATTTTATCCAGTCTCAGACATTGATTAGCTGTGTGATCCTGGGTAAGTCATAAAATCTCTTAACCTCAACTTCCCCATCTGCAGAAGGAAGATAGTATTAACAACTACTTCCTGGGGTTGTTGTGAGGGTAGTAAATCACTCCATAGATGCCATCTATTTATTGCTATTATTATTAAAAACAAAGGACAACAGTAACACAATTTTTTTAAAATGATTGAATTTTATGTGAAATAGATAAGTTAGGGATGAAGCCAGAACACAGTTATCTAAAAACACAGAGGAAATGGATTTTACAAGACATGCTTACTGTTTATTACCCATGGGTCATGAATTTTGCCCCACATTTCTTGGTGGTTAAACAAAACAGGGCACACATAGGGTTTCCAAGTTTTCATTGTCAGACTAGAGCTTTTTAAACAGGAAGATTCTTTTGCAGGGAAAGACTCTTGGAACCAAAGCCAAGGAAGAGCTTATCATGTGGGCCTTAATAAAAGAAATACTAGGTAACATAGAAGACAATGTTTTCGACTTGGATTTTGCAAGAGAGACAGCACCAGTGTTCAAATGGAAGATTTTGTTATTGACTCTCTCTCGAAGTGGAGAATGCAGCATTAAATCATGTCAGTGGAGGTATTTCTGCAGGGAAATGAGATAAGAGCATACTGGTACTTTGTTTTCAGATGATCTAACATTGTGGAGAAGGATATTTGAGAATGTAGAGGGATGAATAGTTAATGGGCCCATTCCTCTCTCTCTCCCCAACAGATGATGTCTTTAGGGAGCCTTGGGTAGGTGCTGAATTGTAATCAATTAGTGATTGTATTTCCCAAGAAGTGCTTTGACACAGATGTTTTTTGTTTTTGGTTAAAGTGAGTTTCTCATGATTCAGACTTGAGAGATTTGTGGGAGTGAGGTGGGGACTGTAGGGGTATGTGCATTCTGTTTTGTTTTAGAGCCAGATTTCTCTTCTTATTCAGAAATAAAGATGACCTATTTTCAGCACAGAAGTGAACAGTAAAGTTACCTATTGAAAGTGCTATCTCCCACTTCCTACAATTCTTTTCCCGCAAACACAGACTTTGATTTAAAAAAAAAATATTGCTAGAGAGGTAACTTGGCATAGTGAGAGCAATAGTGTGTCAAATTAGAGGATTCAGTTTAAGTCTAAATTTGTCCTTTTACATGTGTGATCTTGATCAAGTCACTTTAATCTGGTCAACAACTTCTTCAACTAAATAATGGAATTCTGAACAAAGAAAACAAGGAAACACTCAGTGCCAAGACCCACCACCCTCTGTGAAACTATAGTACTTAAGGGGCCTTATAGGATAGATCAAGGAAGCAGCAGAGCATCATAGAAGAAAAGTACAGCATAAAACAATAGAGGTAGGCAAACTGATGGTGCTGTATTGGTTAATGAGTGTCTGTGCTTTACATTGTCATGAGACTACAATGGCCATAGAATGAGGGTCCCCAGCATACGCAATTGGAGTAGAAGCACAAAGGGGGTTTTATCTTGTCTTTCCAAGGTGTATTGGCTATGAGAAAAATTTCTTCCTGAGTATTGGTGCATTAAAGGAAATGAAAGAATAAAAACCTCAAAAAATAGTGGAGTAGAATGCCTCCAAGTTGCCTTCCAGTCCTGAAGCAATAATCCTATAATCTTATTAAGTATTTGCAATAAAATTATGGTTGAAAATTAACACCAATATCACATTCAGTTTTTAAACTATTCATTAAGTGCCTCTTACATACAAAGCATATTGTTAGATGTAGGGGATATAAACAAAATGATGAAAAAACCTTATCCTGTCCTCGGTGGACTTGGTCTACTAGTAGACATAATATTGCAAATATAAGGAAATACAAAATTATTTCAGTAAGGCTTATATATGTACATGTATGTATACAAGTATACAAATATATACATCCATCTATCTATTCATCTATCAACTCTGAGTTTACTCTTCCACCACCAATTTCATTGGCTGGTAGAGCCTCTAGAACCAAGCTATCCTCAGAGTTCTAAGAACTCTCCTGAGACACAATGGTGTTCCAATGTTATTGTTCTAGCCCTCCATTCTTCTATTCTAGTGTGTTTATCTCCAATACAAATATTGACTGCAGATTTCTAAATATATATATAAAACCAGTTGATATCTCTTCAATATTACTGATGACCAATTGACATTAATTTTTAAAAGGAGATATTTACTGAAAAAAATATAATAAATGCAAAAATATCTACCCAGAGTGAACTCTCCCCTCTACCTCTACCATCTTGATGTCAAGAGAAAGCGGGTTACTATCAACATTTCTATCACTGAGTTCATTTCCAGGCATAAAATAACTAATAGATGATTTTTGCCTTTGCTTGCAAGGCATGGTACCCTGGGTGCTAGGTAGATTCATTGCTGGGCTAGGAAAAGCATATCACTCTTGAGAAATGACCCTTTCCTAGACTTGGCCACTGAACGTCCAGTGGCTTCCCCAATCTTTTGACAATGTATAAGTGCCTGAATGAAAGTGAAAGTATATGCAAACTGGAGATAGACCTATTTTCTACATATAGGCTTACCTAGATGGATATGCATTCAATTCATGACTGGTGTATTTGGCATGGGGAGGGCCCCTGTTTTCCAGAGGACAGACCATCCTCCTTAAATATTATGGCCAACTGGAGGATGATGGAAACAGGAAAAGAAGAAAGAAAGGAAAGGGAAGGGAAGGGAAGGAAAAAAGGAATGGAAAGGAAGGGAAAAGAAAGGAAAAGGAGGGAAAGGAAAGGAAAAGAACGGAAAGGAAAGGGAGGTAAAGGAAAGGAAGGGAAAGGAAAGGAAGGGAAGGGAACGAAAAGAATGGAAAGGAAAGGAAGGGAAAGCAAGGGAAGGAAGAGAAGAAAATAAAACAAAGGAAAAGAAAAGAAAGGGAAGTGAAGGGAAGGAAAGAAGAAAGAAGAAAACGAAGGAAGAAAGGAAAGGAGAAAAGGAAGAAAAAATCAAGAAAGGAAAACATTCCTAAGAGTATAGTTGTCCAGAAGTTGACTGTATAACCCCCTCAATTATATTAAAACCCCTCTCAGTGGTGATCCTTAAGTGTTAATAAACGACTACTTGATAACTTTCTAGGCATTTTGTAGTAGTTTTTGTTTGAATAGGTGATCTCTAATGTCACTTCAAACTCTTACATTCTATGACTTTATATTCCCCTCTCTTCTATCCACAGTTGAGTATACATAGCCCTGGTTAGGATTTTAGATTTTGCTCCCTTTAACTGCTAAATATCCACTGCAAATGGAAAGCAATGAGAGACTTACATCTTTATGGACTGAATAAGAAATGAGTCACACCTCATGATTTCAGGCTGTGAATTCAATGTATCTGTTGTTGAATTTCAGGAATTGTGATGGGACTTTTCATAGCTGGCAGGTTGTTTCATTTTTCTTCTGACTCATACCCGCTTGACCTATATACCTAGGGAGAAAGAGATAAATCAGTCGACTTTTGGGGCAGAAGGCTGATTTTTTTTTAAACAATGCTTGTGATGCATGGTTACACATTCAAAATTGATTGCTTTAATACCTGCTCATAATCTCACAATATTAGATAGCCCTGTAACATTTACCTTGATGCTCTTCAGAAACCAAATTTGTCTCTGTTCCCAAAACAGAAGGTATTAAAGGTTTAGATAAATTGTGCCAACTGCTATGCTATAGTCAAGTAAGAAATATAGTTAGCACATAAACAGTTCTGATTTTACTATCCCTGATATATAATGGATCCCATCAGATTCACTGTCCCTAGAGCTCCCTTTATTTTCATAGCAACTCTGACATATCTGTTTATACTCTCCAGAAAATGGTTGACAGCAGAGTACCAGATGGTGTTAAATTGATTACCAATATATTGAATTATGGAAAACTCAGAAATTATAAGTTTGCATAGTCAACAAACAGCTATCATTGGAACCAAGAAAACAGAGTTTAAATCCCACCTCTGACACTCACTTGCTGTGTTACTCTGGGGCAGTCTTTTAAATTTTCATTGACCCACCTGAGGCTGTATATTTCAGATGCTTTGCCAATCTGCTTTGGTAAAGGGAATTTCTTTCACCTGGAATTCCCTGAACCTATGAAACCATAGTTCCTCTTTCCCCTGAAAGAAAAGAAAACCATATTGAAAGCATTCCAGGGCAGTGAAAATCTATCAAAGTAGAACATTTTTATTTGTGAGTACGAATTTACTGGATGATGCTTGCCAATTCTCCTGTTGTGACCCATTCCTGTGCCTCCTGTTGCTATGCTAGAAAGACAATACCTCACATCTATAATATATACTTTCATATTTATGACTGACATATAATTTTATCCTCACAGCAAGCATGTGAAAGAGTAAGGATCAGTGTAACACAGTGGATAGTGTAGTATCAAAGGTTCAGTGCTAAAAGAACCTTGGAATTCATCTGATTGGCTCATTTCATAAAAGAGGAAACCAAAATCTAGAGAGATTAAATGATTTCATCCAAGTTCAGACAGACAGTAAATGGATGATTTGGGAACTGAGCTCTGCTTCCGCCAACAGCTTTTCAGGTATTTGATAGCTGTATGATCACAACTAAGTCCATTAGCTTCTATGGGTCTTGTTTCCTCATTTAAATGGGGAGATGGAATGGTGTAGAAGATTTGGAATTGGAGGACTTGTGTTCCAATCCTGTATCTGCAATTTATCACTTGTGTCCACCGGAAGGCATTCAATTGCTTTGCAACTCAGTTTCTTCTTTGTGAAATGAGGGGTTAAGTTAGTTATTCTTTAAAGTTCCTTCCAGCTCTAATGTCAGGTATAGACTGGCACTCAGAAAACATTTTAATATCAACAAAAATAGATTTAGGCCTCATACCAACAGTTTGTGGCAGGTACTATAGATGAAGAAACTGAGGCTAGCATTATAAACTTAGCTAGCAAATAGCAAGTATTAGATTTTGATCCAGTTTTTCGTTTGAGTTCAATACTCTATGGATATAGTACCTGTTACCTAATAGTCATGCTACAGGATGGTTATAAGTCTCAAATGCCATAATATAGGTCCTTTGTAAACCTTAAAGCACTGTATAAATGTCATTATTGCTGCTAGTACTGCTACTATTACTACTACATTGATGACTACCATTATAGCAGTTTCAATTTTACAAAGAATTTTAAATGCATTGGAGTTAAGTACTATTATTATCCCTACTTTACAGCCAGGCATTTTCCTGATCTCTCTTAGCTTTCTAATAAGATAACAATACTTATTCTATATATCTAGTCTCTGAATGACTCATTTATTCACAGTTTGAATTAGATCTAAAGAATGACTTGTCTGTAATAGATTAGATAAAATCATCTCCAGAATACTGAAAGAGCTGTATTTCAATGAATTTTCCTGACTCTAATAAGAAATTCCCAGGTTAATTTAAGTATAACATCTACACCCATGTAGCTCTAATTATCTCCAGCTTGTTTTCCATCATATTATCCAATGATACAGAATCCAGGAAGAAGTATATAACCAAAACAACCTTTCAAAGAAGGAGAAAATTAGATTGGAAAACCCTGGAGGACAAGGACCTTCTTGTCTCTTTTGGTACCCCTACTTAATACAGTGTCTGGAATGTGGCAGGTGCTTAATAAAGGTTTCTCAAATGGAATGGAATCAAAATCTTGTAAAGGAATGCCCTCTGACCTTAAATGACATAACAAATTATGCAACTTCCGGGTGGTTGGCAAATGGAAATAGAGATAAGCACCACTCTGGTGCTATATGTTTTCATCCTCTGGTAGGACATCATCATTGTCCATATATCAGAACATAACATGACACTGGAGTGGTAAATTTCCAAGTCTTGAAAGGAATAACTATGAGTATAATAACAATGGAAAAGAAGTTGTGGACTCATGTCAAGAACTTAGAGGCCCTAAAATGCAGTGAGTTTCACAGGATTTCAAGCAAGTGAATTTCAGTGGTGTCACATGCCTGTAATCCCAGTTATCAGGGAGGCAGAGGATAACAGATCTCTTCAATACAGAGCTTTGAGCTACTGACTGAATTCTACTCTATGAGTAACCTGAGACCTAGACAGGCTATCAAGAATCCATATCCCTAAGGTTTGAGGAAATTCATTCATTGTCTGTCACAGTCCCACCCTAGGACCCAACCCTGTTGATTGAAGGCTGAATGTGTGGTTTAGTTCACTATACCTACTATGGAGCCTGTGTGAGAGAATATCTCCACTTTCACACCCTGTCTAGCAACTGACCCAGGCCATTTCACCATCAGTACCATAGAATAACTCTGACTTTTGACCTTCCCTGAATAAAACTTCCTTCCTGATCAGCACAGCCCCCCTAAATATTCTGTATTCCTACCAAAAAATGAAAGGTAGGGGATTCATCTGTTAAAAATATCTGTGCTCTCATTGCTTAGCAAAATGTCTGGTACATAATAAGCACTTGACAAATTTCTTTTTTTATTATATATTTACTCAAATCATTCATCACATGCAAACTATATAGTATTGAATCCACAGCTTTCTTTTCCTGGGAGAATGAGTTCTCAGGGGTTTATCCTGGGAATAATCCTTAAATTCTTTTCCGCTGGCTTTATGCTGGTGGGAGATATCACTCATTTGCGTATAGGTGCTGTTGAGAATAAGTCTAAGACTTGTTGACTTTTTCCTATTAACTTTGATATTGTGTCTTGAGTCAACTAATAGCTTATTGGGTTCTTCTTCCAACTTGGCTTATCGGTAGAAGAGGCTCTTCACAGGTGCTCAAATCTGCTCAGAGTCTTGTAACTCATGGGAGTAGCAGAACAAGCTCAATGCACGAGTTAGAAGACTGTCAACTCCCCAAGGGCAGGTGTCTTACTTTAGTCATTCTATGTCTACCAGCATCAAGCCCAGAACTCACATACTTAAGACATGTGATGCTTCCTTATAATAATTTAACCTTAAGGTTTATTCTCTGTTCTGGAAATCTGGTTTCTTCTCTGTAATATGGCTATTTGGTTTGTTGCTTTCCAGTCATGTCTGACTTTTATGATTCTGTATGGGTTTTTCTTCACAAATATATTGGAGTGGTTTGCCATTTCCTTCTCCAGTAGATTAAGGCAAGCAAAAGTTATATGATTTTCAGGCATCTAGTGTGTGTCTTGGGCCTTATTTGAACTCAGGGCTTCTTGATTGGGAGTGCATTTAGGGTTAGAGTCAGAGTGCATTTGGGTTAGCCTAAAATGCACTCTGCCTCTCATTGGGCCATCTAGCTGCCTGGATATTTGGTTGCTAGTTAGTCCTAAATAGGAGAGAGACAACGTTAAGGTGAAAATAGAATACTTGCAACAAGGATGTTGATGGCTGTTGAGTGAAAAAGGAACCGAGTCACCTCCAAAGATACCTATTCTATGACAAATAGCCTAAGCTATGAAATAAGAAGACAAATCAGGTGGAAAGCTAGAGTGAAAGACAGGAGGTATAAAGAGGAATGTTTTTAACAGGGGTCTTTATAAAAACATTCTATTGAAGCTTCTGACCAGTTACAGAATCACAAACATGGAGTTGGAAAGGCCCTCAAGGGCCAACTAGGACAATTCATATTTTAGTCATGAGGACACTCTGTGTAACAGGGCTGAAGTCACAGGTACAAAGTCTGAGATACAGGGCATCAAAGTTGAGCTTTGAATCATTATCCTCTGACTTAAGTGCCAGGATGCTTTGCACTGTACCGACTTCTTGCCTTTTGAAATCTAAAATAAAATCTCCTTTTAGGACTTTGCTGGCCAGGCTAACTTGAGTTGCCTTCTGATAAAATAATCTCATTTATACAAGTGTCTGGTATCCCACTGATCTCACAATGCCCTTTTCTCTTATATTAAGGGCTATGCAAATCATTAATTATTTCATGGGACACTGTCCTTCTGGGATTATTGATTTCCTCTTTTTTGATGAATGTATTCCTTGAAATCTGAGGTTCTGGATTCAGGCAGGCTGGACCAGCCTTTGACATCATAATCAAATGGAAAATTGGAATAACCTCTCCATAGACAGACTGGGAACTATTGGTATGTAGCATCACATGAACTTTTTGATGAATTCACTATGTTGTCTACTTGTGACTCTTGAGGATTATATTGGGATAAGGATATTTCTGGGCCTGAATGTGGAATAAAAAAGATATTAAGGAACTCTAAAACTTAGAGGAAAATGATCACATTTTCATCTTATATTATTATATTTTATTATAAATAAGAAGAAAGATTATTGTATTTTCAATATTTTTTTCTATAGAAGTTCAAAATATTGAACCATTTCATGTTTATTCCATTTGTAGAATGTGGGGGATTGTTTGCATCTGAAAAAAATTGATATTACTCATTATACATTTTACTTAAAAAATTTCACCTTCATTTTCCATGTTATGCCTCCCTCTCCTCACCAAGAGAGAGATTTTTAAAAACATAGTATAAAAAATGTGTGTGTCTGTGTGGGTGAGTGGGGTGGTGAGGGAGCATTTTAAGATGACTCATCAGTGTGTCAGCCGAGCCCAAATTCTCTAGGCACTGTTCCTGTGAAGAGATCTTATTGAAGTACTAAGAAGCAGAACAGTGTCCAAGAATCACAAATAAGGCAGCATATGGCTCCACAACCCTTCAGTCTCCCTGGTAAACATAGGTTGTACTGGTGACATATGATAGGTTGTATATCCTACCTGGAAATATAGAGATCTGGTTCTCTGCTTTTATATCTGGTTACTGCACAGATTTATAGTCACTGAGTGGGCAAAGGTCCTTGGAAACAATCAATTGGTTGTCCAAGTTTTCTCTTTCGACTTATTTATCACAGGGGTCTTAACCTTACATTAAGGTTAAGTTTAATAAACTTATCAGTTATAAACAGTTAAGTTTAATAAACTTATCATGATCAGAAGAGCCTTACATTTCTTGCCTAAATTTTTTACTGACTGCATCGATTACTAGGTATATAGTGACTTCCTCAAGTAAAAGCCAATCAGTGATTTTAAAAAATGAAGTTGCTTCTGTCTGCTAGGCCCTAGACTAGTTCTCATAGGTCCATGCCTATAGTCTCTCATCTCTTCCAAAAAATATGAAATATAAACTGTAATATCTTTTCTCTGAGTCTAAACTTAGTTATAAATATTAAATTTTGATGATGATGACATGAATATATTACTCCTGTAATACTTTACATTATCATTGTTGTATTCATTGTGTATATTATTTTTCTGGTTCTGGTTAAATTGTTTTGCATCAATTCATATATAAATCTTCTACAGGTGGTAGTCTTTAAGAAATATATTTCTAAAATGAATACATCTAGTTAGGAAAAAAGAAGAAACCGTAAGACAAAAGAGGTATGTTGGTACAAGTAGCCTTTACTTAGTTGGCAGAAATGAGACAGCACTACTTTTGGGCTTTTTTAATATCAAAATTTACTTCTCTTCCTGCTTTAAATAGATAGTTGAGTATGGATATAGAACTGTTAGGACCAGTTTTTTGTTAGGCCCTAGCTGACAGAAGTAATTCTTTTTTTTTGTTTCTATATATTATTCTCACGTCTTGTCCAAGGCCATTCCATTCCACATCCTTTTTATAAAATAAAGTATACCAGGCAACAGGCATGAACTTGCATACATTTATGATTTATCAATAAATTACAGTTTCTTAAGAGTAGCTGCAAACAAGGGCCTCTTTTGGAAGGCAAGTCCCTTGTTATACTTCAATTAATAGCCAACAACCTCCTGCTTTTGAGCTGTTGCGTCCTCCCATATGTCATCATAAACAACATGCACACCCGATCACCTTTTGGTTGCTGTACATTATTATAAAGTTAATGTATCTCAGGCATCCCTCCGATTTCTACCATACATCATCCTGGGCAAAATTGTCGGCTTGGCACCTGCAGCTGCTCTCAATCTGTCATCATAAATGATAAACGAGCATTGGATTCTTATTTTTGGTTGTACATTATCATCACTCCAGGAATGCAAGCTCAGCATATCATAAGTTGTTCATATGCTCTTCAGTGAAGATAACGGATTTACATTGAGAAGTAGGAACCCTTTTAGTTTTAAAAATAAGTAAATGAAGCTGTAATGTCCATTGCAGCAGCCAAAAAGGTGATAGAAACTACCTTGTCATATATAGAAATCAGCTCCTAATTCCTTTTAGTTTTAATCTTTAGCTTTTCTGTTATATCAAGTGAAAATGGCCAAGACATTAGAAGATTTAGAGCTGACAGGGGATTTTAAGAGATCATCAGATCCTTCCCCACCTTTATTTTTCTTTTCCATATAAGGAAACTGAGGGCCTTAAGAATTAAATGTTTTACTTAAATTCACATAAGTTATATATGCTGAAGCTAAGATATGGTACTCAAATTCTCAAATGAATGTTATCGCATCAGTTCAGGAGTTTTCTCCAGCAACGCATATATTGCAGTTCCCTTCAACTGAACTTCACATCCTCATCTTGGCAGCTCTCATCTGTGTCTTTCCAAGATTGTACCAAAGTGGGTATGTCCACTATGTTGAAGGCTTTCCTCACTTTCTTTCCAATATTTCAAGGGTGCAAGTGTAGCCCTCTAAGCATCCATAGATCCACTTCACTCTCACTATATGACTACTCAACTTGTCTGCCATTCAATTCTCTGATGACATGTTTTCCTCTTATTCTTCAGAGATCCTGGTTGGTTTTATGGTGCTGCCTCATCCCATCCAAATGAGTCTTTCCATTGCCCTCTATGTAATGATAATCTTTAAGTTTTTCAGAGACAACACTACTCTAGGTCTCACTATCATACAACAACACCAGTAAAATGTTTGCATTGAAAAGATGGATCTTTGATGTTATCAAAAGCTTGGTGTCAGCAAAAATACTGCTCAATTCCCCCCAAATTATTCAACTCAGTCCCCTCCTAATTTTCAACTCTAGACACAACTTAGTATACACAAAAGGGGAAAAAAATAAGTTTTCATGTCACAAGGTATGTAGTAAGGAGTCACCTAAATTTTTAAGGAAAGTGTTTTTATGATCTGCTGTACACAAAAGGAAGATTATCTGGCACTAATATTAGTCAATAGACACTAAGTACTTCCTATATTCCAGACACTGTGAAGGCTTTGATTATAAGGGGGTGGGGGTGGGAATTAACAGGGATGTAGGAAGCCATGTTCATAAACTTTTGCATAAATTTGTAATGGAGACGAGCCAAGATGGCAGAGTAGAAAGATTCACATATGCTAGCTCCAAACCTACATCCCATAATTATCTGTAAAGAGGAACTCCCAACAAATTCTGGAGCACTGGAAGCCACACAACAATGGAGTGGAGGAGATTTCTGTTCCAGAGAGCCCTGAAAAACTGACACTAAAGGTCTGTCACGCACCAGACTTGGAGCAGAGCCCAGCCCTGCCTTGGCCGTGTGGCCCCAAGAGGAGCAGATCTGAGCAGGCTTCAGGGACAGAATCTCCGGTGGCTGCGAAGGTCCCTCAACCCACAGGTGCACAGGTCAGTGAGAGACCCTATATGGGTGTCCGAGAGGGGACCATAACTCCATAACTCAGACCCCCTTGGGAGGCAGAAGTGGGGAAGCAGTGGCCAGGGGCTCCCAGAGCAGACAGGGGCTGGGGTCCATTGTTGAAGGTCTCCACATAAACCCCCTGAGGGAATTGAGCCTGGGAGGTGGCCCTGCCCCCACCTGAGAACCTGAATTTAATCTTACCCTGAATAGCAGCCAGGCCCCCCACTGAAAGCCCTGAGGCCGGGGAGCAGCATTTGAATCTCAGACGCCAAGCACTAGCTGGATGGATCTAGAGGTGAGATGAGGGTGGAGAGGAATCTCAGAAGTCAAGTAACTGGCTAGGAAAATGCCCAGAAAAGGGAAAAAAAATAAGACCATAGAAGGTTACTTTCTTGGTGAACAGATGTTTCCCCTTTTCCTTTCTGATGAGGAAGAACAATGCTTACCATCAGGGAAACACATAGAAGTCAAGGCCTCTGTATCCCAGACATCAGAAATAGATATCCAGTGGGCTCAGGACATGGAAGAGCTCAAAAAGGATTTTGAAAGTAAATTTGAGTTGGAGAGTGATAAAAAGGAATGTCGAGTGTTGATAGCAGGGAAAGAGAAGAAGGCATGAACTGATGACCAATTCTGCCTCACTCATACTTCTAATAAGTAGTCGTAGTTTTGCCTGTGGGTTACAGAAGACTCTCTTCTTTCACATGGCACACATTCAAATGTTTGAAGACATTTAATATGTCCCCACACCACCCACATAGGCATCAAATTTTCTTCTTCAAGCTTTAATTTCCTTAGCTAATCTGTCAGAAGGCATTGTTTAATCCATGACACATTGTAGTTCTAAAAAGTCTAAGGGTGGAGAACCTTTGGAACAAAATCTAAGGGGCTCACATTTTCAGGTTAAGTGGAATATGCTCCAAGGATATTTTCACAACAGTAAACTTGCATGGCCAAGCATTATTCGCTTCAAAAATTTGTCATGAAATGTGACTATTTTGTTGCCAGGAAAGAAACACTGCACACATGGATTGAATACCAATGAAAAGAAGATTTTCTTCCAGTTCTTGGGTGCAATCCTATTCAACAGAACTTAAAAATTATTGATGACATTTGCTTTAAAATATAATCATTCCTGGATAGGTCTGCCTTACTCTCCATAACCTTTCTGTGAAACAGAATTTTTAAAAATCAGTTTAAAAATCAACCAACATAGCAACTACATCTGATAATATATACAGCATTCTACACCCACAGTCCCTCACTTTTTAATAAAAGTGTATTGCACATTTCCTCATCTCATTTCTGCACCCACAATTGCAATTATAATATGCTACTCAAATTGATTTTATTATTTAAAAAATAAAACAGCTTCTTGCAGTCATTATTTATATTTCTTTCTGGTTCAGCTCACTTCACTCTACATATGTTCATAATAATTTCTCCCATTTCTCTAACTTTATCATATTTGTTATTTCCCACAATTCATTATTCCCTTATATTCATCAGGTTTGTTCAGTCCTTCCCAACTGATGGACACCATCAAGTATTTAATAATTGCCTATTTTTGAAAAGTATTACGTGAGGTGCTGAGGATACAAGGTTGACACAGACAGTTCTCTTTGTCTTCAAGTGGCTTACTATTTGCAGTAGGATTCATTTTGGTTCCTTTAAAAGATCTTTGCCAGACTCCATAGGAGATTAGATATCTAGGTAACTAGGTGGCACAGTGGATAGAAGGCTTGATTTGGAGTAAGGAATGTCTGAATTCAAATCTTGCCTCAGACCCTTACTTCATCAGTGATAGTAGACAGTTTAACCTCTTTCAGCCTGTTTCCTCATTTGTAAAATGGGGACAAAAATAGCATCATTTTACGGTTAAATTATGAGACACAAATATAATAATATGTACAAATTGCTTTTAAAACAATAAATAGCTTTATAAGATGTAAGCTATTTTCATTTTCTCTTCATTCCAGTTCTTGTTGGATCTAGTCTCCAGACAAAGAACATAAAAAGTGACTGTGTCCAAAATTTAGTTGGAAGGAGGATCAAGGAAATTTTGAGGAAGTTCCAGTCAACTCTGAATTTTATTTTTCTGCATGGCTGAGACCAAAACATGAGCCTTCCTCTCATTCACATGCTGTGGTCAATACCCGCCCATCAGTTTATTAGTCAAATGATTCCATACTTCTGCAAGAGTAGGTAAGATTTCAGTAGGAATCAGCAAATATAGATTAAGTGATGGCCAAGATGTGTGAGGCATGAGGAAAAGGGAGACAGAAAGAAAGTAATCCCTGTTCTCAAAGACTTTCCATCCACTAAAGCAGCAGCTTGGTATATTTTGGTATTTGGTCTTAGGACACCTCTGTACTCTTAAAATGATTGAGGACTCCAAAAAACTTTTGTTTATTGATATTTGCTGTATTAGAAGTTAAAACCAATACTTTTAAAACTATATATTTATTAGTTGTTAAAATAAAAATAATAATCCCCTTACACAATAGAAATAGCATTTATGAAAAAAACTGTTTTATAAAGCAAAAACAAACAAAAAAATCGAATACATTGTTTTCCATTCCATTCCGTTTTTTCCAAGAGATGTCCCTCTGTTCCTCCTGTCTCTCTGCCATCTCCACTCTTTGTCTTACTTTCAATCTGTCTCTCTCTTTCTCCCCCTCCCCACCGTCTCTCCTGGTTTATACCCTACTGCGTTCAAACATGACCTTGTCTACTTTATCCTGGAAAAAATACCCTCACTTGTTCTTGATTCTTCCACTCCCAACATCATACTATCTAAACTCATTTAAAACACCATCTACAACAGGTGCCTTCACTTTCTCTCTTCTTACTGTCTTCTTAGCCCTTCAGAATCTGATTTCCATCCTTATTATTCACCAAAACTTTTTACTTCAAAGTTACTAGTGATCTCTCAGTTGTCAGTTCCAAAGGCTCTTTCTCAATCTTCATAGTCTGTCCTCTCTTCAACTTTTGCCATTGTTGATCACATTCTCTTCCTGATATTTTCTTCTCTCTAGGTTTGCAGGACATCTGTCTCTCCTGATTTTCTTTCTACTTATCTGACTGCACCTTCTCTGTCTCCTTTGCTGGATGCTCATCAAGAATGTACCCTCTAATCCTGTTCTAGGTCCTTTGCTCTTCTCCTATCTCATTTAACTTGGTGATCTCATCAGGAAACATGTATTTAACATTTCTATATGGATGATTCTCCAATCTACCTATCTTGCCTCAATCTTTACTGACCTTCAATTTTCTATCTATATCTTTTTTAGACATCTCAAATTGAATGTCCAATAAGCATCTTAAACTCAATATATACAAAAAGAGACTAAAAATCTTTCTCCCTAAACTACCCCGCCCCCCACACCTTCCCTATTACTGTAAAAGGCAACAACATCCCCTTGGTCTCTCACAATCTAGGAATCAGCCTGAATTCTTTGCCATCTCTCATCTTGCACCCATACCTAAACTGTTGACAAGGCCTGGAAATTTAACCTTGAAAATAAAACGCTATTCTTCTCTAACACTGGCTCCACTCTGGTGCAGGCCTTCATCATCACCTATATTATTGCAATAAGTTTCTCCCCACTCCAATCCATCCTCCATTCAGTCACTGAAGTGATTTTCCTAAAGGATAGGTCTGATCATATAACCTCCTCCCACCCCGCTCTTCCCACTTAATAAACCCAGTGGCTTCTCTTATCTCCAGGATGCTCTGTTTGGCATTTAGGCACCTTCATAATCTAGCTTCTTCCTACCTTGCCAGTTTTCTTACACCTTTTTCCCCGTCATCTTCTCTTTGATCCAGTGACACTAACCTTCTGGATATTTCATGAACAAGGCACTCTAGATCTCACTTTTGAGAATTCTCCCTAGGTATTCACAGGAAGCCTTCCCATACTTCTCTTAAGTCCTGTGCTCTCCCTCTATTAATCATATCATATCATATCTATCCTGTATGGAGCTTTGCTTTGTATAGATTTGTTTGCATCTTATCTCCCCCATTAGATTATAAGCTCCTTGTGAAAAAGGGCTTTTTTTTGCCTCTTTTTTTGTATCATCAATCAGTGCTTAGTATAGTTCCTGACACATGATTGATTTTTCTGAAAATCTTTAGTATCAGATTTAATAGAAGACAGATTTTCATATTTGCTTCTGCAATCGATCCATTCCTATATGTTGTTTTAGTTATAGCATATGAAGGAAATGTAGCTTCACATAGATGTTCAGCGTGAGGGGTATCTGGATGTATGAAGTATTTTCAGATAGTCATTGATTTTATTCTTTGATCCTACCAAAAGCCTTTGTAAGTGTAGTTTCCTAAAGGCTGCTTGGAATCTCTCTTCTCTCTCTCTTTCCCTCTGTGTCCCTGTTTTTCTCTCTCCCTCTCTCCTTCTCTCTCTCTCTCTCTCTCTGTCTCTTTTTCTATCTCTCTCTGCCTCTCTGTCTCTTTCTGTATAATGCATATGTATATATACATATATATGTATCTGCAAAAATATATTTGTAATAAAATATTAGTTTCAATGATATATGAAACCATATCAATGGACTTCATTTACTCCATTACATTAAAATCTATCGGTCTATATCACAGTTTAAGTGAATCTTTTAACTCAGCATGACTTTATAATATCATGTATTGGTTATTTGGTTTGCTTAATTATGAAGATATTCTAAATATTAGTGTATTTATTTATATGATATCAAAAAATCACATTATTAATATCACCATTATCTCATCAGAAAAGTTTCCAATATTGAGAAGCGGTCAAGGTCACATTGAAATATCTAAGTTTTCCAAAATTCTAATTTTCACTTGAAAGTCCATATTTTATCACTGGCAACAAATTCTGTCAGTTATTACCTTGAGGGAATGTGCTTACTTCATTTTTTTTAGAGAAATATCTGTAAAATGATCAAATCAGGATAACAATTATTTGTGACAGTCTGTGAAAAGTGGCATTCTTCTAGTTCAAGTGCTTTGCCTTGAGGTAACCATTGTAGTTTGGTATAAAGTAGAAGTGTTTCTGCATGCTTCTCATTTCATCATATAGAATATTAAAATGTGTATGTAAGTAACATTATTGGTTAAGTTAATATTTTTCTTTAGTGGCACTGGCTCTTATACTTTCACAGGTGGTTAGCTGTGATGAGCATAATGCTAATACATTTTGATACAATTGCTATGATTTATGCCAAGGTACCAGTACTTTGTCTCCCACGACTTTTATACCATGAGTGCAAGGGCCAACACAATATTTTCAGGATAAGCTATGCAATTCGAAAAAGTTATTGGAAACTTTGAATGGTTAAACATCACACATTTGTTGCCAAAAAGTCACATATACAATTTTTGTGACAATTAATTGTTCAGTCAACAAACAGTACTAGTTAAAAAGCAAGTTCAGTCTATTTGTAAGGCATAGCTACAATTCTGCAGATGAAATATTAACTCATTCTTCATATTTGCAGTTCAAACTTTAATACACAAGACATGAAGTCTCTGGGAAACTTCACTGCTTCCTCATGAGAGAATGAAAGTAAAAAAGGAAAATAACAGCTTAGCATTGTGACCTCACAGTCCCCCTGAACCTATCTTGTATACCCCCAAGGATCTGGCAATCATACTTTGAGAATCTCTTCAATATAGAAAGCTAGATGCCAAAAGATAATTTAATACAAAATGAATGCAAAGTAATTGTGATCTAGGAACTAACAGCTGGGGGAATGAGAAAACACCTTTTGTAGATAGTGGTATGCATTGTACTTTATTAAGGGCAACTAGATTCCCAGAGACAGAGACCATGGGATCATAAGCAATTTCCCAGGCCATCTATCTGAAGAGCTTCATCCTTCTTGTTACTCAATCATTTCGGCTGCATCTTACTCTTCGTGACCCTATTTGGGGTTTTCTTGGCAAAGATACTGGAGTGATTTGACATTTCTTTCTTCAGCTAATTTAAGACATGAGGAACTGAGGCAAACAGGATTAAATGAATCACCCCAGGTCATTTAGCCACTAAGTAGCGGAGGCTGGATTTGAACTCTGCTCTTTCCAACTCTAGGTCAGTGCTCCATCCACTGCATCACCCAGCTATGCCCTTCATTTTACATATCAAGAAATTCAGAGATTTTAAATGACTTCTAGGTAGGATAAATAATGCATGGTATAGCCCACTTCTGTTAAGGGGAGCAGGTAGCCCTTTATTTTGATCTACAAATTAGATCAGACAATAGTGGTAAAAAGCAGTTTCTTAAGTATGTGAACCAAGGAGCAATGCCTGGAAACAAATATAAAAGCAGCAGAGTCTCACCTGACAGCACGGCATATTCATAGAAGATAAGTAGGGGGAACTTCATGAAAAAGTGATGACATCTTTGCTCTGGAAACTTGAAGGTGTGAGTTGCCTTTCTCTGTGTGTGTATGTTGTGCCTGCATATGTCACTTACATATGTGTCCCTTCGGCATGTGTGTTTTCACACTCCCTACGGATAACATATGGGCTTGTAGGAGTTTGGGATATTGTGCCTCAAGTTTATGGAAGAAATATTCTATTAATTCTCTTCTCACTAGATGCCTTTGCCTTGAACTCATGTTTTCTCACTGATTAAATCCTTGGGTGGGCATTTCTGGGTGAATGTGGATGCCCACAGATCCTTGAAACTCAAATGGATTTTTGCTGGTCCCACTATTGAGAGGGGAATGCTTCACCCGCTGCACTGAAATATTAGGTTTCCTAGATTGTATGTATATCTTCAAATCACTTCTGTGACTGTGTTCCTGTCAACTACCATACATATTGGGACTTTGGATGAGAAATAGCACAAGGAAGTACATTCTTTGTTGCTTTCTTTTTTTTTAATCATCATTTTTGTGCCAAGCTCCTTTTTAGTAAACGATCACAAAACAAAAGAGGAGGAGGATGTCCAGTGAGCAGTAATTGGAATTGTCTCCAAAGCAAATGAATTTTATAAAGTGTCAAGTAAGAAATTTCCAATGTGGAGCACTTGAAATGGCCAGTATTGGGGAAAATGGCCAAGATTTCATTGATGGTAAAGAGATACTGAATAAGGAAGCTGGGGTAATTTAGAACTGTTCATCTCTGGGTTTCTATTCAATTTAACATTTTGCAAGAAATCAATAGGCCAAGCTCCCTCCTCTTCACTGCCTACACCACACCCTCCTCCCTGCCAGTTTCGTGCCATTAATCTGAGTTTAATGGGCACAGTAGTTTTAATGGATGCTAACTTTAAGGAAATGTAACATTTCAAGGCTAGAGCTTTTGATCTCAGTTTCTGGGTAGGATAGCAACCTTTTCCTCCCTGCAAATAGGAATATTAGGGCTATTTTTTTCTACTTCTCACACTTTCCTACCCTCTGCTCCTTTTTTTCCCCACTTCTTCCCCTCCTTTTCTTTTCTTTCTTTTACTTCTGTCCACTCTCTCTTCCCTTATTCTTCCTTTCATCCTGTCATGTGTTCTCTGTTTGTCCCTTCATATTTATTTTTAGTTTTCAACATTCGTTTCCACAAGATTTTGAGTTCCAAATTTTGTGCCCATTTCTGTCTGCCTGCTCACCCTGACAGTGTGCATTCTGATTACCCCTTCCTCCAATCTGCCCTCCCTTCTATTGCACCCCTCTCTTCTCTTATCCCCATTTCTTCTATTTTCTTGTAGGGCAAAATAGATTTATACACCCCATTTCCTACATATCTTATTTCCTAGTTGCATGTAAAAATGATTTTTAACATTTGTTTTTACAACTTTGAGTTCCAGCTTCTCTCTCTTCTCCCTCATCACCACTGAGAAGACAAACAATTTGATATATGTTATACCTATGTAGTTATGCAAGACTTCCAAAAAGTCATGTTCTGAAAGACTAACTATATTTCTCTCCATCCTATCCTTTCCCCCATTTATTCTATTCATTCTTTTGACCCTATCCCTCCTCAAAAGTGTTTACTTCTAATTATGCCCTCATGCCATTTGCCCTCCCTTCCATCATCTGCCAACCCCCGCGTATCCTCTCCTCCCTTACCTTCCTGTAGTGTAAGATAGATTTTCATAGCAAATTGGGTGTGCATATTATTCCCTCCTTAAGAAAAATGTGATTGGAGGAAGGTTCAGTTTTTCCCTCTCAGCTCTCCCCTCTTCCCTTCCATTGAAAAAGGTTTTTTTGACTATTTTATGTGAGAGATAATTTGCCCCATCCTATTTCTTCCTTTCTTCTCCCACTATATTCCTCTCTTACCCCTTAATTTTATTTTTTTAGATATCATTCCTTCCTATTCAACTCACCATGTGCCCTCTGTCTATATGGATAAAATCCCTCCAACTATCCAAATACTGAGAAAAGTTTCAAGAGTTACAGATACTTTCCATGTAGGAATGCAAACAGTTCAACTTTAGTAAATCCCTTATGATTTCTATTTCCTGTTTATCTTTTCATGCTTCTCTTGATTCTTGTATTTAAAAGTCAACTTTTCTATTCAGCTCTTGTCTTTTCATCAGGAATGTTTGAAAGTCCTCTATTTCACTGAATGACCATTTTTTCCCATGAAGTAGTGTACTTAATTTTGCTGAATAGGTGAGTCGCAATTTTAATCTTAGTTCCTTTGACTTCTGGAATATCATATTCCAAACCCTGTAAATCTTAAGGCAGAAGCTGCTAGATCTTGTATTATACTGATTGTATCTCCACAATACTCTAATTGTTTCTTTCTGACTGCTTGCAATATTTTCTCATTGACCTGAGAGCTCTGGAATTTGGCTACAATGTTCCTAGGAGTTTTCTGTTTTGGATCTCTTTCAGTAGGTGATTGGTGGATTTTTTCAATATTTATTTTTACCCCCTAGTTCTAGAATATCAGCACAGTTTTCCTTGGTCATTTCTTGAAAGATGATGTCTAGGCTCTTTTTTGATCATTGCTTTTAGGTAGTCCATTAATTTTTAAATTGTCTGTCATAGGTGTCTTTTCCATGTCAGTTGTTTTTTTAATGAGATATTTCACATTGTGTGCTATTTTTTCATCCCTTTGGTTTTGTTTTATAATTGCCTGATTTTTCATAAAGTCATTAACTTCCATCTGCTCCATTCTATTCTTTAAGGAATTATTTTCTTCACTAAGCTTTTGGACCTCCTTTTCCATCTGTCCAATTCTGCTTTATAGGGCATTCTTCTTTTCATTGACTTTTTGGATGTCTTTTGTCATTAAGGTTAGTCTATTTTTTACGGTATTATTTTCTTCAGCATTTTTTGAGTCTCCTTTACCAAGAAGTTGAGTTTTTTTTTCATAATTTCCTTGCATCACTCACATTTTGCTTTACTTCTCTTACTTGATTTTCAAAATCCTTTTTGAGCTCTTCCATCACCTGAGATCAATTCATATTTTTCTTAGAGTCTTTGTATGGAGTATCTTTGACTCTGTTGTCTTCTGTTTGCATGTTTCAGTTTTCCTTGTCACCAAAGTAAGATTCTATAGTCATTCTTTTTCCAGTTTTTACTCATCTAGGGGTAAAATATCCCAGGGCTCACTATGATGAAGCATTCCTCTGCCCCCATGCTCAACTTTGATACACTTCCTGCCATTTACCCCTGTTGTAATTTTTGGAATTTACCTTGGGCATCCATATAACTGCTCATAGTTCTAGATTATCCTTTTAGGGGACTCAGTTAAAAGATGGGTTTTAAGTTGTGGCTTGAAGGATGGAGACACTCTGAGGCAAACATAAGGAGGGGATATGTTCCAATGTGGAAGGTTGTGAGTGAGGAACATAAAGAAAGAAAATCTATTAGTCTGTATCATAGAGATGTGGAGGATCCAATGAGGGAGTTAAAATAGATTGCAGCCAGCCTGGAAGGACTTAACATCTCAACACAAGGGTTTATATTTGATGCTAGAGGCAATAGGAATGGACTGAAGTTGATTGATCAGGAGAATAATATGGTCATATCTATGCTTAAGGAAAATTGCATTGGATCCATTATGAAGGAGGGACTGGAGGCCTGAATTAAGATGCTATCTGGCTGAGCAGAAAGAGTGTTTGCAAGGATCAGAAAGACTTTCACATGGAACAGAAAGTAATCTTCTTCTTATACACAAAGTTATTGAATAAAGAGCAATCCATTGAAGTTGTGAAGAGACAAATTAAAGCAGTACAGAACTTCTTAAAAATTAAAGTACTTCAAATTGCAATGGATTTCATTTAGAAATTTATGGGTTCACTTTTACCATGGGTTTTCAGGGAAAACTGGAAGCCTCTTAATATATATGGTGAAGATACTAATGGGCCTCCATTTCCTAAGATGCTCTTAATTCTATCCCTGCAGCACTGATTTTGTTCCTTTTTCTTTTTTTGAGGCAATCATAACTAAATGATTGACTCACATTGTCACAGCTAGTAAGGATTCATTCCTTACCTTCCTCATATTTTGAATTTGTGGGTGTGAATTTTGGACAGGGGCTTTCACATTGGTAGAAGAACTCTATCTTACTTAGTCCTGAGAAACATCAGACATAATATAAGTGTAATTTTGGACATCAAATCAGGTAGGCCTCATTTCAAAGTCCACCTCTGACATTTCTGTTTGTTCTCATTAATTTGCCAACCCTCTGTCATCTGACTTTTGGACTCATTATTCCACCAAATGTTCTGAAATGTTCCTAGTCACTGCTTAATTGTTGTGTCTGCTATTCTTTTCTTTATCCTAGCTTTTACTGAAGTATTGAATATTGATTCTCTCTGTGTAGATCTGATGCCATTTCTGGCATTTTGTGCCATTGTTTTGTTTTGGTTCTCCTACCTGTGTGATAGATTGTTTTACCAGCCATCTCTTCTGATTCACCTATGTCATTTGTCCTCCTGTGCATATACCCTGAAGCTCTGACTTGGATGTGCTCTTCTCTCTATATGATCTCAAAGTTGGTAACACCATTAGTTCCATGGATTCAATGATCGTGAAGATGACTTTTAAATTTATATATCCAGACTAGTCCATTTACAGAGCTAAATTCACTTATCGACAATTGTCAATTGTACATTGTGTCCCACAGGCATCTCAGGTTCCATATATCCGGAAGAAATCTCATTATCACCTCCTCCCAAAAATCTCTGTTTCAGAATTTCTTTCTTAATATTGAGAACACCATCTTATTCTCCCAGGGTTGCATTCTAGGTATCATCTTGGACTCCTAATTCACCCCACACATTCAGTCAATTGCCAACTCTTGTCATGTCTGCCTTAATATCTCTTGTAACTGCTTCACTTCTTTAAATCCAACTCATCCCTTAATTCAGACTAATATTATCTCTTGTCAGGGGTGAATATGTTTATCTATAGATCAAGTCATTTACAGATAAATATGTATATTTAATGGATAGATGGATAAATATGAACATTGCAGATATATGTATAGCTAGATATAGAGCTATTAAGAAATAGGCATGTGAGGATCAGATATGGATATTGATAAATGTTGATGGATATTGATAGATCCAACTCTCCATCTATATCAATCTATCTACCCATCCATCTGTCTATTAATTTACTCATCTATCCTCTGTCTGCAATTCTCTTTTTGATGATGATAATAGTAGAATTAGAGCTAGAAGGGACTATAAATGTCATTCAATCACTCCTCCATCTTTCTCTGAATGAGGAAACTAAGGATATAAAATTTGAAATGACTTGGTTAATGTCACACAATTAATCAGGAACAGGTCTGGGATCTGAAGTATGGCTCTGTGACTCTAAGTTTTGAGTGTAAGTCAACTTACACTGATGATGGTGATAATAATGATGATAATCAAAATGATAGTGATGATATAAATGATTAGTGATTAGTCAGAAAGAGTTGCTGGGACAATAGCCTCAAGTGAGCTGGTCAAATTCATGACTGTTGAGGCCAGTGATGAGAATTAGTACAGAACTAGGATAACTGATACCTTTTTGGAATATATGCCTCTGAATTTCTCTCATCCAGCATGGAAGATAGTACACACATAATCAGGAAGTCTCATTTAATTTATTACATATATAACCTTTGGGTATTGCACAGGTAGCAAGTTTTTGTTTCCTGTCTGCTTTGTGTGTGTGTGTGTGTGTGTGTGTGTGTGTGCATAATGACTGCTATTCTCATTCTTTACTATGATTCAGTGTTCCATGACACTTCAATAGTTTGATATAATCATATCATTTTTCATGATGCAGTTGCTATTTTTTTTCCTGCAGATATTGTGTATGATTCTAGCACTGGCAAGTATGATCTAGAGATGGAAATCTAGTGGTCCATGTTGGATGAAACAGATAGGTCATTGTTTTATTTCCATCACCTTGACACCTCACTATGGGCAAATAGAAATGTCATGAATAATATTAGCATAACAGAATTCCTACAACTCTGAGTATAATTACATTTGACTATCCAATATCTAAACATGGATACTCCAAAATGGCTGAACTAAAACAGAACACAATATAGAAGTTTCATGGATCATTTTTGCCTATTACATTCATCATCACCATCATCATCATCATCATCATCAATCATCATCATCATCCATAGTAATAATTAGTTATGGTAACTACTTTGCTATTTCTAAAATTAATTCTTATCAGTTATACATTGGAAAGTTTTCATTCTGCATTACTTCATCTTACCAGAATAATTTTAAGATTATTTTGACAGGGAAAACTTTGTGAAAAATAATTCTTAATGGGTTTTATTAATAAGTAATTTTCATTTTCCTATGCCTTGAGTACAAGAATGATTATTTTAAATTAGCAAATCCAATTTACACAGCCGTCCTTCAAAAACAGACATTGTATTTTCAGTAACACATTTTCTAATTTTAATTATCAACATTTAAAGTCTTCTAGTAGATATTTCTAACTTCTATTGGAGGAGGAATTACTTTTGATTAATTTCCATTTATTTTAACCAGTTAGCACAATTTATCAAATGCTTATTCAACCTTGGGCACTAGACTAGGCACCATAGTCTCCAGCTTCAAAGAGTTTATAATTCAATTAGGGATTAGCACAGAGATACTTCATCATTAAAAATGGAAATTCTTTTTAAGCAATTAAATAAAAATTATCTGTGAAGGGTCCAAAGGACTTCAGAGTAAATAAGTAATTAGCTCAGTGGAGCTGAGTTAATGCTATTAGGAAGACAAGATGTACAAATGATACAGGTAGGAAACTATACAAGATAGAAGCAATTGGCTTGCAGTACCAATGAAACATTTAGATCATGGACAGTCACTCTCTTTGCCATGCAGGAGTTGAGTAAAGAGTTAATGAGATAAAAAGCAGTTCAGTACAAGGGAAGACTTGGCCTTACAGTCAGGAAGACCAGAGTTCAAGTGTTTCCTCTCATGTACGCTATTGGGAAAATTTGTAAACCAATAGGTGCTTGCACTGATAAAGCCATAGTGTCTGCAACAAAAAACTTAATAACAATGACAAGAAGGCAGATAATGAGAAGATCTTAAAAGACAGAAGATGAGATTTTGAACATGCTTTGTTCTGTTAACTAAGACCCCACTTCCTGCAGGTAACCATACCCAATAAATGGTCTCTTCTCTCCCAATGGATGTTCTGAGCATTCTACACAGTTATCATTTTAGCAAAGAGAATATTGGCAAAAACTTTTAAGTTTGAATACCATTGAGCTATAAGGAGAGTGACTTAGAGAATGTTGGATTTAGATAATGACAATAGCAATACTTTAAATTGCTGATATTAAAATAAAATTACCCTACCAACTTTTGAAGTATTTAAGAAATGCTATAATTAAAATAGCACATTTCCTTGAAAAAAAAATAGAGCTTTCATTTCCAAATAGGTATCATTGTGTCTTAATAATGCGAAATGTAAATAAATTTTCATGAGAACACTCATTAAGTTCTAAACAAAAAAATAGAAAATGTCTATTGCTTTTGTAAGCAGATTAGTAGTTAATAAGAGCAGTGAATCATATAATGTGGCACTATATAATGTAGAGCAGATAAATTCTTTGAAAAAGTGAACACATGCTAGATTTTAACAAAGAAACCTAGTTCCTATTTATAATTACAATCTTCTTTGTACTATAAGCAAAATAAATAGGATAAAAGCTTCTTGGGGGTAAGAAGTCTTTCCTGTTTTTGTCCTTATATCACCAGAGTATCTGGATTTCCATGTAATAGGTAGATAGTACCATAGATTTAGAGCTGGGTGAGAATTTAGAGGTCATTGAGTATAACCTATTAGATTTATTTTTGGATGCGAAACTGGTGCTCAGAGGTACTAAATCCTTTGCCCAAAGTGACAAAGGTAATATGAGGCAGGAATAAGATACAAATTGAGGAGTCTTTCTACAATTTTCAACATTTGTTTATTTAAGGGATGGGGACTAGTCCTGGGCTTTCATTGGAAAAGGTTTCTTATAGATGAGGAAACTTGTAACACCAGGACCAAGTGATTTCTTCTCTGATATAGCAATTTAAGAGTTACCTAAGGCATTGAGTCCCAATGCTAGGAGGGGTGAGAGGCATCTTTGTGACTCTGAAACCATTTCTTAATTCATGAATTCATGCTCTCTTTTCAAATCAGACTAAATTGAATTTGTCCAGTCTGATAGTAACAAGTAAATGCTTATTAACAAATAAACTCTTTTCTAAAATTAATTTTGATTAATTTTAATTTATTTCACTTTTAGATTCCATAATTTGATTAATTAAAATTAATTCCAAATTCTTTCCCATTAAGAATAGCAGCATTTAGAGAGTCATTATCTCCATAACTTGGGTGATCAGACTCCCAATGTACCCTGTGCTGGTCAACTTTTCTAGAGAATTGTTGTGATATCTAGATACCAAATTTTAGGAAGATTAACCTTATATTTTTATATCTGAACTTTAAAAGATTGTCACTATTATGTTCTGAATCTCAACATTTTCTGAGCCATGAAACTTAAAAAGAAATGGTTATAGCTGATGAGTATAGAGAAAGGGATGATTTGACATTTCCTCCACAAAATTAAGCTTGTGGGATTCGGACAATGGGGTGTCATTAAAAGGAATAGGAAATTCAGGATGGGGAATGGCTTTGAAAGGTAAGGTTAGAAGAGGATATGAATTCAATCTGATTTTTAAAACACACACCTTAAACTACAAGTAAAAAGTAGACATTCTGTGCAGTGATTTTTCTTTTAATATGCCATTTCTGTTTTCACATACATATTATTCATTGACAGGCAAAGGTTAGCTAAAGACAGGGCAATTTCATTTGACCATCCGCTAAGTGAGCTGCCTGGAATCCTCACCTCTCTACGACAGCTCTCACTCTAGGTTTCAATAAGCTAGTGAAACGTCTTAGGAAGGCAGATAGCATTTTATTTTGATGTTCATCCCCTCGATAGACAATGGCAATGAATTCTTGATTAAATCATTTGGTAATATCTTGCTATTGGCTGAGTTACAGCTATAGACAGAAAATTAAAGAGCCATGTGATGGATTTTTTCTTCTGCTGCAATACAAGACTTGGAATTGAAGATGGGTTCAAATCCAGAATTTTAAAACTTATGTGACCACAGGAGGTAAGTGACTTAAGCTCTTTGAGACACAGTTCCCTCATATGTTAATTGGGGGTTATAAAATCATAGATTTGGATTTGTAGGGGATTAGGGCTGGAAGATGGTCTTATTTGTATTACTTACTGCAAAGGCCAAACTCTCCACTTGTGTTCTTTGTATTCCTATTCAGTCCATTTGCTATGCCTTCCCCAGGATCAAAAGCTTGGCATCATTCTTAGTTCTTCATGTCTCTCATATCTAATATCTAATCTATTGCCAGGTCTTGTCATTTCCATTTTCACAATACTTCTCTTATATGTTCCTTTTCTTTTTCACTGACACAAGATATCATTTTAATTCTGCATCCTGAGATTTTATAGAAGTCTAACCTTCCCTTGTTCTTTATTTACTTTGGAGAAGTGTTGGGTATGGAGCTTTTCATAGATCATCAGAGAATTTTTATTTACAGTTTTGTATAATGAGGTACTAATTTATGAAACTTCATTAAATATTTAATGTGACAACTTTACAGCATTGTATTTCTTCTCTGTCTTTCTCTCTCTCTTCAGACCCTCCTATACACACATGCACATACATACAGATACACACACACTACACACAGATACATCATCCATATACATTTCATGAGGATTGGGGAAATTCAAGTATATCATCTCTTATTGATAGCAGTTCCTGTCTATAGTGAACTAGTGTCCCTCAAGTTCAAAGTTCAAATAAGCACAATTTCAATTCACAACAGGATTATCAGCATGGCTAATTAATGCATTTGCCAATACTGCATTTCTAACTAAGCATATTAGGTGAAGATGGGATAATTACACATATATCCACATACCTCCAACATATCATAGCACCACCACCCTACTGAGCTCTAAACCTGGGAGCTCCTCACTCTCTCACTCCACATATCTCATATCTATTGCCAAGTCCTGTAAATTCTGCTTTTGAAGCATCTTTTGTAAAACATCCCTTCTCTCCCCTGACATTGCCCCCACCCTGCTTCAGGCCCTCATTATATTACACCTGAATTGTTGCAATTGTCTGTTAGTTGATTTCCCTACCTCAAGTCCCTCTACTGTCTAGGTCATCTTTCACTAAACTGTCAAATAAATACTCCAAAAGTATAAGATTGATACTCCTTTCCCCTATCTTTTAATAAACTCCTGTAATGGCGAAGCCAGATGGTGGAATAGACAGACACACATACTCTAGTTCTTCCCCCAGAGCCCATAAAATACATATAAAAAATGATTCTCCACAAATTGTAGAGCAGTAGAAACCAAAGAATGACAGAGTGAAAGAGATTTCCTACTCAAGGTAATATGGAAGGCTGACAGGGAAGGTCTATCACAATGGGGCATCGAGCAGAGCACAGCCCATGGAGCCCAGCCCAACCTTGGCCATGTGACACAGCAGGAACAGGACCAGAAGAGACCTCAGGGCAGAATTTCCAGCAGCAGCAGAGGTTCTCAGATCTCTCAACCCACAAATGCCGAAGACAGCTACAAAGGTTAGTGAGAGGGCTTTTTCAACTGGGCAAGAAGGGCCTCTATTTGGCCCCAGGAGGCAACAAGAGAGTCCATTTGTGGAGCCCTCTGCCTAAAGCCCCTGGGGGAATTGAGCAGCTGATCTGAACCTCAGACATGCTGGAGGCACTTGTGGAGCAGGAATTCTGCTACTCACAGATCCTGGGCAGAAAAGCTTTTGGTTGCTCATAGACCAGTACACAGGTCAGGAGAGGAGTAAACTCCTCTCCCTTGATGTGCCACCTTGGAGGAACTGAGAACTTACAAGTTCCTAGAGTATACCCTCCTCTTGACAAAAGACTGAAAAGTCAAATATTTGACTGGGAAAATGCTGAAAGAAAAAAAATAAGACTATAGAAGGTTAAGTTCTTGGTTATAAGGTATTTTCTTCCATCCTTTCAGATGAGGAAGAGCAATGCTTACCATCAGAGGTTTCCAAAATAAATATGCAATGGTCACAGGCCATGGAAGAGCTGAAAAGGAATTTTGAAAATGAAGTAAGAAAGGTGGAGGAAAAATTGGGAAGAGAAATGAGAGCAATGCAAGAAAATCATGAAAAGTAAGTCAAAAACTTGCTAAAAGAAACCTTGAAAAATGCTGAAGAAAATAACACCTTTAAAAATAGGCTAACTCAATTGACAAAAGAGGGCCAAAAAGCCAATGAGAAAAATACTTTAAAAAGCATAATGAACCAAATGGAAAAACAGGTTCAAAATCTCACTGATGAAAATAGTTCTTTAAAAATTAGAATGGAGCATATGGAAACTAATAACTCTATGAGAAACCAAGATATTACAAAACAAAACCAAAAGAATGAAAAACTGGAAGATAATGTGAAATATCTCATTGGAAAAACAATTCACCTGGAAAATAGATCTAGGAGAGGCAATTTAAAAATTATGGGACTACTTGAAAGTCATGATTAAAAAAAAAAGTTGAGACATTATCTTTCATGAAATTATCAAGGGAAACTGCCCTGATATTCAAGAACCAGAGGGCAAAATAGATATTGAAAGAATCCACTGATCACCCCCTGAAACAGACCCAAAAATAGAAGCTCCTAGGAATATTGTAGCCAAATTCCAGAGTTTGTGGGTCAAGGAGAAAATGTTGCAAGCAGCTAGAAAGAAACAATTCGTGTATTGTAGAAATACAAACAGGATAACACAGGATCTAGCAGTTTCTACGTTAAGGGATCAAAGAACTTAGAATCTGATATTCCAGAAGTCGAAGGAAGTAGGATTAAAACAAAGAATCACCTACCCAACAAAACTGATTATAATACTTCAGGGGGAAAAGTGGTCATTCAGTTATATAGAAGACTTTCAAGCATTCTTGATGAAAAGACCAGAACTGAATAGAAAATTAGACTTTCAAACAACAGAATCAAGAGAAGCATGGAAAGTTAAACAGGAAAGAGAAATCATAAAGGACTTTCTAAAGTTGAACTGTTTGCATTCCTACATGGAAAGATAAAATTTGTAACTCTTGAGACTTTTCTCAGTGTTTGGATAGGGGGAGGGATTATACACACATACACACACACACACACAGCACAGGTTGAGTTGAATAAGAGGGGATGATATCTAAAAACAATAAAATTAAGGTGTAAGAGAGGAATATATTGGGAGGAGAAAGGGAGAAATGGAATGAGGCAAATTATGACTCATAAAAGAGGTAAGAAGAAGCTTTTTTGGTGGAGGAGAAAAGGGAGGAGGTGAGAGGAAAAAAGACTCTCTTCACATTTGCCTTAAGGAGGGAATAACATATTCAATTTGGTTTGAAAATCTATCTTACACTACAGGAACAGAGGGGAGAAGGGGATAAGTAGGGTGGGGAGGATGATGGAAGGGAGGGCAAATGGGAGAAGGGAGCAATTAGAAGTAAACACTTTTGGGGAGGGACAAGGTCAAATGAGAGAACAGAATAAATGGGGAGGCAGGATAAGACAGAGGGAAATATAATCTTACACAACATGACTATTATCGAAGTCTTTTGCAAAACTGCACATACATAGCCTATATTGAATTGCTTGCCCTTTCAGTGAGGATAAGTGGGAAGGGAGGAATGGAGAGAAGTTAGAAGCAAATTTTGAGAAGTGAATGTTGAGAAACGAATGTTGTGAATTGTTTTTGCATACAACTGGAAAATAAGAAATATATGTAATGGGGTATAGAAATCTACCTTGCCCTACAAGAAAAGAGAGAAGATGGGGATAAAGAAAGGGTAGGGTGTGATAGAAGGGAGGGAATATTGAGGGAAGGGATAATCAGAATGCAAGCAATTATCGGGTGGCAGAAGGGGAGAAATGGATAGAAAATTTGGGAAAAATTTGTGGAAATACATGTCAAAAGCTAAACTAAAATAAATAAATATAAAAATAAAATAAAAATGAAAATAAAAAAATAAACTCATGTGATATCCTATCATGCCCAGAATAAAACAGAAAACCTCTTTTTCCCTTACGTCTCTTCAAACATTCCCTCTTACTACTTTTGCAGTCTTCTTATGAATCATTCTCTTCCATAAACTCTACCAACTGCTAACACTGGCCTTCCTTACTGATCCTAGCAAGCAAGGCTCCCATCTCCTGACTCAGCGTTTTTTCAGTGACTGCCCAAAATGCATGAAGTTTTCTCTCCTCATCTTTGCCTTCTGGTTTCCCTGATTCTTTCTTATTTCAACTCAAATCCCACCTTCTCCAAAAAGTGTTTTCTCATCCCCTTTATCCTAGTTCCTTCCCCCTGAGATTTGCTCAAATTTTTCCAGTCTATATCCTGTTTATTCATACTGTTTGCCTGTCATCTTCCCACTTTGATTCTCATTTACCTTTCTTTGTATCCCCAGAGTCTAACACCATGACTGACACATAGTAGATGCTTAATAGGTGCTTGTCTATCAATTGATTGATTGAATTTAATAAATGAATGAATTAGTTGTGTGACACTGAGAAATCCAATATTAGCAAGCATTTCTTACATACCTACTATGTGCCAGGCAATGTATTAACTAAAGAGAGAAGAGAAAGTAGGAAATGTTTAATATTAATTTTATGAAGGTATCCAAGAAATGTATATAAATTTTTAAACAAATTTTAGCAAAAAATTAGCAAATTTTTAACACTTCTTATCCAAAGTAGGAACACTTTCAAACAAATAAAAAATTGTCCACACTGACAATTTTCTTTCTTGCAATGACTTGTGTTCTCAGTACTTGAAGCTTCATAATTTCCTCTCTTCCACTTTTATGTTCATGTTTAGAAAGAAAAATGTCAGCTTCCAATCTCCACATCACTTTTCTTGTTGGAAACTGAGACAAAAGCCAAAACACTCAGAAAAGAAGTTGTAAATCATACTGGAAGTGCTACAAGGAATAGGATAACATTTAGCATTGTTGTCAGTCAACTGGATTTTCCCAAGATTCTGTTATAGATCATATCATTCTAGGGAATGCCATGGAATTTACCCTAAAGAGAAAAAAACCATATAACCAAATATCTCATATTATAAATCACAGATTGGTGATTGTTAAGTCAGTCTGAATTGTGGTCATATATGTATAATGTAGTTGCAAACCATGTCCTTGTGTAGGAAATCACAGGATAGCCTTTGTCCATATGTATGTAAGCATATATGTACATTTTATTTATATGTCATTCTAACTTCAACATCATCATCATCTATCATCAAACTTATTATCTATCTGTACCTTGAGATTATGCTTTTTGTTCAGTTGTTTCATTTTTGAAACATTTCTGATCCTTCATGACCTCATTTCGGTCTACATAGCTAGCAAATACCTGAGATTGCATTTGTACTCTGATTTTCCTAACTTCAAATCTGGATATCTATCTACTATACCACAAAAATATGTATGTATGTGTATATGTATACATATGAATGGAGAGAGAGATGGGGGAGAGAGAGGGGGGGAGGGAGAGAGAGAGAGAGAAAGAGACAGAGAGAGAGAGGGAGGGAGGGAGAGGGGGAGAGAGAGAATTATACATTTGAGAGTCAGTGGAATATGGCAGCTAGGTAGTCGGCCTTGGACTCAGAAGGACAGAAAAACTTAGATCCATGTCTCTCCTCTGACATACTGTAAACCCTGGCCAAGTTGCTTAAGCATTCATTCCTCTGACTACTCCCTGAGAAAATAAGTTTGACGAAGTGGCATATCTTTATTGTTAGAGGGATACCATCACTGGGAGCTTGCATACAAATAAATCGCAGGTCTAGTTCAATTCATGTAAACACTTACGCATACATACATACATACATACATACATCTATTACTTTCAATGTATTTATGCTATGTGATATTCAATAAACCATAAAATATGAAAGTTGTTCTGAGGATACAATGAGATATTTGTAAAGCAATTAGCACAGGGTACGACACATGGTGGGTGCTTAATAATTGCTTGGCAGCTAGATAATGCAGGGGATAGAGTTCTGGGCCTTGACTGAGGAAGAATTGTGTTCAAATTGGGCCGAAGACACTTACTAGCTTGATGATCCAAGGCAAGGTAAGCCACTTAACCCTATTTGCCTCAGTTCACTATAAAATGAGTTGGGGACGGAAATGACAAACCATTC
This sequence comes from Bettongia penicillata ogilbyi, assembly GCA_023548195.1. Classification (NCBI taxonomy): domain Eukaryota; kingdom Metazoa; phylum Chordata; class Mammalia; order Diprotodontia; family Potoroidae; genus Bettongia; species Bettongia penicillata. The sequence goes on along the minus strand of JAJHZJ010000898.1, from coordinate 171,474 downwards.
AGTATCTTTCCAAAAATTAACAAACCAAATAGATAAACCAATGACATCATAACAAATTGGATGTAACTGCACAGCTAAATGACAAAATAAATACTTCTTCCCTTCTTTCTTTTTTACCTATAGTAAAACATCTAGTAAATGCTGCAAATGGGATTTGTACTAAGATCTCCTTTCTCCCAAACAAATAAATACCTTGTCTACCTGGTGTCTCTCTCATTTTAAAAATTTCATAATGAAAACTATATTCTTGACTGAAAATACAAATGTGAGTAGTTACTATTTCATGTTCAAGATATTCTCTTAATTTGTCTTTGTTTTCATCAATGAAACATCATCTTAGTCTGCATTGTGTTTTCTTACTGATTGCCACCTAAGAAACTGACAGCCATGGTCACTACACATTGCTAAACATCTGCTTGTTCAGTTTTGGAGAAAAATTCGTTGGGCGTCTTTTGGGACATTTCCTGTCTATGCTTTGCTTCCACATTAGTGGTACTTCCCAAAGTGGCCATTGGAAATAGGAGCTGTTTCAGTCATTTAATAAAACATGACTTATTTAAAGACTTTTGATGGGCATTCTCCCCATCTCACAGGAACATAGAATCACAGTATTTATGTAATGCTAATGAAAGTGGTGAAAGACAAAATAGATTATGCTTTTCAACATGTACTCATCTAAGGGAATAACTATGATACTAGAACTAAACTATACAGCTGATTTCATAATGGATTTGGTTACATTATGCACTGAAAAAAGAATATGAATCTTGAAAAGGAGGTGTATATATATATATATATATATATATATATATATATATATATATATATAGAGAGAGAGAGAGAGAGAGAGAGAGAGAGTATGATTCTCATGGTTTCCTTTAGCTTTATTTCTGTGGAAGAGGGAGATGACTTTTTTTTTTCATTTATTTAATATTTTATTTTCCCCCAGTTACATATAAAAATAATTTTAGTAATCTACTTTTTGAGTTCAAATTGTTTTTTTTCTCTCTCTCCCCTCTCCCTTATTGAGAAGGTAAGGAATTTTATATAGGTTATATATGTACAGTCATGCAAAACATATTTCCACTTAGTCATGTTGTGAAAGAATATAGAGAAAAAAAAAAAAAACACACAAGAAAAACAAAGTAAAAAAAAAGTATGCTTCAATCTGCATTCACCTTCCATCAGTTCTTTCTCTGGAGATGGTTGACATTTTCATCATAAGTCCTTCAGAATTGCTTTGCATCATTGTGATTGATAATAGCTGTGTGGTTGATAATAGCTAAGTAATTCACAGCTGATCGCCATACAATATTGCTGTTACTGTAGACAATATTCTTTTGGTTATACTCACTTTATTTTGAATCAGTTCATGTTAGTATTTCCAGGATTCTGAAAACACTCTGCTTATTATTTCTTATAATAGCACAATGATATTTTATCATAGTCATATACCATACTTGGTCAACTATTCCCCAGATGATCGCATTTCCTCAGTTTCCAATTCCTTGCCACCACTCAAGGAATTGTTGTAAATATTTTTTGTATCTTGTTTTTGTTTTTTTAAAAATCTCTTAGGTATATAGTCCTAGTAGAGGTATTTCTGGGTCAAAGGGTGTGCATAATTTTGTCACCCTTTAGGCATAGTTCCAAATTGTTCTACAGAATGATTCAATTCATACACAACTCCATCAACTATGCATTAGTGTCTCAGTTTCTCCATATCCTTTCCAGTTTTGTCATTTTCTTTTTCTGTCATTTTATATAATTTGATAGGTAAAGCTTGATACCTCACAGTTGTTTTGATTTGCATTTCTGTAATCAATAGTGAATTTTATTTATTTTTCATATGACTATCAATATGTTGGATTACTTTTTGCCAAAACTGCCTGTACATATCCTTTGACCATTTATCAAATGGGAGATGCCTGTTATTTTTATTGATTTAACTCAGTTCTCTATATATTTTAGAAATGAATCCTTCAGCAGAGATACTTGCTGAATTTGCCTTTCAGTTATAATTATTTGCAATTCACTCTATCCTATTTCCCTGTTTATCCTACTCTCTCTCTCCCTTTCCATCTTGTCAAATGTGTTTTGGTTCTCACTACTGCCTCCCTCAAACTGAACTTCACTATGTCAGCCCTGCCACCCTACCATATAAGTTGTTTTACACTGGATAAGTGATGGTGCTAAAAAGAAACACCTATAGGAAAGAGCACTGGCTTTAGAATCAGAGAATATGATCTGGAATCCCGGCTAGTCTAAAATGCTTGCTATGTGACCATGGACAAATCAACCTCAATTCAGAACCACAGAAGCTCATGGTTGCAAAGGACCTCTGGAGTTACTTGGATCAACCTCACACATATCAGATGTGTTCTCATCCAGCACCACTAATTTCTTTTGTAGATTGCTCAATGACCACTAGAATATTAATCAATGAAGAAGAATAAAAAGTCTACCATGCTCTTACTATATGTGAGTCACTGAGGAGAAGAGGAAGCATGGCACCATTAAATGCATGCTTGATTTGGAGTCAGAAGACTTGGGTTCTAATCCCAGTCAAATTAACCACCTATTACTTATGTGATTTGGGGCACATCAGTTATCCTTTCTGTGACTCAGTAACTTTACTTGTTAAATAATAGATTTTTATAAGATGAATTTTAAGGTCCTCCTAGCTCTAAATCTAAGATCCTTTAAGAAGACGGTCACAAAGGGACTTTTTATGTTTTAAATTCTTTAGCATTTTGTTATATAGATGAAGAATTTGCCTCCATACAAGAAGATGCCTATTAATCATCATTGTCATCATCATCATCATCATCATCACTCAGCCTTTTTCCATCATGCCTGACTGTTTATGATCTCATTTGGAGTTTTTTTCAGCAAAAATTTTGGAGTGATTTAATATTTCCTACCCCAGTCTCATTTTACACATGAGGAACTGAGGGAAATAGAGTTAAGTGACTTGCCCAGGGTCACAAACACAATAAATATCTGAGGCTAGATTTAAACTCAGGAAGATCAGTTCTCTTTACTCCAGGCCTGACAGTCTATCCACTCTACCACCTAGATGCATTCTTTATTATCGTATTTCTTCAAAAATGGAAAAAGACTATTTGGGAAGCACTGATTTTTCTATTAATACAAATCTTCCAGTAGACTTTGCACAGTATTTCATTGCAAATGTCACAGAGTGATTCATGATTTTCTTAGGGCAGAGACAAAATGAACATCAGGAGCCATACATTCCAATTCTAAGGCCAAAATAATTTGTTTCTAAAGGAATTCATAAATCCATATTCTAAATTAAAGGTTAGGTTCAAATTCATGTGCTATACTTGAAAGAAAAGGAATTTCACAGAATCTTGGGGTTTCAGTGGTCATTTCATTGAGCTCCTACCTGACTGAGACTTTTCTCTACAACACCCTCCCCTCAGCTCCTCCACCCTGGCCCAGTACAAGTCACTATCCAGGCTTCTCTTTCGAAGACTTAAAGTGATTGGAAGTCCTTTTGTCTCATATCAGGCCATTCCCATTTTGGGGAGATATCTAATCATTAACAACTTTTCCCTTACATCATAATTTAGAAGTGAAAGCGATATGGAAGGTCATATAACCCAATACTTTCCTTTTACAGATGAGAAGACTGAGATGAAAAACAGATTGATCACTTTGCCCATCATTCAACAGTCCCCTGACTCTAGATATGACTTTGTTTTTATATGTTCCTCTTTTATTTCTATTCAATTATTTTTGTTCCTTATTTTCCCAGTTCTGATTACTTAAATCAGTATCAGTTCATAGAAATTTTCCCATCCTCTTTTGAATATTTTCTTTTAAAAAAGCATTAATTTCCTATTCATGTAATTGTTGGTTCCACAGTGCCTTTCTTTTCCAACTCTTCTTGGTCAAGGCACTCATTACATACTCTTCTGAATAAATTATAAACTTTTTGTCTTTTCAATTTGTTAATCCAAAATCATATCTAAAGTAATAGTACAATTTTCTCTTTTGTCCATGTTGACATTGCAGAAACTAAAGATAGGCATATGATATTTTGATTTAGAGAATGTCTCATTCTTAACACTTTTCCTTTTATCCTCTGCAACAGGTGTACAATTAGAAGCTGCAGATACTTTCATGGAGGTCTCTTGCCCGTAATCATCGTGCATCTTGTGAGTTCCAAAGATTGAATCTCCAATGAACTTATGTTTGTTCATGTCCTTGATAGCACAGTGAAACAATTTCTGCCAATTATTTTATTCATCTCTATGAGCATAATCTCGCAGATAGCTTGACAGTTAGTATGACACTCTCTGGTTTGATCTACCACAAGACTGGTAATAAGACTATAACTCATAATAGTTAAATTTCTCTAATAATGAATAAAATTAGTAGTAACAAAGAAAAACCAATGGATATATTAATGTGCACAGGCAGTTTAATGAGTAGGTGGCTCTTTATAGCCCTTGTTCCAACCATGTCAACATTGTCACTCACAACCATAAAGAAATCACAACAGTGGGAGGGCCATCTGTATGTTTTCATCTATTTCACTGTTTTTGAAGGCCTGCACAAAGTTAATCTTAGCCAGTGGCCAATCTGTTCTTAATTAGGTTGTCTATTTTTTTTTAGAAACTAAAGAAAGAATATTTCTTTATTCAGTTATAACCCTCCAAGGAAATAATTTTCTTCATCTGCAAGATCAAAGAGTTGAATCAGTTAACTTCTTTTTTATCTATTAAATTTATTTATTTTTAGTTTTCAATATTCACTTCCATAAGATTTAGAGTTGCAAATTTTCTCCCCATCTGTCCCTTCCTCTCATCACAAGACAGCATGAAATTTGATATATACATTCATATTAAAACTATTTTCATATTAGTCAAATTGCAAAGAAGAATTAGAACCAATGGCAGAAATGATGACTAAGAAGAAATGAGAGAGAGAGAGAGAGAGAGAGAGAGAGAGAGAGAGAGAGAGAGAGAGAGAGAGAGAGAGAGAGAGAGAGGAGAGAGAGAGCATGCAAATAGTATGTTTCAATCTCATTCAGACTTCATAGCTCTTTTTCTGGATGTGAACAGCATTCTCTATCATGAGACTCTTGGAGTTGTCTTAGAACCTTACATTGTTAAGAGACAAGTCTATTAAATTGATCTCACGATGTGGCTGTTACTTTGTACAGTGTTCTCCTGGTTCATTACTTCACTCGACGTTGGTTCATATAAGTCTTTTCAGGTTATTCTGAAGTCCTCCTGCTCATCGTTTCTTATAGAAAAATAGTATTTCATTCTATCTATATAACTCCAGTTGCTCAGCCATTCCCCAACTGTTGGGTATCCCCTTAATATCCAATTCTTGGCCACCACCATAAAAATATCTGCTACAAATATTTTTTACATGTGAGTCCTTTTCCTATTTGTATGATCTCTGTAAGATCCAGTCCTAGAAGTGATATTGCTGAGTCAAAGGGTATGCACAGTTTTATAACCCTTTGGGCATACTTTCAATTTGCTTTCCAGAATGTTTGGATCAGTTCTGAACTCCACCAACAATGCATTAGTGTTCCAATTTCCTCACTGCCCTCCAACATTTGTTATTTTCCTTTTCTGTCATTTTAGCTAATCTAACAGGTATGATGTGGTACCTCAGAGTTATTTTGATTTGCATTTCTCTAATCAATGGTGATTTAGAGCATTTTTTTCATATAACTTATTTCTTCCTCTGAAAACTCCAAGTTCATATCCTTTGACCATTTATTGATTGAGGAATGACTTATATTCTTATAAATTTGACTCAGTTCACAATGTATTTTAGAAATGAGGCTTTTATCAGAGACATTGATTGTAAAATTTATTTCCCAGTTTTGTATTTCCTTCCTAATCTTGGTTGCATTGACTTAGTTTGTGAAGAAACTTTTCGATTTAATGTAATCAAAGTTATCCATTTTGTATTTCATAATGTCTTCTATCTCTTTTTTGGTCATAAATTCCTCCATTCTCCATAAATATGAGAAGTAAACTATTCCTTGCTCTCCCAATTTGCTTTTAAGATCAGACTTTATGTCTAAATTGTATACAAATATTGACTTTATTTTGGTATATGGTATAAGATGTTGGTCTATGCCTAGTTTCTGTCATACTATTTTCCAGTTTCCCCAGCAGTTTTCCTCAAATGGTGATTTCTGATCCAAGAAACTGGAGTCTTTGAGTTTAAATAGTAGATTACTGTTATCAAACCATAGATTACTATCTGCCAATTTTTAATTAGTCAACTTCATGGATAACAGCCACAGTGTACTGATAAATCAAGTCAAGTCAGTAAGGATTTATTAATGCCTGCTATGTTCCAGGTACAGTAATCATTAAATAACAAAAAAAAAGACCAAAACAAAACACTGAAGCAATGGCAGTTGACATTCATGTATCCCTTTTATGTTTTCAAAGTGGTTTACATGGTTTATCTCCATTGGACCATTCAATAGCCCTGTTAGATGTTTCCTACAGGTAACAGTAATCTCATTTCATAGATGAGGAAACTGAGAGTTAGAGAGATTAAGTGATTTACCCTTGTTTACAAAAACAGAAAATATCTGAGGTAAGATTTGAATGCAGGGATTCTCAACCCCAATTTCAACAGGACCATATATGTAGCTCTTTCTGTTTGGTATAACCTACTAAATTTGTGCCCTCTTCACATTTTTTTTTTGCAACCTTGGTGTATGCCTATCCTCTAAAAAGGTTGGAATAGGACTGAAGTTTTGTGGAAATCTAATATCAATACTATTGTGTAATTAAAGGAGTGAAAGTCTGTTCTTTTCAAGGTAATTGTGTTCATCAATAGATAATTAAAAGTTTTATAGCTCACTTTAAGAGAAATGTGAGGAATAATTCAATATCTCTGCCATATATAATTGTCTAATCAGACATCTAAGGAACGTAACTTACAGAAATTCTATGTTTGTTCACAATGGGATGTTCTTTTTGTTTTTTTATCGAGTCAACTGAAACCAAAATAGGGAAAGTTAAAAAACTAAAGCTAGGCCTAATTCTAAAGATAATTTCAGCAGCTGTGGACCATCATTTACATTAAACTGATGAAATGATTTTGTATTAGTGGTGGCAAATGTTCCACATCTTAGGACCCTGATGCCTGACCGGTTCTCCAGCCCCGTTATTTCTTGTCAGCTATTAGCACAGCAGTGTTCTAATAAATGTTAAACAACCAGCTCTCAAAAAGGGGGAAAATACATCTTTATCTACATTTTAAATATTTTCTTAATCACTTTCTTAAATATAGGCAATTTACAGAAGACTCACACTTAAATTGTAGTGTTTGACAATTTTTGAGGAGTAAATGATTGCACTGAAAATTTCACAAAGGGCTTGGCACTTGTCAGTCTGGTTAATCTGTTTCTAGCATTCTTTGGTTTTAGAGAAGTATTCAGACCAAAACAGAAGGTGGGATGAAGACTTATTGTAGCCAATTGTTAAGTGCCTTCCACACCTTCTGCAGTCTTTATGCTAGCAGCATCCTATGCTACTCATTGCATGCCAGTCATACTCTCTGGTACCCCCTTAAAGAAGTAAGCAATCAAAAACTGATAAACTCCCAATGAAACCAAGTCATAACTTAGACATTTTACTCTTCAGGCAAGTATCAAAACCATAATCACCATAAGCAGCCCCAAATATTTACTGAATGAAGTGGGTTAGGAAATAAGGCAGGTCAGAGGAGGAACTCACAAAGTTTACTGTTTGGTGGCTTGTTTTTAAATAATGTGATGCTAAACTTATCTATCTATCCAACTATTAACTGTCTCTCTATCCTTCCATCTATGTACCAATCATGTAAACTTTGTCTCTATCCATCCTCATATGTATCTATCCATCCCTCTATTTATCTATTAGTCTTCTCTATTATCTAATTATTCTTTCATCTATCTACCTATCTTCTAACCCTCTATCTTCTATCTCTCTTTTCCATTAATTTATTTATCTTTTTATGTTAGAGAGGGATTGGATCTCTGCTTTAATTAAACTTCCAAATGAGGAAACTATTTCTATCAATATAATCATAGAACTATTTTTTCAACTTATCATCTTAAAGAGCTGCTTAGAACACTGAGAAACAAGGTAATTTGTGTCAGAGATGGGATTTCAACCCAGTATCCCAGTATTCCTGGTTTTCATGGTATCTCTCCAATTTAATATACTGCCTTTCAGAGACAAGTATAGACACACACAGATCATGTATTATACATATATATATATATATATTTGTACACATATATAGATGCAATATAATAGACAACTCTCTTTGTATACATATATGTATATATATATGTGTACATATATATGCAGAGAGAAAGGGAGAGAGGAAGAAGAAGAAGAAGAAGAAGAAGAAGAAAAAGAAGAAGAAGGAGAAGAAGAAGATGAAGAAGAAGAAGAAGAAGGAGAGGAAGAAGAAGAAGGAGAAGAAGAAGAAGAAGAAGAAGAAGAAGAAGAAGAAGAAAAAGAAGAAGAAGGAGAAGAAGAAGATGAAGAAGAAAAAGAAGAAGAAGGAGAAGAAGAAGAAGAAGAAGAAGAAGAAAAAGAAGAAGAAGGAGAAGAAGAAGATGAAGAAGAAGAAGAAGAAGAAGGAGAGGAAGAAGAAGAAGGAGAAGAAGAAGAAGAAGAAGAAGAAGAAGAAAAAGAAGAAGAAGGAGAAGAAGATGAAGAAGAAGAAGAAGAAGGAGAGGAAGAAGAAGAAGGAGAAGAAGATGAAGAAGAAGAAGAAGGAGAAGAAGAAGAAGAAGGAGAAGAAGAAGATGAAGAAGAAGAAGGAAAGAAGAAGGAGAGGAAGAAGAAGAAGAAGGAGAAGAAGAAGATGAAGAAGAAGAAGGAAAGAAGAAGATGAAGAAGAAGGAGAAGAAGAAGGAGAGGAAGAAGAAGAAGAAGATGAAGAAGAAGATGAAGAAGAAGATGAAGAAAGGGAAGAAGAAGAAGGAGAAGGAGAAGAAGAAAATGAAGAAGATGAAGAAGATGAAGAAGAAGAAGATGAAGAAAAGGAAGAAGGAGAAGGAGAAGAAGAAGAAGAAGATGAAGAAGAAGATGAAGAAGGAGAAGGAGAAGAAGAAGAAGAAGATGAAGAAAAAGAAGATGAAGAAGGAGAAGAAGAAGAAGTAGAAAAAGAAGATAATGAAGAAGAAGGAGAAGAAGAAGATGAAGAAGGAGAAGAAGAAGAAGAAGTAGAAGATGAAAAAGAAGAAGAAGATGAAGAAGAAGAAGAAGAAGGTAGGATACTGAGGAATAAAAGACTGAAATTGATTACCCTTATGAAATTATAAAACTTTTTGTGATCTCAAAACTTTTCCACAAATTAAGACTGATTTTAAAAGCAACTCTAGTATCCTGAGTATTATTTTATAGATGAGAGACATAGACCATGGATTTCTATGGAAGAAGAATGATACATAGACATTAGATCTCTGCTTTGATGTGTAATACAAAAGAAACTTGGAAGAAGAATAGGAATAAGAAAATAATCTGGGAAATGTATGATTAGAAAAGAATATTTCTTGATTTGAGTGAGAGAAAGTAATGATTTGGAGATAACCCATGTATTTCATCTGCATCCCCATGATTGCTAAAAAACACAAAACAAAAAGAGAAAGTTTTCCAGAATAATGAATGGACTTCCTGTTGAAGATTTATGTAAGGTGTGGACAGGAAAGTTTATAGATGGGCTTGGAAAGTTCATTTTGTCTATCATGAAAGGAAGCTTCCAAATCAAAAATAACACAGAATAATTTGATCATCAAAGAACTTAGCCAGATACTAAATCCTGTTCTATTTCTACTACTAAAAGATTACATTTAATCACTATTTATTAGAGAGATGCAAATCAAAACAACTCTGAAATACTACGCATCACACCTATCAGATTGCCTAACATGACAAAACAGGAACATGATAAATGTTGGAGAAGGTACGGGAGAGTTTGAACACTAATTCATTGGTGGTGGAGCTGTGAGTTGATCCACCCATTCTGGAGAGCAATTCGAAACTATTCCTGAAGGACTATAAAAATGTGCATGACCTTTGACCCAGAAACACCTCTTCTAGGGCTGTATCCCCAAGAGATCATAAAAATGGGGAAAGGATCCACAAAGTGGCCAAGAACTGGAAATCAAGGGGATGCCCTTCAGTTGGGGAATGGTTGAACAAGTTGTGATAAATGAATGTAATGGAATACCATTGTTCTATAGGCAATAATGAGAAAGTCAATTTCAGAAAAACCTGGAGACTCGCATGAACTGAATGAAGTGAGCAGAACCAGGAGGACATTGTAAACACTAATAGCAACTTTGTGCAATGACCAGCTTGTTTAAACTTAGCTCTTCTGAGCAATTCAAGGACCTGAAACATTTCCAAAGGACTCATGATGCAAAATGCCATCCATATCCAGAGAAAGAACTATGAAGTCAGAATGCAAAATGAAGCAGACTATTTTCTTCTCTTTATGTTTCTGTTTTATTTTGTTTTTCTCATGATTTTTCCCATTAGTTTTAATTCTTCTATGCAACATAACTAATGTGAAAATGTGTTTAATAAGAATTCTTCTATAGAATCCATATAAGATTGTGTACCACCTTGGGGAAGAAAGGGGGAGAAAATATGGAACTTATGGAAGTAATTGTTAAAACTGAAAGCAAATAAATTGATACATTTTGGAAAATAAACAAAGGATTCACTTGCTGTCAGCATCTGATACTCTTAGTGTCCCAGGTAAATCACTTTTTGTCATATTCAAGTTACAGGCCTAAAATGAAGACCTGTGATTCAATTATAAATATTTTTATATTCCTCATTTAGATGGAACTCACTTCCTTCAAAAAAGCATTTGAAAAAGATACTAGCCCCTGTGTCCTAATTTAAACCTGAAATTCTTCATGTGATAAGCGAACAGCACGGCACAATACAAAGCAAAATGAATTTACAGTCACATTATCTGAATTCCATGAATCCTGACTCTATTACTTGTTCATTAGAATTTGAGCCCTTTGAGAGCAGAGAGTGTTTTGTTTTGTATTTGTTTTTTGTTCTTTTTGTTTTTTGCTTTCCTTTCTACTCCAATATTAAACATCTGACTGTGTGATCTTGGGCTAATCATTTAGAGGATCATAAATTTAGATCTAGAAAGCGTCTTGCAGACTATTGACTCTGACTCACTTTTATTACCAATGAGTAGAATGAGAGGCAATATAAAATGCCCAGGATTGTATTGCATCTGAGTTGGGAATTGAACTGCATCTTAAGAGTCCAGTTCCATTGCTCTATCTGCTAAGATATGCTGTCTTTCAAAACAAAGATGATAGTAAATCTATTACTATCCTCATTTTTTACATGAGGTGAGGTTGAGAGATTAAATAATTTACTTAGGATCACACAGTTATTAAGTGTATGAGGCAGGAGTTGAACTCAGGTATTTCTTGACTTTTACTCCAACGTGTTATTTGTACTTCATCATCTAGTTGACTCAAGCTCAGAGAGTTTAAATAACTTGATCAAGGTCATACAGTTAGCTGGTATTTGTCAGAGGTAATGTTTAAATTGAGGACTTCTTGATTCAGTCCAGTGTTCCACCATACCATGCTGTTTTTATCAAAAAGAGTTCACTGGTTTAAAAATTCAGTTTTTTCTCTCATATTTTATATAATTTTACCACTGAACTGCTAATGCCTTGAGCCTTAGTTCCTCAACATTTAAAAGGAGAATGCTGGATTAAATTACAACCAAGGTCCCTTAAAATTCCAAATGCATGATCCCATAGTAAATCATGTGATTTTCTCCTAGAATGGTTTACTGGGGAATAAAGAGTATGAGATAGTGAGTAGGCTGCTTTTCTTGGAGACAAGAGTACTTGAGTTTATACCGTGCCTCTGACAACAGCTATACAAGTAGGGACAAATCACTTAAACTCTGTGAGCTTCAGTTTCATCACCTTTCTTTTTCTATGGAGTCATCAGTGATGATGATTTAATTTGCAAAGCCAGCATTTCCATACCAAGAAATGTCACCTGACTCTTCAGAAGTCAGAGATAAGGAGTGATTTACAGGGATTGTTTTTGCCCTTAATAATATTTTATTTTTTCCAATTGCATGTAAATATAGTTTTCAACATTCATTTTTTGTGAGATTTTGAGTTCCAATTTTTTTCTTCCTCCCTCTCTTCTCTCTCTCTCTTCTTCCAGGGAGCAAGCAATCTCATATAGGTTATACATTTACAATTATTTTAGACATATTTCTACATTAGTCATATTGTGCAAGAAGAATAAGAATGATATGTAGAAACTGTGAGAAATAAAAACAAAATAAAATAAAGTGGAAATAGTATTCTTCTATCTTCATTTAGACTCCATCATTCTTTCTCTGGTTGTGGATAGAGTTTATAATCACGGAGTTAGGTCTATCATAGTTGATCATGGCATAACATTGCTATTACTTTGTACAATGTTCTTCTGGTTCTGTTCGCTTCAGTCAGCATCAGTTCATGTAAGTTTTTACAGTTGTTTTTTTTTTAATCTACCTGCTCATAATTTCTTATAGCCCTATGATACTCCATTTTACTCATATGCCACAACTTGTTCAGCCATTCCCCAACTGATGGGCATCCCCACAATTTTCATTTCATTGCCACCAGTTTCTTCATCTTTAAGTTGAGGATAAGGTAATAATACCTATAATAAAAACTCTCACAAGTTTGTTGCTGAGATTGAAATGAGATCATATAAATCACTTAACAGCATTATGCAAATTTTGGCTCTTATTAGCATGCCAATCCATCCTTTGGAAGGGTTGTTTGCCATCTGGAATAGTTATAACTGCAACAGTTTGCTCATGGGAAATACATTGAGATCATTCCATGTAAGCAATTATTAAAATTTTTATTGTTATTTTAATTATTATTAATGGTGAGAGGTATGCATCACAGTACACAAACAGAGGACTGAGAGATTATCAGATGATTATATCTATTCATTTTGGCGTGATGTACATATAGATAATGATTTGCCACAGGTCAATTGCAGAGATACCCAACACAGTCTCATAGATGATGATACTTAATAAGAATATTTTCCATAAAGAAGATGAAAAACCTTTGTTTTTCTTCAGGAAAGGTAATGATTACAATGATTACTTTGTAGAGCTGCTGCTGTGATTAAATCCCTTTTGAAAACAGGGAGCTGTATTTGGAGAGCCTTAAGTACCCCTGCATCACTGAACATGTCTCCTTAATGATGATAAATGACTTTTAAGGTTCAAGTACAGAAAACTTTTCACACAAGGGCAATCTTCTGCTGATCAGTTACTTTATAGCCTTACCTTATATGTGCTGAATCTTAGAACGTAAGACAGAAAGGGACCTTAGAAATCATATATTCCAACTCATCCCTTCATTTTACAAATGAGGAATTTTAGATGCTAATATGCTCAAGAATATTCATTAATGTGGTCAATATCAGCTGAAGGGAGAGGCCTAGTACCATGCATTTGGACCCTGGACTACATAGAAGTTTTATCTATGGCTTGGATAAAGCAATTCTAAGCCTGTACGCTTAATTCTGCTTCCTGGCAAAATTTTATAATCCATTATTAAAGAGAAGGCAAGTGAACCTCCTTAAAGGGAATCACTGATATTGAAGTGTTAGCAGGGATTGACCAAGAACAGGTCACGCTGGAATAACCATATTTTATTTTTTAACAGGATTACTAAAAAGGTTAGTTTGGAGAATGCAATAGATATCATTTACTAAGAATTTAAGGCAGTACTTTATAAAATATCTCTTGCTATGTTGATGGGAAAAATGGAAAGAAATGTAGGCTAAAGGATCATGGAATTAGATGCATTTAGAATTAACTGAGTGGCTGAAATCAAAGATACATCATTAATTGTCAAATGTAAGTGTGGAAGGAAGTTCCCAAGACATTCCAGTAGAATGTCTTGGGAACTTGTGCTAAGATTAGATGAGAACATAAGAGACATATTTAACAAATTTGTAGATGAAAATATTTTGAGAAGGGCAGCTAAAAGTTTAGATGACAGAGCCAAGATTCCAAAAGGTCTTGTCATGGCAGGTCAATGGCTTAAGTCTAAGAATATGAAATATGATATGAATTAATATAAAGTCTTATACTTTGGTTTAACAATTAACAGTCTAGACATGTTTAGAAAGTAATTACTATGGAAAATATCTAGGTTTTTTTTTTTTTTTATAGGATGTCCCTCTTCTTGTGGCTGAATGACACCAGTGCAGGACCAGAGCTGTCCCATACACACCCACCTCAGTGAACCTGGAAGAGATCATGAACCTCAGTGGATTGAATTCCATAATTGTGAACATCAGGACACCAGGACACCAGGTGTGCCTCAGCATGGCCAGGGGAATAGAGAAGACACTAGTGCAAACACTAGTTCATCAACCAGTGAGCCTTCCTGTGCTCAGGAAAAGAGATCTCCTTTGGCAAGACCACGCCTCCCGCACACTTAACACAGCTAGCTCCAGGGCAACTCCAGGGAAACTCAGAAATACTTCACCTAGTCTCTGCTTTGGCGCATCAAACACCTCAGCACCAAGTAAGCTACAGCATTCTACCCTCTAGCAGAAAGAATCAGAGGTCACAATATAAAAAACCAAGTTCTAAGCACAAGAAAGGTGGGACGGAGTCCCCTGTGCCTCAGAAGTAGAGATCCACTTTAAAAGCCATGAAAAGGGTGATCATTAGGAGCAAGAAGAAAACCAGAAAAGGTAAGGACATAGAATCTTTCTATGGGGACAAGAACCAAATCACAAATACCAAAGAGGGCAACATTGAGACTGTACTCTGATCTGAAAATTCAGAAGGGACTAAAGACTGGTCTCAAGCCTAAAGAATGTTTTGAAAGAGCTCAAGAAGGATGTTAAAAGCTAGATTAGAGAAGTAGAAGAAAAACTGGCCAACAATTTTAACAATATGAAAAATGATATCACAAAAGAATTTAAAAGGAAAATTGGACAAATGGAAAAAGAAGTACAAATCTAACTGGAGAAAATAACTCATCAAAATGAAAAATTGGACAGATGGAAAAGGAATTGCAAAAGTTAACTGAAGAAAACATTCTATGAAAAATTAGAATTGGGCAAATGGAAGCTAATGACTCTATGAGTCATCATGAATCAGTCATATAGAATCTAAAGAATGAAAAGGTAGAAGAAAATGTAAAATATCTAGTTGGAAAAAAAAACCTGACATGGAAAATAGATCCTGTAGAGAAAAAGCAAAGAATTATTGTTCCACCAGAAATCTGTGATGACAAAAAAGATCCTGGATAATATCTTCCAAGAAATCATAAAGGAAGAAACTCCAGCCATCCTAAATCCAGAGGGCACAATAATCATTGAAAGAATTCACTGCTCATCTCCTGAAAGGGATCCCAAACTAAAAACACCAAGGAATATCTTTTGCAAATTCCAGAACTATCAAGTGAAGGAGAAAATACTGCTGGAAACCAGAAAGAATCAAGTGAAATATCGGGGAGTTACAATCAGGCTCACACAGGACCTTGTATCTTCTACATTAAAAGATCGAAGAGATTGGAATATGATATCCCATAAGGCAAAGAAATTGGGACTACAACCAAGGATCAATTAGCCAGCAAAATCGAGCATAACTTTTAAGATGAGGAGAAGGATATTCAATGAAATAAGGGATTTCCAGACTTTTCTGATAAAAAATCCAGAGCCCAGTAGAAAATTCGATCTTCAAACACAAATCTCAAGGGAGGCATAAAAAGGTAAATGGGAAAAAAATCAGGGGAAAAATAACATAATCCTATTCAATATGGGCAAACTGTTTACATCCTTATAAGGCAAGATGATACTTGTTAATCTTGAGAATTGTACATTTATTATGATACATAAAAGGGATATATGTAGATAGAGGGAGTGGATATAAAGTAAATAATGTGATTTAGTGGTGCAAAGGGTTTGGAATGGTAGATATGAAAAGGAGGAGGCAGAAAAAGGTAGATTATATCACAGGAAGAGGCACAAAAATATATCATGCTAGAAGGAAAGTGGGGAGGGAGATGATCATTGTTTGAGAGTTACTCTCATCTGATTGAGTTCAAGGAGGAAACAAGAAACTCAGTTAAATATAGGAATCTAATTCTGTAGGCATAAGTATAACGGTAAAAAAGGAGGGGAGGATAAAAGGGAGGGAAGAAGTAGTTACGGGATAGGAGAGTAAAAGGGAAGGGGATGAAAGAAGGGAGGGAAGACTGAAGGAGGGGGTGGTCAAAAATTAAAACTGTAATGAGAAGGGGAAGGGAGAAGGGATAACAACAAGCATAAATGGGGGCGGAAAGAGAATGGAGGGAAAGACACAGATAGTAATCATAACTGTGAATGTGAATGGGATGAACTCTTGCACAAAATGGAGAAGGATAGTAAAATGGATTAACAACCATGATCCAACAATATGTTGTTTCCAAGAAACATATTTGAAATGAGAGATACACAGGATAAAGGTAAACGTTTGGAGTAGAATGTATTGTGCTTCACCCGATGTAAAAAAAGCAGAAGCAGCAATCCTAATCTAAGATGAAGCCAAAGCAGAAATAGATCTAATCAAAAGAGATGAGGAAGGAAAATACATCCTCTTAAAAGGCACCATAGACAAAGAAGCAATATCATTACTAAACATATATGCTCCAAGTGCTATAGCATCCAAACACTCAGGGGAGAATTTAAGGGAGTTACAGAAAGAAATACACAGCAAAACTATACTAGTGGGGGACCTCAATCTCCCCCTCTCTGAACTTGATAAATCTAACATCAAAACAAAGAAGAAAGAAATTAAAGAGTTGAATAAAACTCTTGATGAGATAGATACGATTGATTTTTGAAGAAAACTGAAAAGGGATAGAAAGGAACATATTTTTCTCAGCAGTGCATGGCATGTATACAAAAATTGACCATTTACTAGGGCATAAATACCTAAGTGCAGAAAGACAGAGATAGTCAATTCATCCTTCTCAGATCATAATGTAATAAAAATTTCATGGAATAAAAGTCAATGGAAAGATAGACCAAAAATTAATTGAAAACTAAATAATCAAATCCTAAAGAATGGGTGAGTTAAACAACAAATCATAGACATAATCAACAACTTCATTCAAGACAATGACAATTATGCAACAACCTATCAATTTTATGAGATAGTGTCAAAGTAGTTCTTAGGGGAAGTTTTAGGTCTTTCAATATATGCATGAATAAAATAGAGAAAGAAGAGATCAATGAATTGGTCACGCAGCTGAAAAAGCTAGAAAAAGAACAAACTGAAAATCCTCAAGTAAATACTAAATTAGAAATCCTGAAAACCAAAGGATAGATTTTTAAAATTGAAATGTAGAATACTATTGAACTAATAAATAAGACTAAGAGTTGGTTTTATGAAAAAGTCAAAAAAATTGATAAACCGTTGGTCAATTTGATTAAAAAAAACAAAGAAGACCAAATTACCCATGAAAAAGTGGAACCAGTGAACTTACCTCCAATGAGGAAGAAACTAATATATATATATACGTATAAAATAATGAGAAATTACTTTGCCCAATGTAAGCTCATAAATTTGACAATCTAAATGGGATGGATGATTATTTTCTTTATATATATATATATATATATATATATATATATATATAAAATTTTCCCAGATTAGCAGAAGAAAACGTTAGATCCTTAGATAACCCCTCCTCAGAAAAAGAAATTGAACAAGCCATCAATGAATTCCCTAGGAAAAATTTTCCAGGGCTAGATGGATTTGCAAGTGAATTCTATAAAACATTTAAAGAACAGTTGATTCTAATACTACATAGGCTATTTGGAAAAAAATGGGGAAGAAGGAGTCCTACCAAGTTCTTTTTAGAGTATAAATATATTTCTGAAACCTAAAACAGGAAGAACCAAAACAGAGAAAGAAAATTATAGGCTGATTTCTCTAATGAATATAGATGCAAAGTTTTTAAAAATGGTATTTTCAAAAAGAATACAGCAACATATCATGAGAATAATACATTATAATCAGGTAAGATTTATACCAGGAATACATGGTGGGCTCAATATTAGGAAAACCAGCAGCATTATTAATCATATCAAAAACAAAACTAACAGAAACCACATGATTACCTCAATAGATGCAGAAAAAGTTTTTGAAAAATAGAAAAAAAAACATTCCTATTGAAAACACTGGAAAGTGTTTGAATAAATGGAACATTCTATAAAACAAAAAGCAGTATCTACCTGAAACCATCAGCAAGCATTATATGCATTGGGAATAAGCTAGATGCATTTCCAGTAAGATCAGGGGTGAAACAAGGACACCCGTGATCACCACTGTTATTCAATATGGTACTATAAATGTTAGCTTTAGCAATAAGAGAGGAAAAAGAAATTGAAGGAATTAGAATAGGCAAACAAGAAAATGAGTTATTGCTTTTTGCAGATGATGTCATGAAATACTGAGAGAATCCCTGAGAATCAAGTAAAAATCTCTTTGAAATAATAAACAAATTTGTCAAAGTTTCAAAATAAACGCAAATACATCTTCTGTATTTCTGTATATTATTAACAAAACCCAACAGGAGGAAGAGAAATCTCACTTCAAGCCACAGTAAATACTATCAAATATCTGGGAGTCTACCTGCCAAAACAAACCCAGGGATTATATGAACACAAGTACAAAACATTATTCACACAAATAAAATCAGATGTAAGTGAAAACATCAGATGCTCATGGGTAGGCTGAGTCAATATCATAAAAATCACAATGCTACTTAAACTGATTTACTTATTCAGTGTAATAGCAATCAAACTACCAGAAAAATATTTTCAATAGTTAGGAAAAATATTAAAACTCATCTACACGAACAAAAGGTCCAGAATATCAAGGGAGCTATTGCAAAGAAATTCTAGGGAAGGTGACATAGTCCTACCAGATCTCAAATTATATTATAAAACGGTAATCATCAACACCATTTGGTACTGGTTAAGAAACAGAGGGGTAGATGAATGGAATATGTTAGGTACTCAAGACACAGTTGTCAATGACTATAGCAATCTACAATTTGATAAACCCAAGGACCTCAACTTCTGGGATAAGAACACATTGACAAAATTGCTGGGAAAACTGGACAACAGAGTGGTAAAAACTGGGCATGGATCAATGGCTGACACCATACCCAAGAATAAATTCCAAATGAATACATGATCTAGGTATGAAAATTGATACTATAAACAAGTTGGGAGAGCAATTAATAGTGGATTTGTCAGATTTAAGGAAAATGGAATAATTTATGATCAAACAAGAGATAGAGAACATTATGACATACAAAATGGATAATTTTGATTGCATTAAATTGAAAAGTTTTTTTACATAAAGAAACCCAATGCAACTCAGATTAGGAGGGAAGCAGAAACCTGGGAAAAAAATCTTTGCAGATAGTATGTATGATAAAGGCCTCATTTCTAAAATATATAGAGAACTCAGTCAAATTTACAAGAATGCAAGTCATTCCCCAATTGGTAAGTGATGAAAGGATTTGAACCCGCAGTTTTCATAGGAAGAAATCATAGGTATCTATAGTCATATGGAAAAATGCTCTAAATCACTACTGATTAGAGAGATGCAAATGAAAACAACTCTGAGGTACCACATCACACCTGTCAGGTTGACTAACATGACAAAAGAAGAAGATGATAAATGTTGGAGAAGTTGTGGAAAAATTGGAACACTAATTCATTGTTGGTAGAACTGTGAGCTGATCCAAACATTTTGGAGAGCAATTCAGAAATATGACCAAAGGGCTACAAAAATGTGCATACCCTTTGACCAAGCAGCATACCTTCTAGGATTGTATCCCCAAGAGATCATAAAAGTGAAAAAGTGGGGGGAGGAGCCAAGATGGCAGAGTAGAAAGATTCACATATGCTAGCTCCTAACCCACAGTCCATAAAATATCTGCAAAGAAGAACTTCCAACAAATTCTGGAGCAGAAGAAGCCACAGAACAACAGAGTGGAGGAGATTTCTGTTCCAGAGAGCCCTGAAAAACTGACACCAAAGGTCCATCACACACCAGACCGAAGCAGAGCGCAGCCCTGCCTTGGCTGTGTGGCCCCAAGAGGAGCAGATCCAAGCAGGCTTCAGGGACGAAATCTCCAACAGTCTCGCAGGTCCTTTCACCCACAGGCACAAAGGTCAGTGAGAGAGCCTTTTTGGTGAGAGGGGAGTAGGGTATCTCCATGACTCAGGCCCCCTCAGGAGGCAGCAGTGGAGGCAGAAGGGGACAGGAGCTCCCAAAGCAAGCAGGAGCTCGGATCCATTATTGAAGATCTCGTAGTAAACCCCCTGAGAGAACTGAACCCCCTGTGGTGGCCCTGCCTCTGAGCAGCTGAACTTAATCTCACACTGAATAGCAGCCCTGCTCCAGCTGAAAGCCCTGAGGCTGGGAAGCAGCATTAGAATCTCAGACCCCAAGCACTAGCTGGGTGGATCTGGAGGTGAGGCAGGGGTGGAGAGGAATCTCAGAAATCAAGTAACTGGCTGGGAAAATGTCCATAAAAGGGAAAAAAGAAACATAAGACCATAGAATGTTACTTTATTGGTGAACAGATATCTCCTTCCTTCCTTTCTGATGAGGAAGAGCAATGCCTACCATCAGGGAAAGACATAGAAGCCAATGCTTCTGTATCCCAAACATCCACAATAAATATTCAATTGGTTCAGGCCATGGAAGAGCTCAAAAAGGATTTTGAAAATCAAGTGAGAGAGGTGGAGGAAAAACTGGGAAGAGAAATGAGAGAGATGCAAGAAAATTATGAAAAGCAGGTCAACACTTTGCTAAAGCACACCCAAAAAAATGCTGAAGAAAATAACACCTTGAAAAATAGGCTAAATCAATTAGCAAAAGAGGTTCAAAAAGCCAATGAGGAGAAGAATGCTTTCAAAAGCAGAATTAGCCAAATGGAAAAGGAGGTTCAAAAGCTCACTGAAAAAAATAGTTCTTTCAAAATTAAAATGAACAGATGGAGTCTAATGACTTTCTGAGAAACCAAGAAATCACCAAACAAAACCAAAAGAATGAAAAAATGGAAGAGAATGTGAAATATCTCATTGGAAAAACAACTGACCTGGAAAATAGATCCAGGAGAGACAATTTAAAAATTACAGGACTACCTGAAATCCATGATCAAAAAAAGAGCCTAGACATCATCTTTCATGAAATTATCAAGGAAAACTGCCCTGAGATTCTAGAACCAGAGGGCAAAATAATTATTCAAGGAATCCACAGATCACTGCTTGAAAGAGATCCAAAAAGAGAAACTCCCAGGAACATTGTGGCCAAATTCCAGAGTTCCCAGGTCAAGGAGAAAATATTGCAAGCAGCTAGAAAGAAACAATTCCAGTATTGTGGAAATACAATGAGGATAGCACAAGATCTAGCAGCTTTTACATTAAGGGATCGAAGGTCATGGGATATGATGTTCCAGAAGTCAAAGGAACTAGGACTAAAACCAAGAATCACCTACCCAGCAAAACTGAGTATAATACTTCAGGGAAAAATGGTGTTTCAAAGTTAAAAAGTGTCCCACATGTACAAACATATTTACAGTAGCTCTCTTTGTAGTGGCCAAAAACTGGAAATCAAGTGGATATCCATCAATTCGGAATGGCTGAACAAGTTATGGTATATGACTATTATGGAATACTATTGTACTATAAGAAATGATGCACAGGAAGACTTCAGAAAGGCCTGAAAGGGCTTATATGAACTGATGATGAGTGAAAGAAGTAGAGCCAGGAGAACTCCATAGACAGCAACAAGAGCAGTGTATGAGGAATTTTTCTAGTAGACTTAGTCCTTCACGGCAATACAAAAACCTAAAAAATTCCCACTTGACTTGAGGCAAAACATCTGCCACAACTGGATTGCAGAATGAAGCAGACTGCTGTCTTTTGTATTGTTTTGTTTTGTTTTTTATGATTTCTCCTATTCGTTTTTATTCTTCTATGTAAAATGACTAAAGTGAAAATGTATTTAATAGAAATACCTGTGTAGAACCTGTATAAAATTGTATGCCGTTACTGGGAAGGAATGGGGAAGGACGGGTTAAGGTGGTAGAAGGAAGGGAATAAATCTTAGGTATATGGAAAATTGTAGAACACTGAAAAACAATAAAATAATTAAAAAATCTCATGCCTCCCAAAATGAAAAAAAATACTATAGAAATGTTAATCATTATATTATTATTTATTATTGCAAGATGAGGATGGAGGAAGTAGGAGAAGCAGCAAAAGAATAAGGAAGAATCATAAGTTTATTGTGAGAGTCTGATCTGATGGCAAGCAAAGTGGGATATTTTGCTGTTTTTGTTCTAGTTTAATCAAGAACCTGTGATTGAATTTTGCCTTTATCATTCAAGAGTCTTTACTGGGAGTAAAGTACAGAAAGAAGAGTTTCTTTACCTAGAAATAATGTTTGTATTTGTATTGTTAATGTGATTAAATATCTGCCCCACTCATTAATGGACCTGTGAAGATTTGTAGGAAGGCCCACACCACATGTCAATGAGACACTGGTCGTCAAGGGTTGTGATGCCCTTTGACTCTAAAAAAGATATGTATAAATACTCTAAAGGGAGGTTTTACTTTCAGGCTTGCTTACTGAAAGTGGTTATTTGGCCAGATAAGACTCTAGGAACATGCTAGGTAGCTTCCTGTCTTTGAAAACCCAGAAAGTGGTGCTTCCCTCTTTGATAACTATGGTCAGACAGCTGGACCAATCTGTTTATGATATATGTAATGAGTATGTTCAGACATCTGGAAGTCATATCTGTTGATCTTTGATTTTCCTGTATTTTCTCAGAAGTTCAGGGTGCTAACTTTCTCCCCTGAATTAGGTGAATGATGTATGTGCTTGGATAAAGGATGTTTTTAACCCCTCAGAGGTTTCCTTTCCTTTTAGAAAAACATATTAAAGAACCTGTGATAGCAGTTCCACCCCCTGTGTATGTTGGGGTGCTTACTTACTGATACAATCTGAAGGAAGCATGAGTATGTCTCTGTATTTAAATCACAGAAGTAGGTAACAATAAAGACTTTAATGGCAAACTCACCCATCAGAGGCATTTAAAAAATGAGAGACACACTAATTGAGCACCAAACTGTTCCTCTCATTTATGTTATTTTATTTCGGTATATTACTTGAGAATCTGGAAAGTTACATGTTCATATTGTTTTGGTGAGTTCATGGAATTAGTGCTATTAAGAGTCTGGGGACACAAGGAGTCATAATTAGCTAATAGGTTCTTGTTTTCTTCAACCACAGAAATGCTGCATTAAATCCTGACTCTAATGCTTAAGAGTACCTGAAGTTAAGAAAGTTTATATTACTTGATCCACTTCCAAATGGATAGTAAATCATGGAACCAGAATGTGAGCACACATATTCCTGATTCCAAATGCAGTACTCAAGCCATAAACCACAAAAACTATAATTATATATATATGCAATATCGTTACTGTTTTTATTCAAAGCTGTGATTTCATCGTAGTAAGGAACCCAAAGTATAGGGCAAACTCCCAGTATTAAAATCCTTTTCCATGATGTGACTCAGTCATGAGACTGTAAATTTTAGATGTACAATATTGCTTGTAGTGGGTATAGGAAGGTTAAAAGATTTGCCCATGGTAACATCACTATCATTTCTCATAGAGACACCTTGAACCTAGGTCTTCCAAACTCCAAGGTGAATTCTTAATTGATCATGCCAGACCTAGGTGCCTCTAAAATTGAGAGGGGGAAAAAACAAAGAAACAAAAAACCTAAATGTTTCCTTCACAGACCAGAAAATGCAGACTTAGACAAACAATTATGAAAATGAAACGTGACCCTGGGCCTGTATGGGCAAGTTGATAAATTATACATGATGTCCCTTTCATTCAGAAGTTTGGTCATCTGTTGGTAACTGATTTCCATGGTATTTGTGAAAGAATCTAAGGTGGCCAATCATTAACAACATTGAGACTAAAGCCCCTTAGAGAAAAAAAAAATATTCCATAGAGATATACAAGGCAAGTAGAAGCTCACTCCTCTTTGTAGAAGAGATTTTTGTTCCTCAGGCACAGAAATAATAGAAAGCCCACACGATTTGGGATGCTGAGATAATTCATAATTTGACTTTGATTCTAAAGGGAAAAGAACCTCAACCAAGCATACACAGCCTAACATTATGTAATTTTCTAATAGAATAGATGTGGCACCTTCCAAGGAAAATGAGCACCTAAGAGCCAATGTGCATATTTATAATATATTTTACAAGCCTTTTCAACAATCTTGCCAGTTCAACGGTACAGCACAAATTAATCATACCCCATATATGCAAAATCACTTTTATACTTATTTTTCATGATAGGTGACACCATGACCTGTTATGACCTCTTCTCCCTCCTTAAATTGTTCTATCATTTCAATTTGACTTTTACTTAGGAAAGAGGAAAATAGAGGAAAAAAATCTTCTCTCCATTAATATAAAAACATAACTATAATCCCAGTTTTACATTTTGCTTAAAGGAGTTTCATCTGAGGATGGTAGGAAGAGAAAAAGAACAGGAGGGATAAAAGTGGTAGGGTAGGAGAAAAGAATAGAGAGAAAAAGGGAGAGAGAAAGAAAGATGAAAGGAGAAAAGGAGGAAGGGAGGGAATGGGGAATAGAGATAGACAGAGACAGAGAGACAGAAAAAAACAGAGAGAAAGAGAAAGAGAGGGAGAGGGAGGGAAAGAGGGAGAAAGAGAGAGAGAGAGAGAGAGAGAGAGAGAGAGAGAGAGAGAGAGAGAGAGAGAGAGAGAGAACTGAGCAGTAATCATGAACATTTCCTTGAACTCAGGACAAAAATTCAGTTGAGTATGGGTTGGAGCACAAGGACAGTCCATTGTAGTAGGTGCAGTTACACAGGGAGGGAAGGAGAGGAGTTCCATCATTTGCCAAAAGATAAAAAAATTGGTGCACACTTCCAAAGACCAGTTGATACCTACTCTCTTACCACCAGGAAAAAGGAGGAAGCAGAATGGCATACCTAGGAGAGTGAACATCAGGAGAAAGGGCTCAGGGTTTGGAGACCCTGGGTATCCTGGCCTAAGTCCACTTGCGGGAATGGGAGTTGGTGATGCTTATGAAGTATAGGTATTCTGGAAGCAGATCAAGAAGTGTAAGAACACTGATGTTGAAGGTCACTGGGAGAAGAAAGCAAACCCTGAGAAATAGCTCAGAAATACTAGAAAGACCAGAATTGCCCCACCTAAGTTATAGCTCTGACAAGAAGTCTTCATAATGAAACAAATCATATTCTGACATAAGTGAAGGCCACACCATCTTGAACTTTCTCTTGAGGTCTTCTTCTACCCAAAGTTAAAGCTCCACTCTTTATCCTTTACATTAATTTCATAATTACAATGATTCCCAAACAATAGACACAAGAATTACTAACAGGCATTAGAGTGACCCTGGAAATGTCAATGGGACTTCAGTAATTCAAGACTGGAGGGGAAAAATGAAGATAGAGGAGAAATATTGTTAAGACTGACTTCCAATTTTTATTATTTTTATGATAGTCATCATTATTTGTGCTTATGCCTCACAAAATAGAGTGCATTTTCTTCGTTGAGATTTTGAAGTCTATGGAAGAAATGTTAGAGTTGAAAGGAAGCTCAGATACTTGAATTTTCAAGAGCGAAGAAGGCAGAGTGATCTGTAAATGCCCTCCCTTCTCGCTATTTTCTTTGAAAAAACCAGAGAATATTTCCCCAGGAAAAATCCTGGATTAGTGGCATGAGCTGAAGGGCTAAAGAGTCTCTTAGTGTGTGACTCTAGGGGAATCACCAAAGAGGGTCCCTCTTGACGAGCAGAGCTCTCCTAAATAGCCCTACCTCAGTGAACCGGAAGGAGATCCTGAGCCCAAGGGAGTGGAGCCCTTGAGCACTAACACCAGACACACTAGGCATGCCCTAGCAGAGTCAGGAAAATTGGGAAACACTAGCACAGATAAGGTTCACCAACCATTGAGCCTAGCTGTGCTCTAGCTCAAGAGAGACCTCCTGAAGCCAGACCACCTGACCCCCACCCCAAAAGCAGCGAGCTCCAGGGTAACTCCAGGGAAACTCAGAAAGACTTAATTTGGCTCCTGCTTTGGCACAAGATCAAGTTCAGCACCAGGTATACTGCAAAACTCTAACTACTAGCTGAATGAACCAGAGGCCACAACATACAAAGCTTCAAGTTCTATTCACAAGAACCACAGGACAGAGCCCTCTGTGCCCCAGAAGCAGAGATCCACTTGAAAGCCAAGTAAAAGGCAATTATCATGAGCAAGAAACAAACTAGAAAAGATAAGACCATAGAATCTTACTATGGGGACAAGAGGTCAGCATTGAAACTATACTCCCTTGTGAAACCTCAGAAGGGAATATGAGCTGGGTCCAAGCCAAAAGAGCATTCTTGGAAGAGCTCAAGAAGGATTTTCAAAACCAAATTAGAGAAGCAGAAGAAAAATTGACTAATGATTTAAAAACATGAAAAAAGAAAGTACAGAAAAATTTAAAAGAAAAATTGGGCAAATGGAAAAGAAAGTATAAAACTTAACTGGAGAAAATAAGCCCTTAAAAGGAACAATTGGGCAAATGGAAAAGGAGATGCAAAAGTTAGCTGAAGAAAACAATCTATGAAAAATCAAAATTGGACAAGTAGAAGCTAATGACTGAGACATCAAGAATCAGTCAAACAAAGTCTAAAGAATGAAAGAAAAGAAGAAAATGAACAAAATATTTCACTGGTAAAACAACTGACCTGGAAAATAGATGCAGGAGAGAAAATCTAAGAATTATTGGTCTACGGGAGAGCACTGATGAAGAAAAGGGCCTGGACAATATCTTCCTAGAAATCATCAAGCAAAACTGCCCTGAGGTCCTAGATCCAGAGGGCAAAATAATCATCAGAAGAATCCACTCATTCCCTCCTGAAACAGATCCCAAACTGAAAACACCAAGAACTATTGTTGCCAAATTAATTAAAAATTATCAAGTAAAGGAGAAAATACTGCAAGCAGCTAGAAAGAAACAATTCAAGGATAGAGGAATTATAACCAGGATCACACAGGGCCCTGCAGTTTATACGTTAAAAGATCAGAGGGATTGAAATATGACATTTTGTAAGGCAAAAGAACTTAGACTACAACCAAGAATCAATTACCTAGCAAAATTGGGCATAATATTTCAGGCAAGGAAATGGACATTTAATGTAATAAGGGAATTCCAGACCTTCATGATGAAAAGGCCAGAGCTCAATAGAAAATTTGATCTTCAACAACAGAGGCATGCAATGTAAATGGGGAAAATAAAAACAAAAACAACTTGTTATTCAATATGGGCAAACAGTTCATAATCCTATAAAGGAAGATGATGCTTGTTACTCTTGATAATTGTATATTTACTATTATATTTAAAAGGGGTAGCCCTAGTTAGAGGGAGTGAGTATAAATTAAATGACGTAATGATAAAAAAATGTGATTTAAATGTGTGAAGGGATTGTCATGTGAGATGTGAAAAGGAGGCAGAAAGAATTAAATTACATCACAGGAAGAGGAACAAAAACATATTACAGGAGAGGGAAAGTGGGGAGGGATATGAGCACTCTTTGGGATTTAAGCTCATCTGATTTGGTTCTAGGAGGGAACAAAACACTCAGTTAAATACAGAAATCTAACTAGCTCTAGTTTCCCCTCAAGAAGAGGGGAAAGTGGGAAGAAAAGGGAGGGGAGGCTAACAGGGAGGGAAGAAGTAGTGAAGGGAAAGGGGAATAAAAGGGAGGGAACCAGTTAGAAGAAAGGGAAGACTGAAGAAGGCAGTGGTATAAACGTAAAATTCTATTATGGAGGGGAAATGGGGAACTAAAACATAAACAGGGAGAAATAGCATGAAAGAAAAGATGCAGATCATAGTAATTACTGTGAATATGAATGGGATGAACTCTCCAAACAGAGGCATACATACAGGGTAGTGGTTAAAGATTGGAGCAGAATATATAATGCTTCAGCTGATGTAACATAAAAGCAGGGAAAACAATTCTAATTTCAGATAAAGTAAAAGAAGAAACAGATCTAATCAAAAGAGATAATGAAGGAAACTAAATCCTGCTAAGCCATAGACAATCAAATAATATCATTACTAAACTTATAAGCAGCAAGTAGTATAGCATCCAAATACTTAGAGGAGAAGCTAAGAGAGTTATAGGAAGAAATAGCAAAACTATACTCCCCCTTCCTGAACTTGATAAATCTAACCTCAAAATAAACAAAGAAAAGGTTAAGAAGGTGAATAAAACTCCAGATAAGGTAGATATGATAGATCTCTGGACAAAATTGAATGTGGATAGAAAGGAATATAACTTTTTCCCAGTAGTACCTGACACATATACAAAAATTGACCATGTACTAGGGCATAACTACCTTACAATACAGTGCAGAAAGGCACAGATAATTAATGCATCCTTCTCAGATCATACTGTAATAGTAATCATATGTAATAAAAGACTGTAGAAAGACCAAAAATTAATTGGAAACTAAATAATTTTAGCCTAAAGAATGAGTCAAACAACACATCATAGAAACAATCACCAACTTAATTCAAGGGTATTACAATAATGAGAAAAGCTACCAAAACTTATGGGGTACTGCAAAAGCAGTTCTTAGGGAAATTTTATATCATTGAATACCTATATGAATAAAATAGAGAAAGAGAGAAAGAGGAGATCAATGAGTTGGGCATATAGCTGAAAAATCTAGCAAAAGAAGAAATTGAAAATCCTGAAATAAATACCAAATTAGAAACACTGAAAACCAAAGGAGAGATTAATAAAACTGAAATTAATAAAACTATTGAACTAATAAATAAAACTAAGAGTTGGTTTTATGAACAAAAACAAAAATAAATGATTAACCTTTGGTCAATTTGATTTTAAAAAAAAAGAAAACCATATTACCGATATCATAAATGAAAATGGGTGAACTCACCTCCAATGAGGAGGAAATTAAAGCAATTATTAGAAATTACTTTGCCCAAATGTATACCCATAAATATGACAATCTAAATGAGATGGATGAAAAGTGAAAAATATATATGTATATATATACATATATATAAATTGCCCCAATTAATGGAAGAGAATGCTGAATACTTAAATAACCCCATTTCAGAAAAAGAAATTGAACAAATCATCAATGAACTCCCTAGCAAAAATATTTTCAGGGTCAAATGTATTTGTAAGTGAATTTTATCAAACTTTTAAAGAACAGTTAATTCCAATACTATACAGACTATGTGGAAAAATGGGTGAAGATGGAGTCCTACCAAATTCTTTTTTATGATATAAATATGGTAGTTCCACCCATATTAAGGAGCAACAAATGAAAAAATTGTCTCTATCACTGCAGAAGAGTATTTTCTTTCTTTTTTTTTTTTGAAATTTATAATCTTAAAGAGGTATCTGGGACTCTGAGAGCTTAAATGTTTTGGCAGATATCACACAGTCACACTATTTCTCATCGGAATATAGATCAGAAGTTGGAAGAAATCTGAGAGCTTCAACTTTTCCATGTAAATTGAGTTCCAGGAGGCAAAGTGATTCACCTAAATTCTTATTTCTATTGAGCTATAGAAGGAGAATTTGAACCCAAGTTGTCCTGACTCCCTAACCAGCCTTTTATCCATTATGACAAAATGCTTCTCAAAGTTCATAGTATCATTAATATAAATACTGTTATTAATTGAAATTAATTTATACTTTTATCAAATAGAGCATTCACTTTTAAAATACAGCATCTACACCATCACTGTAAGAGACAAAAAAAAATATTAGAACACTCGTTCATAGCAAAAGATAGGAAAAATGTAACCCCAAGAGATTAAATAATTTGACATGCTTACATGAGTCTATATTAAGTTTGTTAAAAAGTCACAAAATTTCTGAAGTTTAATACCTAAAATATTTATATTTTGAACCTCATTTGTTTTAAGCTTAATAATGAGTCTGTTTAAAATGCATAAAGTAAACTTTATGTCTTTGGTGGGGAGTAGCAAGAGGAAGGTAAAACTTTGATGACGTGTTTAGAATCACAAAAGAGATTTGTTCCTCCCTGTGTGTACAGTATTTCACGAAATGCCTCAAAATCCAAGTTTTTATACTCACTGCCTTTAGGAAATTGACAATTTGGGAGAGGATATCATACCATTAAGTGGGTTAATTGTTCTGGATCTAAGGCATCTCCTAAGAGATATAAACTGGAGAAAGGGAATATAGGACCAAAGAAAGGGTAAGAGGTCAGGTTTATAGCCTAAATTGGGGAGCAACTCATCAGACTGACTGTAATCAAAAAATATAAAAATTTTCCTTGAAAAAGAAGTTAGAGATGATAGCATAAATCCCTGAATCAATCAACCAATCAGCAATCCTGATATAAGTGCTTCCAGGGACTCTGCCAGACACTGAGGGTACAAAGACAAAAGTGAGGCAATATTTAGCTTCAAAGGAGACTGCATTCTAATGAGAGAGACAACATATACACATACCAGTATGCAGAGAATAAATATAAAATGGCTAATAGTTACTTTGGGGAAGGAATACACAAGCTTCTTGGAGAAAAGGAAGACTTCATGTCAAGGGTAGCTCTTAAGCTGAATTTTGAAAAAAAAACAAAGGATTCCAAGAAGTGATAAGAGAGAGGCATTGAAAAGCACAAAAATGGAAGACAGATTTGGATGAGTCAAACAATGAATATGTTAGTATGACTGAATCACAAAATTCAAAGAAAGACTGAATGTTTAAGATGGGCCAGCTAGGAAATGGGCAGATTGTTATGGGAATTGTGGAATAACTGGAGTTTATTAAATATAAGAAAACTGTTATTAGAATTTAACTTAGGGAAAAAGGACAAGTTTAGAGTAAATGGATTGGATTGGAATGGAGAGACACTGAGGGGAAAAAAGGACAACTGGAGACTCTTGGTAATAATGCAGAAGAGCTGATGGAAGTTTGATCTTGTATGGTGGCTGTGTGAGTAGAAAGGAATTTAATATGTGAGAAGGTTATAAAAACAATGAGAACTGACAACTTGTTGAATAGGAGGGATGAATGAAAATAAAGTATGACCCTCAGGTATTTAAACTGAGCAACTCAATGTTATTTCACCTGATGGTAAAGAAATTCACAATACAGATGAATCTGAGAAAAATACAGTGTTTCAGACAGGTTGGGTTTGAGATGTCTATACAGTGTCCAATCTGGAATATTCTAGAGACAGTTGGTTATATGGGAATGGACATCAGGGAAGAGAGCAGAAAAAGCTATTGGTGATGTCTGGGAGTGATTTACATAGGAATGATAATTGAACCATGTAAGCTCATGAGGGTACAGGGAGTAGACAGTGAAAAATGAAGAACTCCTAATACTGAAATTTAAGGTATAACCACAGTTAACAGGAATCACATTGATATAAAATCAGTAAAGGACCTGAAAAAAGGCTTTAGGTGAATAAATAAGAGAGAACAAAAAAACTAAGAACCAGAAAGTAGAAAGTATCCCAGAAGAGAGAATGGTCAATGGTGCCAAACGATTCAAGATCAATCTGTTCTACTTCTATATTGATCATGTATTCTGTTAAAATTATAAGGCTTTTTCTTCTTTTTTTTTTCCAGATTGGCCTTCATTTCATGATATTTGTATATATGTATTTCATATCTAGTGTTATCTTATTGGTCAAATGACCCAGAATAGTGGAGAATTCCTTAGAGAATATAAGGAGGATTAAAATTGAGAAAAGGCCAGTAGTATTCATAATTAAAGGCCATTAGTAGCTTAGAAAAAGATCATCTCAGCTGAGTAATGAAGTTGAACATTTCCTAGAGCTGGAAGCAATAGTAGAGAATAGTCAAATCCCTTCATTTTAAAATGGAGGAAACTGAGGCCTATAGAGGTTAAGTGACTTTCTTGTCATACTATCATACAGTTTGTTAATCAGTTAAGTAGTGGTAGAAATTGCACTAGATTCAAGTTTTGACACGTGTTTTTTTAAATACACTTTTGACCTCTTTTCTTTAACATAGTCCTTCTCATAAGCTCATATATACAATAAAACAATAGTCTTCTCATAACTGCATTGTCTCCTCTATGTTCCTCATTTCTAGCCTATGTTGACTAGTAAGTCCAGAATCATCACTCTCAAAATACTTTGTATAATACCATCCTTTTTAATTTATTAAATGTATTCTTATTTGTGGTAAGCAACATAATTTTATTAATTTAACAACCACTGTCTTTTCATTGAGCATTATACATATATATGTGGGTGTATTATATATATATATATTATATACATACTTATATATATGTGGGTGTATATAATATATATGTGTATGTGTGTATGTACACAAATATATATAAACACACAAAATGAAAAACAACTCCCTCAACGCAAAAATACATAATCAATAATATGCATCAATAATCAATAGTCAATCAATGATCAATAATCAACAATCAATAATCAAAAAACAAATTTTCATGTTATTCATTTTAAAATATATGTTTCTGCATTTTAAATCTATCAGCTTTCTGTCACAAGCTGAGAGGTATTTTTCATATCCCTCATCATTCTGCTGAACTTACCGTGTATAATTGTGTTAATTGATTTCACAGTTCGTTCTCTATATATAATTATATCATTGTAAAATTGTGTACACTTTGCTCTGAGTAGATTTATAAAGGTTTTCCCCATTTCTTCAGAAATTTTCATTTCATCATTTCTTGTGGCACAATAATATTCCATTGCATTAATATTCTACCATTTATACAGCCACTCTCCAGTAGAAGCCGTCATATCTTTCCTTAGCTACACATTCTTCAGTGGTTTGTTTTCTCACTGGAACAAGTCTAAATTTATTGTGACTTTTTAACAATTGTGGTTAATTTCATTCTAATGTAACCTCTTGAATTTTATCTACCTTCCACATAAAATTATCTTACTACTTGAGTCTGCTAAATCTAACAAGATCCTAGAGCTGAAAAATATAAGAGTTAAATGTGGTTTTCATATAGCTGTACAAACATTCACCTCTCAATATTAATTAATCAATCAATTATTGACAATTGGCTATCCAGCCTTCATAAAAACTGCTATTAGCTTTATTTATTAGTTCAGTAGTTTCCTTAATTTCAATTTTCTTGTTCTCTCCTTTGGTTTTCAGTATTTGTAATTTGTTGTTAAATTTGGGGATTTCCAATTTTTTTTCTAGCTTTTTCAGTTTGCATACCCAATTCATTGATCTTCTCTTTCTCTATTTTATTCATATAAGCATTTAGAGATATAAAACTTCCCCTAAGAAATGCTTTTGCTGCATCCCATAAGTTTTGATAGGTTGTCTCATTATTGTCATTCTCTTGAAAGAAGTTACTGATTGCTTCTTTGATTCGTTGTTTGACCCACTCATTCTTTAGGATTATATTATTTAGTTTCCCATTAATTTTTGGTCTGTCTTTCCATAGCTCTTTATTACATATATATTTTTTATTGCATCTGAACAAAGATACATTGACTATTTCTGAATAATGGATGCACTGGATTGTGAGGTTTATGCCCTAGTAGTACATGATCAATTTTTGTTTATGTGACATATATCAGTGAGACAAATGTATATTCCTTTCTATTCCCATTCACTTTTCTCCAGAGGTCTATCTTATCTACGTTTTACCAAAATTCTCTTCACCTCTTTAACCCCTTTTTTGTTTATTTTGAGGTTAGATTTATCAAGTTCAGAGAAGGGGAGGTTGAGGTGCCTCTCTGGTATAGTTTTGCTGTCTGTTTCTTCCTGTAACTTCCTTGTCTTCTCCTCTAAAATTTTGGATACTATACCACTTGTTGCACATATATTTAATAATGATATTACTTCATTATCTATAGTGTCTTTTCTCAGAATATAGTTTCCTTCCCTAGTTCTGTTGTTTAGACCTATTTTTGCTTTTGTTTTGTCTGAGATGAGGCTTGCTATCCCTGCTTTTCTTTTTTTCTTTACTTTTGCTGAAGTATAATGTATTCTACTCCAGCCTTTTACGTTTACCTTGTGTGTATTCCCCTGTTTCAAATGTGCTTCTTGCAAAAAGAAAATTGCAAGTTTATGGTTTTAATCCACTTTTCTTTCCACCTCCATTTCATGGGAGAGTTCATTCTATTCACATTTACAATTATGATTATTATCTGTGTCTTTCTTTCTATCCTATCTCCCCATTTATGTTTTTATTTTTCCCTTCTCCCTCCCTCCTTAAAAGTTTTACTTTTGACCACCAACTCCCTTAATCTTCCCTTCCTTCTATCAGCCCCCACTCCCTTTTCTTTCCCTTTTCTCTTGCTACTTCTTCTCTCTCTTCTAACCACCCCTTCCCTTTTCTTTCCCCTTTTCCCTCCTACTGCCTGTAGGGCATTATATTTCTGTACTTAACTAAGTGTGTTATTCCCTCCTTGAACAAAATCTAAAGAGAGTAAAGCTCAAACAATGCTCACCTCTGTGCCTTCTTTCCTTCTACTTTCCTTCCACAGCTACAATGTGTTTTTGTGCCTCTTCATGAGATATAATTTAGCCTTTTCCATCTCCTTTCCTCTTCTGCCTTTACACCTTAATGAGTTTTTTGTTAAATCATCACTTCAGTTAATTTATACCCCCACCCTCTATCTATGTATATTACTTTTAAATGACTTCAAAAATATGCAGTTCTCAATATTAATTAGTATCATCTTTCCATATAGGGCTGTAAAAAGTGTGTCCATACTGAATGATGTTCTTTTCCTTTGGTTTGTCTTTTTCCCCTTGTTTACCTTTTTATGCCTCTCTTGAGTCTTATATATGAAGATCTTGCCTTTTGGGCTCTTGCCTTTTCATAGGAAAATCTGGAAAGCCCTTACTTGATTGAATGTCCATCTCTTTGCCTGAAAGATTATGCTTGTTTTTGCTGGACATTTGCTCCTTGGTTGTAGTCCAAGATCTTTTGACTTATGGAATATCATATTCTAGTTCCTCCTATCTTTTAATGTGGAAACTGCGAGGTCCTGTGTGATTCTGACTGCAGTTCCTTGGTATTTGAATTCTTTCTTTGTGGCTGCTTGCAGTATATTCTCCTTGACCTGCTGGAATTTGGCAGTTATTTTCCTTGGCATTTTCAATTTGGATCTCTTTCAGAAACTGATCAGTGGATTCTTTCAATGACGATTTTGCCCTCTGCGTCTAGATCCTTAGAGTAGTTTTCCTTGATGTTTTCTTGGAAGATACTGTCCAGGCTCTTCTTTTCATCATGTCTTTCTGGGGGACTAATAATTCTTGGATTTTCTCTCCTGGATCTATTTTCCAAGTGATTTTTTCCTCCGTTAAGATATTTTATGCTTTCTTCTAACTTTTTTCATTCTTCAGATTTTCACTGATTCTTGATGCCGCATAGTCATTAGCTTCTACTTGACAAATTTTATTTTTTAAATGAATTGTTTTCTTCAGTTAGCTTTTGTACCTCTTTCTCCATTTGTCCAATTGCTGTTTTTGAGAGTATTTCCTCCATCTAGGTTGTGTACCTCCTGATTCATTTGGTCAATTTCATTTTTTAAGCAGTTGATTGTTTTTTTAAAGTCACTGGATAATTTTCTCTTCTACTTCTCTTATTGTGTTTTAAAAATCTTTCATGAGCTCTTCTAAGAATGTTCTTTGGGCTTGAAAATATTCCCTTTTGAGCTTTCAGATATGGGTCTAGCATCGATGCTGCCCTCTTCTGAATTCACATTTTGATATTTCCTGTCCCCATAATAGGATTCCTAATCCTATAGGATTAGGCTTTCCTAATTTGCTTCTTGATCATGACAATTGTCTTTTTCCTGCCTTTTAAAGTAGATCTCTGCTTCTAGGGTACAAGGGCTTCTGTCTCACTTTTCATGCTGGGAGCTAGAGGCCTGGTTACTGACTTTGTGTGCTGTGACCTCTGATTCTTTCAACTAGAAACTATATAATGCTGCAGCTTACCTAGTGCAGAGTTGGCTGGTGTATACTAAGGTTGATGCCAAGTGAAGTCTATCTGAGTTTTCCCAGGGTTACACTGAAGCTCATGGAGTGAGGTGTGGGGGAAGGGTGGTCTGGACACTGGAGATCTCCTCCTCTGTGGCTGTGCTAATGCACAGGCAGGCTCAGCTGTTGGTGATCCTCTTCTGTGCTGGTGTCCGCCTAATTCCTCTGGCTGTGCTAAGTCATTCCTGTAGTCCTGTTGTTGGTGCTTACTAGCATCTGGGGCTCAGGATCTCCTACTGGTCTGATGAAGTGGGGCTTGTTGGAACACTTCTAGTCCTGCACTTATCCCCTTTAGCCACAGGAAGAGGGACCTTTCCTATCAATCTCCCTAACCTCCCAAGTTAAAAGACTGTTGTACCCCTTCTACTGGCTCCATTATTCCTGGAGTAATTTTTCCTGGAGTAATATTTTCTGGATGAGAGCACTTACATTTACTCTGCCATCTTGATTGATTCCCAGAAGTTCAAAAAGGTGATTTTCAAACAATTAGTCTGTGGACTGAGCCCAGGCTTGCTGCTATTGCAGTCACTGTCCCTGCTCTTGTTTCTCACTCAACTCCACCAGACACCCATCCTGTGCTGAGAGGTTTGGGAATTAGCACTGTTGCTAGTGATTAAATCTGCCTGGGGTTGTTCTTTATCTACTATCTCCAAATCTGCACAGTTGCAACCTGTACACTTTGCACTACCTTAGCCCAGTGTAACAGATCCTTCCCATTGATCTTTTGGGCTGTCCTGTGGTAGAAATCTGCTATATTCTTTCTCCTAGAGGATTCTGCCACTCTAAAATGTGTTCAGATTCACTTTTTAGAGGTATCTGAAGGAATTTGTGGAAAAACTCAATTGAGTCATTGTTTTTACTCTACCATCTTGGCTCTACCCCACATCCAGCCTTCAAATGAGAGCCATTTAATTATCATGTCCATGTTGTTTGCAAGGATTTCTTTCCTGGGGAACCTTCCTTAGAATCTTCAAGTAATCATTTTATAAGTAACCCTTCATGGGAAACCGACATGTGTCTGTGTATGTCCTCAAGGAAACCTCTTTGATTGAATCCAAACTTCACTGAACAAATCCTCTTAATAAAAGGATATATTCTGTAAAATTTATACTCAGTCAAAGGGACAGCTAAGGACCTAGAAAGCAACAATCTGAAGATTCCCCATCCCTAATTTAGTTTATCATACTCCTTCTTAAAATATGATAACCAAAATTGAGCATAATGCCATAGATATGGATGGTCTAATGGGTAGACCACAGGGTCTGCAGTTAGGAAGACATGAGTTTAGATCCAGTCTCACATCAGTTGTGTGATTGTAGGCAAGTCACTCTATTTCTTTTTTTTTCCCTCAGGTTACTCAATTGCAAAATGGAAATGATAATAGTACTCATCTTCTAAAGTTGTCAAAAAGATCAAATGAAATATTTTTAAAGTGTTTGGCACAGTCCTTGGCACATTATGAGTGACATATAGATATAGATATCTATGTATATATCTACCTATCTATGCATGGGTAGATATATACATATAGATAGATATAAAGATAGATATAGGTCTATCAATCTACAGATATCTATATCTATCTATCTTTCTATCTGTTTCATTCTTCATTCCTCCACTAGGGCAGAGAACAGTGGGATTTTTTGATTACTTATTTTGCATGCTGTGCCTTCTTTATTAGATCCAAACATCAAATTAAGCTTTTTCTGATTGTTATGTCAGTATGTTGACTTAAATTGTGACTTTTTTTATTGAGCTCAAAGACTGTCTAAATTTTCTCCATATATTTTATTCTTTTGAAGTTGATTTCTTGTGCCTACATATAATTTTACATTCAAGACCGTTGTATTTCTTTAATATATTTTAGTTTCTATCTATCTATTCATCAAGATACATACACACATATCTATCTGTCTATGTATCTATAAAATGACTGTGTTTGAAACACTGGACAGACAAAGAAAATGTAATTTTTCGGACCTTAAAAAACAGTCTTTTTGAGGAACCTATATGTACATGAATAAATAAATATGAATTAGATAAAATAAATTCAGAGTAAGCTTAATGTAATGACATTTTGTCTGAGTTTCAAAGGAAATTAGGAATGCTAATTGGCAGATCTGAGAAAAAGGTACATTCCAGGGATGGGGGCTATACTTTTAAAGGCAAAGGGATTGAGATTATTTGAATGAGGAACAGCAAGGAGATCACTATGATTAGAACATAATCTGTCTGATTAGTCTGAGAAGGGTATTAGTGTACTAAGTTTGAAAGGTAGGAAGCGACTAGGTTGTGAAAGGCTTTTAATGATTTGTGCTTAAGCTAGAGGAATAGAGAATCACTAGATTCCTTGGTGTTAGAACACAATAGTTAGAACAGTGTTTTAGGGTTGTTGCTTTAACAGATTTATGGAAGGAGGTTAGATTGGAGAGGCAAGAACACTAGTGAAGGAGCTCATTGCTAGCAATGAATTGGGGGGGGGCGAGAAAAGCACATCAAGAAGCAATTCAACTCAACAAAGATTCGTTACATGTATTCAATGACTCATGTCAATTGAGAAGCCCCATGGTGAATATAGTTTAATTCAGATTCAGGAAGACTTGGGTGCAATCCTCTGACACATACAAGGAAAGTCACTAAACTTTTCTAAGACAACTCTCTAAGACTTAGAATTAAAGGAAGGTGCTATTCTGTATTGGTCAAGGGAGTTTGATGCCCATACCAGTAAAATCACATGTCGCCAACCTTAAAATGTATGAAGCAGAGTTACCAAACATAGGCCACATAGCTGTAACACTCTCAAATATGGACTGATTCATTAAACTGGAAAATATTGAAAAAAATTAAAATATAAACAAAATAGAAAATATCAATCTTCGATGTCTTAAGTCAACATGTGACTAACATGTTGACTTATATAAGGTTCAGTTGCCCTCATTTTTATTGGAGTTTAATACAACTGGTGTAAAGTACTGAGTACATTCCTGGGAATTAGAAAGACAGATATCTCTATAGTCTTAGCCTTCCAAGAATACACAATGTGCATTTAATCCTATTAATTGTGAGTCTGTGAACAAAAATCTTCACACAACTTGGTCAACTTAAAAAATTCTGTCAATAGCTCTTTTCTTGCCCCATTCCAGAACTCACACATGTGTTTTCAGCATCCAAATTGTGTATTCAGGTGTCAATGGATACAGTATTTATGCTGGATTAATAGTTTATTTCTTTGTTTTCCTGTTATAGTTGAGAATTTAATTAAGGATTCCTCTAAGAGCGCAGTGAGTGTGTTATTAGTAGGTTGAACAAATAAAGTTACCTCCTGAAAAATTAGTGTATAATACAATTTTGGTACAAGTATTCTTCTTTTCAGCAAAGAAATACTAACAAGACATTACAGGGAATCCATTGCTTTTGTAATCAACTAGAAAAGGAAAAATAAATACTATTATAAAAGTAAGAACATCCAAAAAATCTATTATTTTCTTCTTCGGATTTTGTGAAAAGGGGTCAGGGAAGTGATTCAATGACTTATGGATAGAACTCCAATTGCGTTGTAATGCATTTTATTAATGCATAGAAAAGTAGGATATTTTAGCTGGAAGTGTTCACAGAGATCAAGAAATCTGACTCATCTCTTCACAAGCTGAGAATAGGTAATCAAGGCTTAGAAAGTTTAAGTAAATTCTGCAAGGTTGCACATTATAATTGTAGACCCCAAATCAAAAAACTTAGGCTCCTGAATTCTGAAGTAGAGCTTTATATCTATTACTTAGGGTACCTCTCTGATCTTATAAAATTTTCCATGACACCAATTTATTTTTTCATTAATTAATTTATTTTTAGTTTGCAATATTAACTAATATAAGTTTTAAATTTTCTTCCTTTCCCTCAAGGTATGCAATCTGATATAGACTTTACACATATATTCTTATTAAGTATTTTTTCACATTAGTCATGTTACATGGAAGAATTATAATGAATGAGAGAAATCATGAGAAGGAAAAAGAAAAAAAATAATAAAGAAAATAGTCTGCTTTGCTCTGCATTCTGATTCCACAGTTCTTTCT
Source organism: Bettongia penicillata ogilbyi (assembly GCA_023548195.1). Classification (NCBI taxonomy): domain Eukaryota; kingdom Metazoa; phylum Chordata; class Mammalia; order Diprotodontia; family Potoroidae; genus Bettongia; species Bettongia penicillata. The sequence continues at coordinate 131,171 of JAJHZJ010000898.1, read as the reverse complement.
CTGGATGTGGATGGCATTTTTCATCACGAATCCTTTGGAATTGTTTTAGGTTCTTGAATTGCTGAGAAGGGTGAAGTCTGTCATATTCAGTCATCATACTGAATGACTGAATATGTGGTTGTTACTTGTACAATGTTCTCCTGGTTCTGCTCATTTCACTTAGCATCAGTCCATAAAAGTCTTTCCAGGTTTTTCTGAATTCTACCTGTTCATCATTTCTTGTAACAAAATACTATTCCATTATATTCATATATCACAACTTGTTCAGGCATTCCCCAGTTGATGGGCTTTTCCTCAATTTCCAGTTCTTAGCTGGCACAAAATCAACTGTTATAAATATTTTTGTAGATGTGAGTCTTTTTCCATTTTTATTGCTAAGTCAATGGATAGGCACATTTTTATAGCCTTTTGGGCAGTTTCAAATTGCTTTTCAGAATGGTTGGATCAGCTCACAGCTCCACTCACAATGAATTTGTGTTCCAATTCTCCCACATCTCCAACATTTATCGTTTTCCTGTTTTGTCATGTTAGCCTATCTGATCAGTGTGATGTGGTACCTCAGAGTTATTTTGATTTGCACATCTCTAATCAATAGTGATTTAGAGCATTTTTATATGACTATAGATGCCTTTAATTTCTTTCTCTGAAAACTATCTGTTTATATGCTTTGACTATTTATCAAATGGGGAATGACTTATCTTCTTCTAAATTTGACTCAGTTTTCTCAATATTTTAGAAATGAGATATTTATCACAGGCTCTAGTTGTAAAAATACTTTCCCAGTTTTCTGCTTCCTTCTTATCTTGCTTGCTTTGGCTTTGTTGTGCAAAATCCTTTCGCATTTTTTAATGTTCTCTGTCCTTTGCTTGGTCATGAATTCCTCCATTCTCCATAAATCTGACAAATAAACTATCCTTGTTCCCCTATTTTGTTAATAATATTAGTCCTTATGACTAGATTGTGTACCTATTTGGACTTTATTCTGGTCTACAGTATCATGCATTATTCTATGTCCAATTTCTGCTATGCTATTTTCCAGTTTTCCCAGCAGTTTTTTGTCAAACAGTGAACTCTTATTGAAGAATCTGGGATTCTTGAGTTTATCAAGTAGTAGACTGCTGTAGTCATTGACTACTGAGTCTTTTGTACCTGACCTATTCCACTGATCTACCCCCTCTATTTCTTAGTAAATACAAAGTGGTTTTGATGATTTCTGGTTTATAATAAAATTTAAGATCTGGTATGACTAGGCCATCTTCCCAACCATTTTCTGTCATTAATTCCCTTGATATTCTGGACTTTTTGTTCTTCCAGATACTTTAAATAGTATTTTTACAAGCTCTGCAAAACAGTTTTTGGTAGTTTTATTGGTATGGCACTGAATGAGTAAATTAATTTAGGTAGAACTGTCATATTAATTTGTTAGCTCAGTCTACCCATGAGCAACTGATGTTTTTCCAATTATTTAGGTCTTACTTTATTTGTGTGAAAAGTGTTTTGCAATTGTGTTCATTTAGTCCCTTGGTTTGTTTTGTCAGGTGGACTTTCAAATATTTTATAGTGTCTACCTTTACGTTAAATTATATTTGTCTTTCTATCTATTGCTCTTGGTCTCTATTGGTAATATATGGAAATGCAGATGATTTATGTGGGTTTATTTTGTATCCTGTAACTTTGCTAAAGTTGTTTATTATTTCAAGTAATTTTTTACTTGGTTCTCTAGGATTCTCTACATATGCCATCATATCATCTGCAAAGAGTAATAATTTAGTTTCTTCTTTCCCTATTCTAATTCCTTTCATTTCTTTTTCTTCTCTTATTGCTAAAGCTAACATTTTTAATACCATATTGAACAACAGTAGTCTTAATGGACATTGGTATTTCACCTGCGACCTTACTGGACAATTTATCCCTATGTGTATTTTCAATCAGCCAACCAATGATAGCCTTTCATTCCAATGCTTTTACTCAGTTAAAAATAGCAATTATTTTAGCTACAGCACTCTACAGAACATTAAAGGCAAAAGAATAGTCTCTCCTTTGCGGAAAGTCCCTCTCTCTGAACTTGATAAATCTAACCTTTATTCCAGAAGCTGGGGTCTTTGGTTTTTCAAAGAGTAGATTGCTATAATCATATGACTGCTGTGTCATATGTACTTAACCTTTTGCATTGATTTACCCCTCTATTTCTTAGCTAGTACCAAACAGCTTTGATGATTATTGCTTTAAAATACAATTTTAGATCTACCATGGCTAAGCCACCTTTCCTAGCATTTCTTTCATTAATTCCCTTGATATTCTGAAACTTTTGTTCTTCCTGATGGATTTTGAGATTATTTTTCTAATTCTATAAAATAAATTTTTGGTAGTTTGCATGACACTAATTTCTTCCCTTTGTAATGAAGGAATCGAATGGTATTCTACTGTACCTTCTGTTGCCTAGAAAAGGACATTCATCAAACCTCTATCTTGGTGTCCTGCCTTGGGGCAAGGGGCATAATGTAATTCCTTCAACTTCTACTTCTTTCTGCTTTGCTTGCATTGTCTAAGGCCATGAAATGTCTCCAAACTCCTACTGACAATGAAAACCTATCTAAATTTTCCCCTTAACGATGAAAAACTCCTTCCTCATAAAACTGTTTACATTTAAGTGATTCTGAACCCCCAGGGGTCATTATTCAAAAGCCATTCTCCTATCCTATTGTCAAATTATTTATCCCTATTCCAGTTAGGTGGTGCAGTGGATAGAGTACCAGTGCAGGAGTCAGGAGGAACTGAGTTCAAATCTCACCTCAGACACTTGACCCTCACTAGCTGCGTGACCTTGGCCAAGTCACTTAACCCCAATTGCTTCATCCTGGGTCATCTCCAGTCATCCTGATAAATATGTGGTCACTGGATTCAGATGGCTCTGGAGGAGAAGTGAGGCTGGTGACCTGCACAGCCCTCCCTGACTCAAAACAATGTCACATGCAAGTCATGTCATTATTTCTCTGATGACATGGTCTTCTTTGGCAATGAAGGATGAACACACACACCCTATTCCCTTCTACTCACCTCCTCACCACCACATCCCCAACAATGTCCCAATCCAAAGCTACTCACCTCTTGCTCTGTGTTCTATGGAATACTTGCCTATTTATTTAAGATACATGTCTTTATCTTAATTATTTTCCTTTTCTGCTCTATGCACTTTCTGACTCTAATAGACCTGGCTCCCTCCTTATTACACAACCCTCAACTTCCTTTTTCATCATTGGATGCAGTTTTACTCATTCTCTGTGACTCACCTTTTTTCAGTTGGGGAATTACAAAACTTCTTATTGTATGCTACCACTTCTAGATTCACCTTTTACCACCTACTTTCACCAACCTTTCAATCTTTGAAGTTCACTCAATCCATATCTACTACTCAATCCAAATTCAGGTAATTATTTTCTATCACCTTTCAGAACACTTACTCCAAATGTTTCCTCAATGAATTCAAGGCATGCTTCCCCCCAAACTCTCACCCCATGTTTCTCTCCTCTCTAACTGCTGCTGTCATCCTAGGAGACTTCAACATATATACTGACACCTCCTCAGAGAACCTAACCTCCCAGATACTCATCTTATTCAATTCCCATGAAATACTTTTCTACCTCTCCTTCACTACATATAATGATAATCATCCTTGATTTTGCAAATCCTTACACATGTTCACCTTTCATATTTCTGAACTCTTAAATTCCAATCTATCAACTTACCACCTCTCCTAGTACCTTCCAACCACCAAACCCTGGTGTTTTTCTACACTGTGACCTTATTGTGACCTCCTTTGGCTCATCAGATCTCTCCCAGGCCATCATGCTTATAGTAGCTAAATCCTCCTCCTCTTGGTTAAATAGTTTTACTCAACACTCTCCTTGAGTTCATTGCTACAGTATCATATCACAGTTCTTACCCTGCCAAGCCTCAGGTTTCTATAAATCCTACAATCAACTGCCTTCATCCCTACACTTATAGTGCTGAAAAATGTTGGAGAAAATCAGAAAATCATTTTGACTGGATCCAATAATTTTTTTTTTTACATAACTTCAACTTGAATCTCACAGTTACAAGTTAATCCTATTATACCTCTCTAATTAACTCTTTATCCCATTCACTTTTTCATCTCTCTTCAAACCCTCAGCAACTCCCATGCCCTCTCAACTGGGAACCTTGCCTTTTATTTAAAAATGTAAATGAAGCCATTCCACAAGAGCCTGGTCTTCTCCACTCTTTCTCAATTCAAGTCAACTAATTGCTTTCTTCTACTATCTTGCCTGTCATCTCATCATGTAAAGAAGTGATCTTTTTTCTTGCCAAGGTAAGCTCTTGTATATGTACAGGTGATCTTATTCTAAATTGTTTTCTCCAGAAATTTTCCATTCAATCATCCTCTTTCTCTTACTTATATCTTTGTCAAAGAACTGCCTCTCTAAAAGCATTCCAGTAGCCCACAACCCATCATCAACCACCCCATCTATCTATTGACGCTAGCATTCTCCTGCCTTTTGTGACGAAATATCTTTAAAAAATCTAGGTGTAATAAGTACCTCCCCTTTCTCTCCTCTCAATCTCATATTTAGTTCTTTACAGTTTTGATTTAGTTTGAAACTTTTCTCTCTAAAAGAGCTAAGTTATCTTTCTGGACAAATGTAATCATCTTTTCTTGATCCTTATTTTTTTTGACTGTCTGTAGCTTTTGACATTGCCAATTACCATTCATGTGGTTTTTGTGACACTGATTTCTCATGATTCTTCTCCTACCTGTGTGGCCACTCTTTCTCAGTCTGTATTGTGGGATCTTCACCCAGGTCATGCCCACTAACCATAGATATACCCAAATATTCTATTCTGGTCTTTCTTCCATTCTTTATTGATACTATATGACTTGGTGATCTCATTAGAACCCATCAATTTAATTATTATTTCTATGTTGATTATTTGCCTATATATATCCATTCTTAATCTCTCTGCTGACCTCCAGTCTTGTATCTCCAACTTCTTATTGAAGATTTTAAATTGGATGTTCTGTATCATTCCTGAAGTCAACATTTCTAAAACTGAACTCATTGTCCTTCACCCCAAACTCTTCCCACTTCCTAATTTTCCAATTACTGTTAAGTGTGACAACATCTTCCAGCAACTGGCTCACAACCTATGTATAAACCTGCAATTCCTCATTATCTCTCACTCACTCGTATCTAATCTGTTGCCAAGGTCTGTCATTTTTATCTCCATAACATCTCTTCTCTGACACTGCCACCACCACCTGAGATGGCATTCATCTCCTTACACTGGGACTACTTAAATATCCTATTGGTTGATCTGTTTGGCATAAGGCAATCCTCACTCTAGTTATTCTCTGCTCAGCTACCTAAGTGATCTTCCTTTTTGAAAAAATTTTATTTCCAATTGCAAATTCTCTTTTTTACCTCTCCCTCAAAAACCAACAAAGTTGTTAGCTATTTTGAATATAAAATCATGCAAAACATATTTCATGGTTAATGTAGCCATGTTAAGAAAAATGAAAAGAAAATAACAAGAAGAAATTATACTGCAATCTGCACTCAGTTCTCTCTCTCTGGATACTATTTTTGAATATGCTCCTTGTATTAATCAGAGTTGCTAAGTATTTCAGAGTTGACTATCTTTACAATATTCCTGGTATTATGTATATTGTCCATCTGTTTCAGCTCACTTCACTTTGCCTTAGTTCATACAGATCTTCCCAGGTTTTTTTGAAACTATCTTCATCAATTTTTCTAACAAAGAAATATTCCATTACTTGGTAAGTTGATAAGTCATTCCTCAATTGTTGGACACCTTTAAGTTTCTAGTTCCTTGCCATCACAAAAAGAACTTTTACTTTTCCTTTGATCTTTTTGAGTACAGATCTAGTGGTGGTATTTCTGTGCAAAATTGTATGTAGTTTTATAGTCCTATGGGCAATGTTCCTAACTATTTTCCAGAATAATTAGACCAATTTCCAACCCCACCCACAATGGATTAGTGTACTGGTTTCCCAGTCTTTTATAAATTTGTCATTTTCTTTTCTATCAGATTAGCTAATCTGATAAATATGAGGTGGTACCTAAAATAACTTTAATATCTGTTTCCATAATTATTAGTGAAGTGGAATATTCTTTCATGTGACTTTTAGATCGCATTTGAAAACCTACTGTTTGGTATTCAGTGCTCTTCATAACCTACATCCCCCTCACCTTTCCATGTTCACATACCTCACAATTCCCTTCCCCCACGTTCTTTGTGACTCAATCACACTGTTCTCCTTGCTATCCCTTGAACTGCTGCTGTTATTATTCAGTTGTTTTAGTTGCATCTGACTCTACACCTCCATTTGGGATTCCTTGCTTAATTTACTGGAGTGGTTTCCATTTCCTTCTCCATCTTATTTTACTGATGAGAAAACTAAGGCAAGTAGGATAAAGTGACTTGCCTATGATCGTAGAACTAACAAGTAACTGCAGCTAGATTTGAACTCAGGAAAATTCGTTTTCCCGACTCCAGGCCTAGCACCCTATCCACTGTGCTACCTAAATGTGCTCCTCCTTGAACAAGACATTCTGCCTTTTCACTACAGGCATTTTCATTGGCTATCTCCCATTTGTGAATGCTCTGCTTCCTCATTTCTGACTCTTAGCTTTCTCATATTCCCTCATTTCCCAGGAAAAAAAAATGTTTTCCAGGATGCTGTTCCCAATACCTTTGAATTCTGGTGTCTTCCTTCTGTTACATTTTTTTCAATGTATCCTGTATGTAGCTTGTTTTTCCCTAGTTGCTTATGGATTGTCTCTCATTAGACTGTGAATTCCTTGAGAGCAATCCTTTCTTTTCCTTCCCTCTCTAGTGCTTAATACAGTGCCTGGCATGTAGTAGACACTTAAATGCTTAGTGACTGAACTATTTTCTGACAATTTCTAGAGAAAAAATGTAGGTGTTCATTTATATGTGGGAAACCCTGAGGGCTTTTTTTGGATTGTTTTTGTTTTGGTTTGTGATGGGAGGGATGTTACAAAGGATAAAATAGTAGCTCTTGTAGTGTACCAAATAATTTTCTCAGTCCCTGAGTCCTAAACTGCTGACTGCATGGCAGAGTTAAAGTGCATGCTCAGCCACTAGTCAGAGACTCAGAATGAGAATAGACAGGAGGAAGCACCATAATAGGTTATGGCTCTTTGGAGACACATAGACTTCTCAAGTTCCTAATTAGGCAATGGAATAGCAGCTACATCAATGGCTGGCCAAATGCTAAATGCAGAAATGCATATCTGTCTTTGGTAATATGAGAAACCCTTTGCATATAAGCCCAGTCTGGAAACAAGAATAGCTCCTTGGTATCGAGTTCTGAAGGACTTCTCACTCCTATGTGAATTGCTACTGCAATTGACCTAGATGCCTTTCTGTGGGGAACTGTATACCTGGGGAGCAGTAATGATTAATGTATTCTTTATTCATATTATGCCTATATAACTTTTTGTTATTCTTAACAACTAATTTTTTCCTTCCTTCTTTTCCCCCTTCTCTGCTTTCTTTCTTTCTCTCTTTTTTCTTTCTCTTTTCTATCTTTCTTTCCTTCTCTCCATTTCCTCTTCTATCTTCCTTTCTTCTCCTGCTTTTTTCTACACCTCCTCCTTCTTTCCCATTTTCCTTAACTCAATCTCACTAAATTCTGACTGTGCTTTTGGGACCAATGTTTTCCTGAGCTAAAAGACCTTTATAATTCCTTTCCTCTACTAACTTAAGTAAGAAGAACAATAGTAGGTGGAACAGGGAAAGAGTTTAGGGTGGGGGAGGTTATAAAAGATGGATGAAATGTCAGGAAGAATCAGGGATTTAAATTCTGGAAGTTTGAAAATACTTTCACTGAAATCAATCAATTCTGAATTTTGCACCCCATATCCAATCGTTAACAAGATGTCAAACCATGAGACAAATCAATGAAGGAAGAGAGAAGGTTGTGACAAGAAAGGAGTAGCATATGTTTTTCCTTTTACTGCGAAACTATCCTGTCACTATTCAAAACAATTTTAATTTGCTAAGAAAGTGATTCACATGTATTTTAACACAAAGATTCCACTTCTGAATATAAAACCCAAGGAAATCAAAGTTAGAAAAAAAGCCTAAATGCTCCCAAATAATGATAGCAGCACTTTCTGTAGCACTAGCTATAGGCAGGTAGATGGTAGAATAGATAGAGTACAGGATCCTGGAATCGGGGAATCTTGAATTCCAGTTTTGCTTAGATATTTGTTACTCTAGCACCCTGGACAAGGCATTCAACTTCTGTTTCCTTCAGTTTCCTCAGTGGTAGAATGGGCAGAGCAGGAGCTAAGAGGTGCAGTGCATAGAACACTGGTCCTGAAGTTAGGAAGAACTGAGCTCAAATCTGACCTCAGACACATATTAGGTGTGTGACCTTTGCCAAGTCACATGACTCTGTCTACCTCAGTTTCCTTATGTGGCAAATGAGTGAAAGAAGAAAATGGCGGACTACTAAAATACCATGGCCAAACAAACCACAAATGGGGTCAAAAAGTGTCAGTCATGATTGAAATGACTGAACAACACAACAACAGAAGCATAATGCATGCATAAGGTCAACATAATAAATTGTAAGTTGTGCGTCTAATATTTGAAAAGTGCTCAGTAGTAGTAGTAGTAGTGTAGTCTGGTATGTAGTAGGTATTACATAAATGCTTATTGCCTTCTCCTACTCTCCCAAAGAATTAGAAACTTAGTACAGAACTATTGATAGGGCAATCACTAAGCAAATTATGACATATGAATAAAATGGAATATTAAAGAACAGGGGATATTAAAGTCATCAAAGCACCCCAGAAAGCTGACATGAAATGATATAAAATGAAGTAGACAGAATCAGGAAAATAATATGTACAAAGATTACAAAAAAAACCCAATAACATAAAAGGGAACAACCACCACCACAAAAAACAAAACAAAACAAACTGGAACACTGTGCAAGTATAATAATCAAGGTTGGGCTCCAAGAAGAAATAACTTTGCTCTCTTCTTTCTACACCTTGCATAATCTGTCACATATAGGTTGTGCTTTAATTTGTCTAATTTGCTTCTCTGTCTCCATCTTTCTACCTCTTTATTTTTCTCTCTTCTGTCTCTGTGCCTCTCTGTTTTTGTCTCTATCTCTTTGTCTCCACCTGTCTCTGTTTCTCTCTGGATCTATCTATTTTTTCTTCCTCCATCTCTCTGATTCTACCTTTTTCTGCTTCTTACAATCAATAGCTATGCCTCTCTGGGGAGCAGAAGGGAAAGTGATGTATATAGGATATATTTAGGAAGGGGATATAAAAATAAATGATATTATTTTCCATTGACTTTACCAGCAGTGGCATCAGGAGAAGTCATGAGTCTAAAAATGAGCTGGTATACAGAGCCAATACATATGTCCAGAATGAAATCAGCCCTTTGAAAATACACAGACTGCCATGGTTTTCTATCTCTTTTCAACATTCTTTAGCAGGTAGGTTATTGATGTGAAAAGTCTGCAAGGATGATTTATGCCATGACCAAAAGCTTCCTGGGGAATTTTCTCTTAGGTACCAAGGCATGTAGGCTCATGATTCAAGTGTGCAGGTCACTGTTGTCCTTCTGTTCTGCCACATCTTGTCATGCAACGTCTTTTGCTAAGCTTTCTTATGTTCATTGTCATTGCTGACAACAGTGGCTGGTTTTCCATTTATGCTTTCAATACTCATGGTAGCAGCATTATCAAAGTAACAGAAATTAACTGCAATGGGGAGAGTCTGTGCTTTATTCTTGTAGAACATCTAGCTGTCTCAATCCTAGCACATAACCAGCCAATCCTTGAATGATTCCAGAAGAGTCCTGCACTTCAGGGAGTAGTATGCTGGCCAGTAAAGCCATTTGTGCCCACTGAGGGCTGTGAAGAGTTCCCAGGGATGATGAGCTATGTTCACTAACAGATAGACATTAGAGCTATAAAAATGGAGTCATCAACACCAAATCACAAGAGAGTTTGCCAGCTACTGACTGAGGTTTGAAAACTGGCCAATAACCTTCTAGTGGAAGGATATTTTAAACTCATTACAGTTTTTGGCTTTGATTTCAAGTTTCTTTTCATTTTATGAGATTTTTAAAAGCAGCTGCTAGATCACATAACAATGTGCATCAATCAAAAGAATTATATCTTTGGGTACTTGCACTACCTACCATAGAAGTTCTGGTCTGATGACTTCTTGTGGTTTGGTGATTATGTCATGTTCAGGAAGGCTATGACAATGGTGTATAAGCCTGATCAAGTTTTATAAGATGACAAAACTTTGTGTAAGTGCCTAGTAAAGGTCTATATATCTATTAGTTGAAGAACAACCTCACTAATATTTTAATGACTCATAACCACACATGAAAAGAAGTTTGGATAACTGGGTGATTTTTCCCCAGAGTTTATCATAAAAGAGGAAAAAAAGAACATAAAATCCAGAGTCCTATATGACTACAATATTATGTTACCAACTGACTTAAAAGAGATTGGAGAATGTCAAAAACAACAACAAACCAAACCAAACAAACACAAACATACGAGGTCCTTAAATAGTCTAAAACAGGGATGTGGAACCTGCAACAAGTTCCCCTGCCCTGGTCTAATACATTAATTCTGTTGTTACTACTTAACATGTAACCTCTTCAATCACTTCAAATTGGGTATATCCTTGGAAGCATTGAGTCACAACCACATTGATATCCTCATTTTAAATAAGAGACAGTCAGGGGGGAGGAGCCAAGATGGCGAAGTAGAAAGATTCACATATGCTAGCTCTGAACCCACAGCCTGTAAAGAGGATTTTTAGAGCAAGAGAAGTCGCACAGCAATGCAGTGGAGGAGATTTCCATTCCAGAGAGCCCTGAAAAACTGACACCTAAGGTCCGTTGCACACCACACCCAGAGCAAAGCCCAGCCCTGCCTTGAGTGTGAGGCCTGAGAGAAGCAGATCCAAGCAGGCTTCAGGGACAGAATCTCCAGTGGCCCCAAAGGTCCCTCAACTCACAGGTGCTACAGGTCAGTGAGAGAGACTTCTGGGCTGGCCAAGAGGGGAGAAGGGTGTCTCCATAACTCAGCCCCCCTAGGGAGGCAGCAGCAGAGGCAGCAGAGGACAGGAGCTCCCAAAGCAGACAGGAACTCAGATCCATTACCGAAGGTCCCCCCATAAACCCCCTGAGGGAACAGAGGCTGGGCGGTGGCCTTGTCCCCACCTGAGAACCTGAATTTAATCTCACCCTGAATAGCAGCTCCACCCCGCACTGAAAGCCCTGAGGCTGGGAAGCAGCATTTGAATCTCAGACCCCAAGCACTAGCTGGGTGGATCGGGAGGTGAGGCAGGAGTGGAGAGGAATCTCAGAAGTCAAGAAACTGGCTGGGAAAATGCCCAGAAAAGGGAAAAAATAATAAGACCATAGAAGGTTACTTTCTTGGTGAACAGATATTTCCTCCTTTCCATTCTGATGAGGAAGAACAATGCTGACCATCAGGGAAAGACATAGAAGTCAAGGCCTCTGTATCCCAAACATCCAAAATAGATATCCAATGGGCTCAGGTCATGGAAGAGCTCAAAAAAGATTTTGAAAATCAAGTTAGACAGGTGGAGGAAAAACTGGGAAGAGAAATGAGAGAGATGCAAGAAAAGCATGAAAAATGGGTCAATGCCTTGCTAAAGGAGACCCAAAAAATGCTAAAGAAAATAACACCTTGAAAAATAGGCAAACTCAATTGACAAAAGAGGTTGAAAAAGCCAATGAGGAGAAGAATGCTTTCAAAAGCAGAATTAGCCAAATGGGAAAAGAGGTTCAAAAGCTCACTGAAGATAATAGTTCTCTCAAAATTAGAATGGAACAGATGGAGTCTAATGACTTTACAAGAAACCAAGAAATCACCAAACAAAACCAAAAGAATGACAAAATGGAAGAGAATGTGAAATATCTCATTGGAAAAACAACTGACCTGGAAAATAGATCCAGGAGAGACCATTTAAAAATTATGGGACTACCTGAAAGCCATGATCAAAAAAAGAGTCTAGACATCATCTTTCATGAAAGTATCAAAGAAAACTGCCCTGAGATTCTAGAACCAGAGGGCAAAATAAGTATTCAAGGAATCCACCAATTACCACCTGAAAGAGATCCAAAAAGAGAAACTCCTAGGAACATTGTGGCCAAATTCCACAATTCCCAGGTCAAGGAGAAAATATTGCAAGCAACTAGAAAGAAACAATTCAAGTATTGTGGAAATACAATCAGGATGACACAAGATCTAGCAGCTTCTACATTAAGGGATCGAAAGGCGTGGAATATGATATTCCAGAAGTCAAAGGAACTAGGACTCAAACCAAGAATCACCTACCCAGCAAAACTGAGTATAATACTTCAGGGGAAAAAATGGTCTTTCAATGAAATTGAGGATTTTCAAGCATTCCTTTTTTTTTTAAACAATGTTTATTAAGGATTCGCCAAATTTTGTTGCCTCTTAAGGAGCCTAAGGTTTTGTAACACTTGTATTCACAAGCGGGCCAGATAGAATCACAGCTAGACAGAGTCTGAGCTGGATTGAATCTGAGCCAAGCATTCTTGATGAAAAGACCAGAGCTGAAAAGAAAATTTGACTTTCAAACACAAGAATGAGAGGAAGCATGAAAAAGTAAACAGCAAAGAGAAGTCATAAGGGATTTACCAAAGGTGAACTATTTACATTCCCACATGGAAAGACAATATTTGTAACTATTGAAACTTTTCAGCATCTTGGTAGTTGGTAGGATTACACACACACGTACACACGCACACATGTACACGTGTGCGCACACACACATACACACATGCACGCACACACAGCGACAGAGAGCACAGAGTGAATTGAATAAGATGGGATCATATCTTAAAAGAAATTATGATAAATAGTGAGAGAGAAATGTATTGGGAGGAGAGAGGGTGAAATGGAATGGGGTAAATTATCTCTCATAGAAGAGGCAGGCAGGAGACTTTTTAGTGGAGGGAAAAAGAGGAGAGCTGAGAGAAAAACATGAAGTTTGCTCTCATCACATTCGACTAAAGGAAGGAATAAAATGCACACTCATTTTGGTATGAAAACCTATCTTACAATACAGGAAAGTGGGGGAGAAGGAGATAAGCAGGGTGGGGGGGATGATGGAAGGAAGGGCAATGGGAGGAGGGAGCAATTTGAAGTCAACACTCTTGGGGAGGGTCAGGATCAAAAGAGAGAATAGAAACAATGGGGGGCAGGATAGGATGGAGGGAAATACAGTTAGTCTTATACAATATGACTATTATCGAAGTCATTTGCAAAACTCCACAGATATGGCCTATATTGAATTGCCTGCCTTCCCAAAGGGAATAGGTAGGGAGGGAGGGATGGAGAGAATTTGGAACTCAAAGTTTTAGGAACAACTGTTGAGTATTGTTCTTGCTACTAGGAAATAAAAAATACGATTAATGGAGAATAGAAAGTTATCTGGCCCTACAGGACAAAAGAGAAGATGGGGACAAGGGGAGGGAGGGATGATAGAAGAGAGGGCAGATTGGTGATAGGGGAAATTAGAATGCTTGGTGTATAGGGATGGGGGAGGGGACAAGTGGGGAGAAAATTTGGAACCCAAAATTTTGTGAAAATGAATGTAAACAGTTAAGTAAATAAATTTATATAAAAATAAATAAATAAGAGGCAGTCATCATGAAAGAGTAACTTAACAATTAGGAAGCATAAATTCAAGCTTTACTTCTAATATGTATATATCCTTATGTTCATATCTCCATTTAAGTCTTCAGCAGATTATAAGCACTTTGAGAACATAGAATATTTCATCATGGACCTATAACATTGGAAGAAATTAATGAATACTCCTTTATTTGAAATAAATAGCATAATGCCCAGATAAAGATTGATTTTTTTTAATGCATGGATAGGTTTTTTAAATATTTTTTGTTCATCGATCCCATTGTTTAAATTGTTTTGGAGTCAGAAAATGTTACACAGCCTCATATATGAAATCCATAGTTAAATGGGAAAGATTGGTTTTTCCATGCTGATTGGGTGGAGGAAGAAATTGGAGAAAAATGCAATTGATTTAAAAAATCATTTTATTTTTTGGATAAATGAAAAGTCAAATATCTTAAACTGGTAGAGCTTTATTGAAAGAAATCCATTTGAATTGTGTGGCTTAGGAGCAATACAAATGCAGTGCCATCACCTCACACTCTGCTACATTTTAGAGGAGAGATTAAAATTTGCTAAATTAGGCACTTATTAGCTAAAGAAACATATCTTTAATAATAGAATTCCAACAGGATGAAATATCCCAATGATCCTCAGATTTCATGTCATGTGAGTGGCTACCCATTTCATCAGTGCATGAATGCAGGTGACTTGGTTAATCTAAGTAACCAAGATGGTTTATATACTCAACAGAACCACTGAAGAACTATTCTAACAAGAGTTTTGAGCCTAATCTTACATCCATTGTCACCAATCTGAAATGATTTCAACAACAAAGAACCTTAAATGTTGATGACCACTTGTTATATATGATACATCATAAACAATGAAATTTGAGGCTCAGATTCAATTCAGTTGTGATTCTGTCTAGTTGAGATTTCATCTAACCCACTTGTCAATATAAATAACACAAATAGTTAGGCTCTTTAAGAGTCAACCCAATACGGCAACCTTTAATAAGCTTTGTTTTACTTTGGCTGAAAGAAGTTGAATTCATTTGACAGGACCCAGATTTTCAGTATTTTGGGGTCCCAAGCACCCCAACCTCAACATTATGGTTACCTGACCTCATTGTATGGTACCCAGACCTCATCAATCCCTTATTTTTTCTCTTGTGAAAAACTGAAACTATCTTAGATTGACACTGAAGAGTAAAGTTTTAAAATCTATCTGGAAAGAACTGGAGACAGAGAATTGAGAGAAGACAGGAGAGCACCAGGGGTGGTCATAGCAGATGGAAGGCATTTTCTAGGAGAATGGCTCTAAGTCTTGTCATGTCTAGAGTTTTGTTTACTTGACTCTCTTATCCACTTTAAGAAAATGAGCATATCTATACCTACTTGCCAAAGGCTTTGGTTCCCAGTGAACCAAGTCTGTTCCTTTTTCTTCCTTGTTATTATCAATATGTGGTTAAGCCCAGGTTACTGCTAAATGTTTCTTTCATCCTCTAAAACTTTTCTCAGTTGTTCGCAATTAAATACTAGCTCTAGATAAAAATTATTGAAAATTTCAAAAAAATGAATAAAATTTGAGATGCAGTCGATGTCCAGAAAGACGTCTGCTGATAATATATGTATACATACATACGTACATGTAAACATTTTAAGCATATATACACTTATGATACACACATGGGCAAATATATATGTATATATATACTCACACAAATTTTATACCTATATGCATATACTATGTGCATGTGTATGCATGCACATGTACATATCTTACTTACCTTTCCCCATCAAAAATTTTGGGGAATAATGGAGAAAATCTTAGTATCACTCTCTTAATTTAAAGTACTATAACCTAAGTAAAATTAGTAAAGACTAGTGTGATTCAGTGGTAATAGTATGGAAAAAATAACATTATTTCCGTTGTTAATGTTCTTTTCTACCCCCCTCATATCCTTCTCTTCTAATATAGTAGGGAATGCTTAGATACTATTCATACCTATTCGCAGGATAGCTGTATAACCCAGGACTCAGTGGACAGTTTCAGATTCTAATACCACCCTCACCATCTCTTACCACCCCCCCCCACAAAAACTCTACCAGACACTTGTTTTTCCATTCCTGAATGTTTACTTTTTTATTCTCTCTCTTCTACATGAAAAGCAATCACTCATTTGCCCAGTTAATCCTCAGAATCTCCTCATTGTAGGTAGTTTCCCCTTCTCAATATAAAGGTATATTATTCAGTTGAAAGCAGTCTGAAAGGCTTTAAAGCACAGAGTAGAATGTAGTTATGGCATTTAAACAGTTATGAAAAAATTACGAATGCTTGAGCCAATCAAAAAGTCCTATTTCCCAATCCTCTCTATATTCAATGAAAGCTTACATTCAGTGAGTCTGATGTAACCCGTCCAAATGCATGTATCCCTACCTCTAGAGGGGCCAACCCCAGGCCTGAAATGGCTTGATTCCTCATCATTGCTCATTTCATACTGTGAGCCATCTCTCTGGATTTGGCTTAATAGTTTACATTTGCATCCATATAATAGATATAATTCACAAGAAGTAAAGGACTTTCAAGTAATATTTTGTCTTGAGATGTAATTTAAAATATGCGTGATCAAAAAAACTTTCTGAAATATTTAAGTCAATACACATAAAAATTTCACTTTGTGCTGTTGATTAATGGGGAGAGACTATTCTGTTTCCTTTAAAGTATGGTCCAATTCTATTCCTTCCTCTCTACCCCATGGAATTTCTACTAATTCCTGGGTATCCCTTGGTAGCAAAGAGAAGGGAAATTACAAGTGACTGCTTAGCAGTCAGAAAAATAAACAAAAACGATTTAGTAATCTATTAGGACAAGGAGCTAAGTAACAGAAAAAAATGGGAGGAAAAAATATAGTGCATAAGTAGAAGAAGATGAAAGCGAAGGAAAAAATGAGTAAAAGGAGCCAGGAGAGGAGAAGAGAAGGTAAGGACAAGACAGGGAAGGAAAGAGTAATTAAAGAGATAAACTATATACATGGTATATACATGGTATAAACTATATACATGGTATAGCAAAAATAGTTTTCTGAGGTAAGCTAGAACTACTCATCATATTTGAATTTACAAAAGGATATAATGAAAACAAGGTCCCACTCTTTCTTGTCATTTTAAAAAGAAAAAAAAAGTAATTCAGCAAAACAAAATGCTTTGAATCCTTGAAACATATAACAAAAATCACTGTTTGATGACTTAAGGTAATAAATATTAAAATATAAATATAGATTTATCTATTCACCAAAGATGTTGGTCATTCTGCTGAAGGATATCCAGAACAGATACCACACTAATATAGGATTTCCTGTAGATGGTGAGGTCCTTCAAAAGTTCCTGTTCATAGATAACATTATATTCACTGCATAAACCATAGAAGACTGCAAAAGATTTGAAGCTGGTTAAGAGATTGGCTCAAGCATGTACATAGGAAAAACAAAATCATTCATAAATACTATTGCTCTGATGGTGACATGAAGTTTAGACGGCCAACCCATAGATCTCATCTATCAGTGTAAACTGACGTTATAAATGTATAATAATTTGGCACCAGAATTAAGAAAAGCAAGCTTGATTCTTCAAAATAATAATGATAGTAATAATAGAGGTAGTAATGATAATCTTTGTATAGTAATTTAAGCTTTGTAAACTATATTTCAAATATTAACTCATTTTATCAGCACATCAACCCTGGGAGGTATGTGCTATTATTTCTCCCATTTTATAGGTGAGAAAACTGAGGAAAAAGAGGTTAAGTGACATCACATAAGATCATGCAACTAGTACCTAAGGCCTGATTTGAACTCAGATCCTTAATGTGAATCTAGGCTCTGTTTGGGCAGTTAGAGTGTTGAGTAGAGTGTCAGGCCTGGAGTCAGGAAGACTCCTGTCCTTGGGTACAATAATATAATAACACTTACTAGATGTGTGACCCTGGGCAAGTCACTTAACCCTATCTGTCTCAAAACCTCATCAGTAAAATGGACTGGAGAAAGGAATGGCAAATCACTCAAGTAACTTTGCCAAGAAAGGGTCAAATGGATATGACTGAACAATAACAGGCTCTACTTATTATGTCACCTAGCTTTTAAAAATCTTTGCAGGAAATTTCAGAATTGGGTTAGTGAACCTAGACTTTGCCTTGAAACGAAGGCTCATTGTTTTGATGCTAATACTTCCAGTTGATTGTATGACTGTGACATGGAACATTTTAGTCCCAGGGGAATGGAGGACTTCAGTGTTTGCCTCTGAGTGGAAAGTGTGCTAACTCTGGAGTCATGAGACATGAGCTGAAGCCCCACCTCTGCTGTCCGCTAATCTCTTTGACCTTGGGTGAGTCCCTAAGAGGCAGCTGGTAGCAGAGTGGATAAAGTCATGGACCTAGAGTCAGGAAAACTAGAGATCAAATCAAGCAGTAGGCACTGGCTGTATGATCATGTGTGATTTCATTTAACCTCTGATCTCCTCAAGTTCCTCACCTAGCTGTGTGACTCTGAGTCAATCACTCAATATCTGTTGCTTCAGTTTCATCAGCTGTAAAATGGGGGAAACAATAGCACCTACCTTTCAGGGTTGTTGTAAGGATTAAATGAGATATTTGTAAAGTTTTTTAGCACAGTGCCTGGCACATGGGAGGTTCTATATAATTGCTTATATACTTCCTTCCCTCATCCCATGTAGAACTCTTCCACCCAACCTCAGTTTATTCTTTTGTGAAATGACTAGATTACTCCCCGAAGTCTTTTCCAGTTCTGGGTCTCTGATGATTGCAAGAATTTAAAACATCATGAGGAGGTCAGTGATCAAGCCTGACATATACTGTCTAATACACAAAGAACTTTGAAGAGGTAAAATGATAGATACCATCAGGAAAACATGATTGAAAAAGACTCACTTTTGTAGGTAAAAGATAATATTTGGATACCAAAAGAGTCCATTGAGAAATTTTAAAAAATCGATATACAACTGGAAGTTTAAATTGATGGGTTTAGAGTCAAAATACACAGGTTCATAGGTGGATTTGGCCTCTTCTTGGTAAATTGTGTGTTCTTAAGAATTTCATGAAATCTCTCTGGACCTTGTATTCCCTACATTTGCAAGAAGTGATTGATCAAGATGACTTATAATGATTCCTTCCAGATTTGAATTTATGATCATTTTGCCTCCATTTATCCTTTTACACATGACTTAGATGACATTTTAAAGTGCTGTCCCACCTACTAGCAAATATATTCCAGAAGGGTTTGAACTATAGTTTTAAAGAGATAAAATAACTATGGCTACATTGACTGTTTTGATAACGTTTGCTCTTTGTCATCCAAAAGTCTGCACCATTCAGTAGGCATCTCATTGAAACACTGAAAACATGAAACAGAAACTTTCTCTTGTCTCCAGTGCTAAGTGGATGAATCAAAGATAACTTTTTGAGTGGTCAGTATGTGCCAGAAACTGTGCTCAATGCTTGTTACACAAATGCTCAAATCAAGACAATCCCTTTTCTCAAGAACCTTAGCTTCCAATAATCAGAAGATACTACATATAGGAGAGTGGGATCCAAGATGTGGGAGGAAACATTTTTGTCTGGAAAGTCACAGAAAAGATGAGTGAGCAGTAGAGCTTATATTTTTTAGGAATGGTTTTATTGACTGGATTACTTGACCCAGAGTACATGTGGAAAATAAAGGATGAAAAATCCACAAAATATATATATATATATGCATGGTGCCATGGGATGACCAAGGCCATTGGTATGTTACCAATGTTCAACTACAATATGTATGACTGTGAGATTTCAGTATGGTAATTATTTTGCATATTATATGTTTGCTTATCTCTGTGCATCTTATTTCTCCTCAATAGAATGGAAACCTCTTTAAAATAGGGATCTACTTTCATTCATCTCTCTGTATGTTCTACACGAAACAGAAACTGACATATGGTAGGTGCTTAATAAATGGTTGTCAAACTAATGAGTTGAATTGAAATATAGTCACAAAAAGGGGGGATTTTGAAATGCTATAGAATTTGAAGGCACAGAAAGTCATAAGTACGTTGGAAATTGTAAATACCAATTCTCAGTAAGATAAAGCCATCTTCAATTAGATTTCATCATGCACACTGGGGATATTTCTTCATTTAAAGTTATTGGCTTTCCCCAGTCTGATTTCTTTCCTGCAATTCTTGGTCTATTAAGTTACCATTTTAATAATGTTTATGGCGTCAGAGTCTATTTTTTGTTTAGCATTTAGATAGTGCCATAAACTTGAGAAGTACTTTAGCATCTTTTATTGGTTAATATAGTGCCTATTATGGTTTCATTTATTTTCAAGGAAGATGATTGGGAAACTTATTTCCATAAATTATGAAATCTTTTTATTCTGTTAGTGATGGCAGATCCTTATGAAACCTGACTTTGAGTATGCCTTTTGAGTCTCTCATGATATCCTTCTGTAACTAATTCTACCATAGAACAAAATTTAATCACTTACCAATTTGTATAATTAATATGGACATTGGCCAGGTCTAAACAAAACTGTGGAACTGATGCAAGGAGAGATCAGTACCATTTCCATGGTGACATAAGCAGTCAGAAGCCTGGGGCTTCTGCTTGAAATAATTTCTTTATCTTTTTCCTATTGAATCAAACCAGCAAATCTATATTGAAAATGGATTTTGCTCAGCATTCTACTCTATGCTACCAAATACAGAAAATATACAAGTCACTTCCTAAAGAAGCCAAGGATAAAAGTTTATGATTTTGTGATAAAAATGAATCCACAGCTATCTATCAAATTCCTGCTATGTGCTAGGTACCAAAGCTTTATGGGAACAAAGACAAAAATGAAAATTTTCTGCTCATAAACAGATTATATATGGGGTGGTGTTTAGTAGCTGGGGGCATGCAGAAAAACAGCATATGGAAAGTTGAGTTTTAACTGAGTTTTGAAGAAATCTACGTATTCTAAGAGGCAGAGTCAAGGAGGTAGTATATTCCAGACATGGACAAAGTCTGAAAAGGTACATACAGCTCTGTGAGATAAAATGAAGTATATGAGAAAAAGCAAGAAAGTAAGTTATTCTGGCAAAGGTCAGAAAAAGAGGTATAAATCAGGGGAAGAAGGAGGAAGCAGCAGTTGGTACAAATTATAAGGTGCTAAAATTCAAATTAGGGTGACCCAGAAACTTCTTTCTGGGGAACTCCCCACCAATGAAACCGTAGGTCCTATTTCTCTCATTCCCTGAAAATAAGTATATAAATATGAGCTTGGATTGAAGAGGGGAGGGTAGATTTCTGAATACATGACTAGGTGCATGAGAGAGGTATCTCTGGAGAGGAAGCTGGTAGTGAAGTGTATATTGAATACTGGTAATGAAGTCAGACAAACTTGAGTTCAGATCTGGACATAGATACTTACTGAATATCCGACCACGCACAAGGTAGGTAATCTCTGTTGCTCTTACTTTCCTCAACTATAAAATAGGAGTAAACATAATACCTTTTCCCAGGGTTGTTAAAAGTATCAAATTAGATAACCTTTTTTAAAACAAACATTTTTAAAGCACTTAACACAGTGCTTGACAAATAATACGTATTGTGTATTCCCTTCTCCTTTCGCTTCTAAATATGGGGGTGATGTGAGTTAAAGTCCAGAGATGGAAATGAGCATGACATCTTTATGAGGCAATGACAAGTTTTGCTGTTAGGACTAATATTTTGTAGGATCATAGACTTGCAGTTAGAAGGACTCTCTAATTATTTATTCAGTATTTTTATTTTACATTTGATGAAAATAAGATTGAAGGAGATATACTACCTCAGGTTCACAGAGGGTGCAAATATTTATTGTGTTTGTCCTTTGTTGCCGAAGATCATGCCATCAGAGAAATGATGACATGACTTGCACTTGACTTTGTTTTGAGTGGGAAAGGGCTATGCAGGTCACCAGTTTCACTTCTCCTCCAGAGCCATCTGAATTCAGGGACCTGATATTCCTCAGGATGACTGGAGATGACCCAGGATTCAGTGGGAGGCCTTGGGCCCTTTAGGCCGAGGTCTTTGCAGGTACTCACTTAAGATGAGGCAACACCCATTCATTGAATAGGCCTGTTTAAGAAGTAGCCAGGGCATCGCCCCTTTAATGAGGTCAAGAAAAAGAAAGACATCAGCCTGGGTGGGAACCAGCAACACTTACTATTGATAATCACTCTAAAGTTAGGGGGGATCAGAGGAGCCCTTAGTCAGGGGCCCACTGGAGTCCCAGTTTCAGAGTGCAGTAGATTTAAGGTTTTAGGACAGGACAGGACAGGAGCCAGTAAAACCCAAGTCAGCTGGGCATCTTTTGACCATCCAAATTTACCTTCCTTTGGAGAGGAGAAGAAAGGGTAGGGGGAGGCAATTCCCCTCTCTTGTAAATGTTTAAGACTTTAATTGGAACCCATGTCTCCTTAATTCTATGTCCAACATCCCTTCACTACATCAAGCTTACTTTGGGGATTTAAGTTGAGAAAGACATCATTACACTCCCCACTAAATGATCAAATCAGGCTGCTTATTAGGCAAAGGATACAAGATAGGAACACATGCCAATCTGCCATGATATTAAGTCTTATCCTAGGATTCCTTGATTTTTAATACATGGCAGTAGAGATGTCCACAGAGCATTGACAACTAGAATTTCATCAGATCATCTCACATAGCTCAGGGCCAGTTCTCTATATTGAAGTGAATACAAGGTGGGAGATTTCATATAATTTCAACAACACAAATCAGCAATGAACAGGAATCTTATGCCACTGGTTAATAAAGATAGAAGTTCAGAAGAAAAATGAAAATATATCCGAGTTGGGTGCTTGTTGTCCTTCATTTTGAAGAGGACAAAAATGACATTCCTATGCTAGAGTCAAGTTTCAGTGGGTCTGACTGTGGCTGACCCATATGAGTTTGGAAGGCTGTACCACAGGCCAGGCATAGATAGTCTGTGTGAGCATTTGGGGTGGATACTCTAAACTTGTGCATACTGTGCCTCCTCTGAATTATCTCAATTCTGCTTTGCTCATAAAGCACAGCACCTACTCTGACGTGGGCACACCATGCTAAGAAATCCTGCGCCAATGTCTCCCATGTCACAAAATTAATTCCAAAGTACTTAAGAGAGACCTTGACAGTGTCCTCGTCTCTTTCTTTTTGACCACCATGAGAACACTTGCCCTGTGTGAGTTCTCCATAAACAGTTTTTTTTTGTTTTGTTTTGTTTTTGGCAAGCGTACATTTTGCATTCGACCAATGGGACCAACCCATCAGAGTTGGCTCTCTGAAGCAGAGTGCAAATGCTTGGCAGTGTAGTTGGAGTAAGGACCTCAGTGTCTATTACCTTATCCAGCCAGGTGATCTTCAGAATCTTCCTTGATTCTGTCCTGACACTGGACTGTGATGACTATGAAGGTATAGAAGATGGAGATAAGTATGCTGATTCACAAACATTATTTTGTGAATTGGCAGTCCTGGTGTCCCCAAGTGACAGTATGTAAAGTGATGAAGCAGTGATATTCTGTTGAAAATAAATCTTGTAATCCTTTATAGATCATGCAAATTAACTTATCTTAAAGAAAACATACTTGAATATTGTGGAAAATGCATGTTGGAGAGAAGTGAAATATATATTTGGAGAACAAACAATAGCTAGTCTTTAATGATCAACCTTCGTACAAAGGAAAAGAATCACTGGTTAAGGATGTTTGAGTGTTTGAGGCACAGATATTCATAAAAATGTTATTACCAAGTGGTAAAAAATTCAGAAACATATTTTAAATGTATAAAAATGTTTTGCTGATTCTTTTAAGTATCATGACTATTTTCAAATGACATCTTAAGTAAATTGAGACATATACTGCCTCTGACACCACATACTTCATTTTCCACTTCTATGTCATGAACTCTTTAACAATGGGAAGGACTGCATTTCTTTATAATTACTCTGAAGTCTGTAGTGATAGTAATTCCAATGTCTTTAAATGCTGTATTCTTTTATACTATTGTGGTCATTGTATCTATTTTTCTTCAAGGCCTCTCTTCATAAGTTCATATAAGTTTTCGCATGTTGGACTGAATTTCTCATATTTATCGCTCCTTATTGTGCATTAATATTCTATCATGTATCATATACTGCTGTTTATTTAACTAAGCACTCACCTGCCCTACTTCATTCCATTATCTTGTTTTCCATTTTCCTTTCTTTCCTCCTTCCTTCCTTTGTCCTTCCCTCCCTCCTTCCCTCTTTCACCCTCTCTCTCTGTCTCTGTGTCTGTCTGTCTGTCTGTCTGTCTGTCTCTCTCTCTCTCTCTCTCTCTCTCTCTCTCTGGTGAGGCAATTAAACTGAGGTAAGTGGCTTAACCAGGGTTGCACAACAAGTAAGTGTCAAGTGTCTGAGGTCTGATTTGAACTCTGGTCCCCTTGGCTCTAAGGCCAGTGTTTTGCCCACTGTGCCACCTTGTTACCCCCTCCATTGATTTTCATTTCAGCACCCTAAGCACAATTTGAATGAGAAATTGTGGAAATCAAAGAAGAAAATGATCATCACTTGAATAGAATAATTTGAATTAACCTGAATGGATATTGCATGTATTGCCCCAATTGTCAGAGTATGTCATATATATTTATAACAAATGTTATTTTGTCATGGGATTATGGATAATATTTAGACATCCACACACCACTGACATTTCTTATAGCTTGAATTTAATTCAATATTCCAATTCATTGTCTTACAGTGGTATATCACTAGGAAAAGTCATAATACATAGATGCAAACATGAAACAGATTTAATTATCATTGTAGGAAAACTTCCTTCATTTACTAAGAAGGAAAATCAGGTCAATAATTCATGGTCACATTATTGGTACAGCGCTGGAATTCAAACTCATGTCAAATTAAATCAAAGAATCTCAACTCGAGAGCTAGAAGAGTATTTCAAGGTTATGCCCCTTAATTTTAAAGTTAAAGAAACTAAGGCCAATAGAGCTGAAATGACTTGCCCACGATCATATATGTAATAAATGTAAGAGCCAGGATTTAAACCCAAATCCTTTTTGGGTCTTAGTAATGAATTGTGTGATGTTGCAGGCACATAATAGGGCTTTTCTTCATCGAAGAAGGAGATGTGCTCTATGACTGAAGCAAAACTGTAGTAGCTCAGAAGAGATTTGAGACGCACATATTTAAAGCCATCTCCATTCCAAATGTTCGTGTGTACTGTCTGTGACCAACATATATATATATATGTAGTTGTCCTTCATTTTTTGAGGAACACCAGTGACATCACAGGGTGATGTCTTGACTTAGCAGTAAATTGGGTTTGGAATATGAATGCTGGCACGCAATCTCCTGCTTGTTGAGTTGTTAAAAACCTGTCAGCTACCATCCACTCTATATTGGAAAGCTGGTTAAATTTGAAATGGGAATCATATGAGTTTAAAACTGGCCTCTGATGCTGATTTACCATGTGTCCACAAGCTACATATTCTTTATGAACCTCAATTTCCTCATCTGTAATCTTGAGATTATTGTACCTACCTTGCAATATTATTGGGAAGTGAAAATGAAATAGCATATTCAAACTGTTACATAAATATTAGCTGCCATCATTTGTGTTTAATATAGTGTATTAAATATCACATGCTATATGGGTTCTAACTATCAGGCTCCTAAAGGTTGTGAAGTAATGTGATGTGGTGGACAGGCATACTGGTCTAGAAACCGGGAGACCTAGGTTCTAATTCTGATGACTTCCCACTCTCTCTGATTTAAAAAAAAGTTATTTAAGCTCCATGACTTTACATAGAATTATTAAATTGAATTGAATTTATTGTATTGATAAATTAACTGGATAAAAATGAATACATATGTAAGCAAATAAATAAATTGGATTGAATTGAATCTAAAATAAGTGGGTTCAACAACGTGACTGACCATTCATTGGTCCTCTGCTCAGCTCTGTTATTCCGTATTGGCTTCTACGGTTGGATTTTAAGATGTCAGCAAACACTAACAACTCCTCACTCTGCCATTATTTAATAACCAGTCTTCATAATTTCCTTCCAAAAGAAACAAAACATTTTAGCAATTTTGTTTTCTGATATAAACTAGGTGGAGTGGAACAAAAAAGAGGGGAATATTCCACCTTAATAAATGACTTATTTTCCTGAAAAGACAACAAATCAGTTCTAATTACTGATTATGTCAATTATGTGTTTCTTTAATCTTCTGGATTGCATTACAAGCTCAGTTTTCTTTTAAAATCAGATTGCCATTTTGCTTATTGAGATATGACTAATTTGGAGACATAAAATTAGCAGATCTTAGAGCTAGTAGGAAACATCAAGATCTTCTAATTGTAATAATAACCACTGACACTGATATAGGGCTGTGAAACATAATCTAATCAATGCTTCACAAAATGTGGTATGGGTACTATATGTTTCTTTGTCACCATTTTACAGCTGTGGAAATGGAGATTCAGAGGGGTCAAGTGACTTGCTTATGTCTACACAGTTAGTGGACAGAATGTTAGACTGAAAGTCAGGAAGATCTGAGTTCAAATCCACCCTTAGAAACTTATCTGCTGTGTGATTCTTCACAGGTTACTTGAGCTCTATCCACCTCAGATTACTTAATTGCAAATAGGAGTAATAATAGTATCTACCTCGCAGGGTTGTTGTGAAGATCAACATGAAATAATATTTCTAAGATTCTAATGACCTGAGATATAGTCATCCCTCAACAAATGTGTATTCTCTCTCAAAATAACAAAGGCAGGTTTTAAACTTTAGTTTACCTGATTCCAGGTTCATCACTGTATTTACTATACCAAAAGTCAAAACTGGTAAAGGTCCAATAATGAATGTATCTTACAAAATGATTTACTATAGGCAAGGATTCAGAATATAGTTGATGTATGTTAGACACAATTCAGTGTTGTGTCATTACTGAAATACTGAAAGGATATCAATGGAAGACAATTCTATTATGGAATGATCTTGTGGCATGATCCCAGAGGTTAGGAACAGAATAGAGCTGGAATGTGTTTACTTGAAAGCTGAATTTTTGTAAACAATGGGCAGGGAGAACAGCCAATTTAATATGAATTCTAGGAACAACCTTCTCATTTGACATCTAACTATATACAGAAAACAAGGAAATGTCTCATTCACATCATCAGGCCAGAGTCAGATTACAACAGTATAATGACATTGCAATTAAGATTGTTATGGATACTTGGAATCTTCCACCATCATAGCTGATGACCGCTTCAATGGAAAAATCTCCTCTTTTCCATAACATCCCACTCTGAGAATCCTAATCAATTCAGCATAACCATATACTTCTGAAAAGGACATGTCAATTAAATGCCTCCCAATCTTTGTGACATGCTAAGCCATACATAACTGTTCTCTGGCTATCATTCCCCTATAAGGGTTTGCTTCTGCATTAGAATATAAACTTTTTGAGGGCAGGTATTACCTCATTTGTTTTTATTTGTAATCTCAAGGTGTTATCACAGTGGTTGACATATAGTAATTGCTTAAGAGGAAATTTTTATTCATTAATTCATTCATGTATTTGGCATCTCTGGATATATTTTCACTATGGTGTGATTCCTTTGATTGGATGAACTATAAAAATCTGAAGAGTATATATATATTCCTTGAAGAGAGGACAAAGCAAAAGAAAGAAAATCTTATGTGTTAAAGTGACAAAGAAAATTTTAGTGTTTCAAAAACTCAAGGATCTGAGGTTTAATCAATGTGTGTCTTTCCTTCTGACTTAATAGATTGTCTGTGAAAGCTGTTGAGGCCAGGCATTTCATGACTCTAGTCAACCTGATAAAGTAAAAAGATTGTCTAGGAAGTAAGGGGAATTCAATGATATTGGATCATATAGATTTGTAATGTACAATGTCTGAACAACTTTGAGTTATTCTAATATAAATTTCATATCATATCTGCCCAGCCATCGAAACATCCACCCATCCACTCAAGCAACTTCACCATCTATTTTTATTTCTTTGTTTTGTTTTGTTTTGTTTTTACTCATCCCCATTAAGATCTATTCCAACACTGAAATGCTATGATTCTGTGGCTAAGATCAGGTGATTGTAAGACTTGGTGATACATAAGGTTCAAAGCCAAATAAATTCCCTCTAATGTCAGGTATCTTTGGTTTCAATTCCCTGTTAATCATTTTATCCTTTAGAGACCAATCTGAAAATCATTCCCTATAATAAAATATGAGCTGAGTAATTCTGTCTCCTGTGCACCATCCCTCTTCATCATTCTTTCCAACCTGCACAGCTGTCATCCCTTCTTTGATCCTTCTTTTGACTCCAATATTGCTTTAAAGTGCTCATTACCTTCATTAGGCATTCATTAGTAGACATCTCATGAAATGCTCTTCTGTTCTTAACCTGATACAATTTTGAGATTTTGCTGTCATGTTTTTAGCATCTTTTATTTTTTGAAATCATCATTTACCTGACCTTACTTTAATTTGCTGTATACATGTTTTGAAATCAGTTGACTGATGAGTTCCCTGTGCACCCACGAGTCTCTTTATACAACTCCCCTCTTTACTGTCTCATCACACACATTGCTTTTGCTCATCAGAATGTTACTTTGCTTTCAGTTTGGAATCCAAAACAAATTAAGATGAATTTAAGAATCAGCATAAGGACAGCATAAAATATAAGCACCATTTAATGAAATATCATCGTTTCAACACAAAAAATGCATACTACTCACTGAAAACTTTAGAGTTTCTATTTTCTGTGATGCTCATATATGAAAAAATATAATAATGCAAACAAAATTGTACATATGTCACATTCATTTCTTTTTTTAATTTCAAATGCTATTTAATAGTGATTCAAATAACAAAAAATACTCGAGCATGATAACTTGGCCTCTCTTGCATGACACCCTTGTCCCTTAAGTTTAATTGAACAATTTCAACACAAACAATATTTCAACTGGAGATGATTTTCAGTTAATTGAGTTTATGTTATCCAAATATAATGACATTACATAGATACATCAAAGTACCATTGAGTAGTTTCTATGACATTTTCAAATATCTTATCTTCAGTATGCTACAGCAACTAAGTCCAAAGATGAGGTACATTGTTATAATAAATATTAACTATTTCTGAGGGAAAAAGAAAATCCCATTTGGATGTTCAGTTAAAGTAATTAATGATGAATTATAGTAATAGATTTCTACCTTTCTTCCTTGGTATGAAAATTGATATTCTTTGCATGACCATTGATTCCTTATTTTCCACTACTCAGTCTTATTAGTACTTTGTCTTGCCTTGACACTGAACTCATTTTTAGTGTGTTCCCCTCACAGTGACAAATTTTGCCAATTTCTAATAATCACAAAATGTCCAAAGAGGTTCTAAATTATTTCCTTTCATTGTTCCCTAGTGAGAATTTCAGTTAGGATTTGTGGCACCATCAAAACTTTTCCAGGGGTTTCGGAAGTCATGTACTTTTTGCCAATTTCCATTTTTTCTCTCCTCAGTAACCCACCATTCCCTTCTCTCCTACCATGATTATGTCCAAGGAAAAAAGTCATTTGCAAGAATTAAATGAGCTCATTCATGTTGTTATGGTTTTTGTTTTTTGTTTTTTTTGCTTTATCTTTCATTCTTCCTGTCTGTCAGGTTTGTAGCTTCAAAATTAGCCTCAATTCCTCCTCATTTAACTCAAAACATCTCACTTGTCAAATCTATTCTTTCAAGACACAGGCAGAGTCCTTAATAAATGCTTATCCATTGATTGATATTCACAATTCTGAGTAGTTCACAGGGATTAGCAAAAATCTTTCCTTTTCTTTGTTTGGGGGCCTAGGATTCTCAAGTCTTTACCAAACCCTGATACCACAGAGAAAATGTTAGATGAATGTTTTTCCAATCTTAAGATTTTTTTGAGTAGGTATGGTGAGAGGATTACCAAATGATTTATTTACATTGCACTTACTCATTAAATGGTTTTAAGGTTCATTTCATAGAATGGAAGTTGTAAAGACAATGTGTGTAGCATTACTGGACTTTCAACCAACAGTTCAATTCGATTCAATTGAATCAACATTTATTACATATTTACTCTGTAGTAGATGAAGTGCTAGGTGTTGAGATAGATAAAAAGGCAAAAATGCCTAACAACTCTCTTCCTTAAGAATATGATCTTTTGTTCAAATACCTGGATTCAGGTATTGATTCATTGTTGTTGATCATTTGTCAGGCATGTCCAGGTCCTCCTGACCCCATGGACCATAGCATGCTGCCCCTTTTATCCTGCATTATCTCTCAAAGTCTAATCCAAGTTCATTCATTGTTTCGGTGAGACTATCCATTTCATCTTCTGCCATCCCTTTCTCCTTTTGCCTTTAACCTCTTCCAACATTAGAGTCTTTTCCAATGAGTCCTATGTTCTCATTATGTGGCCAAAGTATTTAAGCTTCAGCTAAGTATTTGATTTTCCAGTGAATAGCCTGAGTTAATTTCTTTAAGAATTGACTTATTCGATCTCCTTGTGTTCCAAGGGACTTGCAAAATTCTTCTCCAGCAATACAATTTGAAAGTGTCAGTTTGGCAGTGCTCAGCTTTTCTATTTTCTTTTTCTCTTCAGGTTTGGCAATTTCTTTTTTAAAATTATATCTCATTTTCCCCCATTTACATGTCAAAGCAATATTCATCACTGATTTGTATAAGATTATGAGTTCCAAACCCTTCTTTCTTCCTCCCTAGCCTCTTTTCTTCCCAAAATGGCAGGCAACTCCATATAGGCTATACATGTGCTATCATGTATAACATACTTTCACACTAGCCACAGTCGTGAAAGAACAAATGGAGCAAAAGGAAAAAAAATAAAAATAAAATAAATGAAAAAATTATACCTCCATCTGTATTGAGTTCATTAGTTATTTATTTGGACATGGTTTCCTTCTCGAGTCCTTTGTATTTGTCTGGGAACACTGTGTTGCTGAGAAGAGTTGAGTCATTCATAGTTGATCATCTTACAATGTTGCTGATACTGTGTGCAATGTGTTGCTGGTTATATTTTCATACAAGTTCATACAAGTCTTTTCAGGTTTTTTTGAAATCTGCCTGCTCATCATTTCTTATTGTGCAATCATATTCCATTACATTAATATATCATGGCTGGTTCAGTCATTGCCCAATTGGTGGGCATCCCCTCGATTTCTGATACCCAAAATCCCACAAAGAGG
The DNA here is from genome assembly GCA_023548195.1 of Bettongia penicillata ogilbyi. Lineage (NCBI taxonomy): Eukaryota > Metazoa > Chordata > Mammalia > Diprotodontia > Potoroidae > Bettongia > Bettongia penicillata. The sequence continues at coordinate 100,068 of JAJHZJ010000898.1, read as the reverse complement.
GATGCTGTAAATATTTTTGAACTTGAAGTTATTTCTCCCTTTTTTATGATCTCTTTGGGATACAGACCTAGTAGTGGTATTGCTGGATAAAGGACATGTATAGTCTGGTTGCCCTTTGGATATAGCTGCAAATTGTTTTCCAGAATTGTTGGAACACTTCATCACTCCACCCACAGGGCTTTAGCATCCCATTTTTCCCACATTCTCTCCAAAATTTACCATTTACCTTTATTATTATATTAGCCAGTCTGATAGGTGTTAGGTGGTACCTCAGAGTTGTTTTAATTTATATTTTTCCAAACAAAAGTGATTTAGAACACTATTTTATATGCCTATAGAAAGCTTGGTTTTCTTCTTCTGCAATCTTTCTGTTCATATCCTTTGACCATTTAGCAAATGGGGAATGGTTTGTATTCTTATAAATTCAGTTCTCTCTATATATTTATCTCTATCTATCTATCTATCTATCTATCTATCTATCTATCTATCTATCTATCTATCTATCTATCTATCTATCTGTCTGTCTGTCTGTCTGTCTGTCTGTCTATCCATCTATTTGAGAAATGAGGTCTTTATCAGAGACACTGTAAAGATTGTTTCTCAGATTTCTGTTTTTCTTCTCATTTTGGTTGTTTGGTTTCATCTGTGCAAAAGTTTTTATATAAAAAATAGTATAATCAAAACTACCTATTTTACATTTAAAAACGCTCTTTACCTCTTATTTGTCCATGAACCTGTAGCTCACTTAGCTTCTCCTCTAAGAGTTTGCATATTATAACACTTGGTGCATATATGTATAATATTGATTTTGCTTCATTGTCATTTAAACCTTTAAGCAAGATGTAGTTTCCTTCCTTACCTCCTTTAATTAGATCTATTTTTGCTTTTCCTTTGTCTAAGATCAGGATTGTTACTCATGATTTTTTTTTTTCTTCAGCTGAAGTGTAATACATTTTTGCTCCAGCCCCTTACCTTTACTTTGTGTGTGTGTGTCTCTGCTTCAAGTGTGTTTCATGTAAACACATATTGTAGGATTCTAATTTTTGATCCATTCTATGTGACTCCATTTTATATGACAGTTTGTCCTATTCATACTCACAGTTATGATTATTAATGGTATTTCCATACATCCTATTTTTTCCTCCTGTGGCCTCTCTCTCTTTTCATTCTTTCCCTCCTTAACAGTGTTTCACTTCTGCCTACTGACTCCCCTGTCTGCCCTCTGTTCTGTCAGCTCACTTCCCAATGCCTGCTTTACTTAATCTCCTCCCCTCCTATTTTTCTGTTGATAAGATAGATTTCTATATTAAATTGATTGTGTGTATGAGTCTCTCTTTGAGTCAAAATTGATGAGAGTAAAGTTCAGACAATGTCCATTGCCAACATTCCTATCTTTCCTACTACTGTCTTAGGTTTTTTTATGCCACTTCATGTGAAGTAATTTACCCTCCTTCTATGTATATTCCTTATAGCTGTTAGTGGCGCAATTTTTAAGAATTATAAGTACCATCTTCCCATGTTAGGACATGGACAGTTCAGTTCCATTGAGTCTCTTCTTTTTTTATTCCTTTGTGGGCTTCTCTTGGTTCTTGATATTGGAGATAATAATTTTTTGGTTCATTTCTGGTCTCCTTATGAAAGCTTGAAATCCTATTTCATTGAATGACCTTTATTTTTCTTGAAATATTATGTTCATTTTGACTGGGCAGGTGATTTTGGATTAAAATCCTAGCTCTTTTGTCTTCCAGAATATCATCTTCTATGTACTCCAATCCTTTAATGTTGCAACTGCGAAGTCCTGCACATCCCTGATTATGCCTTCCCAATATGTGAATTGTTTCTTTATGGTAACTTGTAGTATTTTTCCCTTGACCAGTTAGTTCTGAATTTTGGCTCTAATATTCCTTGGATATTTTATTTTGGGATATCTTTCTTGAGATGATCAGTGGATTCTTTCAATGCTTATTTTGCCCTCTTGTTCCACGATATCTGGGCAGTTTTCCTTGATAATGTCTTTAATGATACTGTCCAGTTCTTCCTTTTGAATATGGCTTCCAGGTAATTCATTGATTCTGACACTGGATCTCTTGGATCCATATTCCAGGTCAATTGTTTTTCAAATGTGGTATTTTACATTTCTTCTGTTTTTTTTTTTCCCTTCTTTTGAATTTGATTGATTCTTGTTATCTGATAGATTCATTTGCTTCCTTTTGCCCAATTCTATCTTTTAAGACATTGCTTTCCTCAGTAAGCTTTTGTACTTCCTTATTCATTTGGCCAATTCTACTTTGTAGGCAGTTGTTTTCTTTTTCCAGGCTGTTGATTCTTTTGTCATAATTCTTTTGCATCACTCTCATTTCTTTTCCCAATTTTTCTTCTACCTCTCTTACATAATTTTTACACTTCTTTATGAACTCTTCCTTGAATTCTTTCTGGACTTGAAGCCTCTTCCCATTTTTATTTGGGATTTTTTCCATAGATGTCTTGGCATCATTGTACTCTTCTGAGTTTGAGTTTCTTGACTTTCCTTGTCACCATAGCTTTTTATGATCAGATTATTTTTTTTTTTTTGGTACTTTTTTGCTCATCTTTTTTTTGCCCTTTTCCTTTCTTTTAAATTGGAGCTTTTTCCCTGAGGGGAAGAGGCATACTGTTGGGTTTCTTGTGCCAGGGGCTGTAGACCCTGACTGTTTTTTTGGTGCTTACTGATGTTGTCCTGAGGTCCACAGGGGTCTCTCATGTCTGGTGTTGTGCTGAGGTTGCTAGTATGTTTCTGTATTTCTCCAAGGCTAAACTGAAGCACATGGAGGTCTGTCCTCTGGAGGCTGCCTGTTTGCCTCAGGTTACACTGTAGCATTGAAGTTGGTGATGATTCTTGGAGCATCTGTCTCCCTGACTATGCTGCAGCATGTGGAGAGTCTTGTTGTTTGCATTTTCTTGTTCCACCACATTGGGGCTCAAAATCTCCCACTGATCATCTGAGGAGGAGAATGCTGCTGACTTGCTAAAATGCTTCTTGTTTTGGATGGTGCTCTTATTTTACCTGAGTGAGAAAAACCTTTCCTGCCAATCTTCCAAGTTTCTTCCTATTTTAAAAGTATTTTATTTTTCCCCAGTTACATGGGGAAAACAATTTTTATTTTTTTTAACACTTGGACTTGCAAATTCTCTTCCTTTCTCCTATATATGTGTAGTTGTGCAAAACATATCCACAATTGTTATGTTGTGAAAGAAAACATGGACAAGAAAAAGACTCAAAGCACAATGTTAAAAAACTGTTCTTTAATCTGCATTCAGAAACCATCATTTCTTTCTCTGGGGATGGGTAACATTTTTCATCTTAAGTCCTTCAGAGTTGTCTTGTATTGTTGTATTTATGAGGAAATTTAAATCAGTCGTAGATGATTACCTTACAATACTGCTGTTACTTTGTACACAGTACATTTTATTTTGCATCATTCCATACAAAACTTTTCAGGTTTTTCTGAGAGCATCTTGCTCATCATTTCTTATAGTACAATAATATTCCATCATAATCACACAACACAACTTGTTCAGCCATTTCCCAGTTGATGGGCTTCCCCTCAACTTCTAATTCTTTATCCCCAGAAAAGAGCTGTATAAAATGTTTTTGTATGGATAGGTCCTTTTCCTTTCTCTTTTTAGATACAGAACTAGTGATAGTATTGCTAGCTCAAAGGTTTTATAGGCCTTTGAATATAATTTCAAATTGCTCTAGAGAATGATTGAATCAGTTCACAACTCTACCAAAAGTACATTAAAGTCTCATTTTCTCCACATCCCCTTCAACATTTGCCATTTACTTTTTCTATCCTGCTAGTCAATCAGTAGGCATGAGGTAGTAACTCAGAATTATTTTAATTAGCATTTCTCTAATCAATAGTGAGTTAGAGTATTTTTTACATATCTATAGTTTTGATTACTTCATCTGAAAACTCATCCTATCTTTTGATCATTTATCAATTGAAGAATGACTCCTATTTTTCTATAAATTTGACTCAGTTCTCTATATGTTTGAGAAATGAAGCCTTTATTAAAAAAATCTTCCTTCAAATTTTTTTCATAGTTACTATTGTTAACTGTATTTCTCTCCATCCTATTCCTCTCATGTTCCTGGGTTCTTGGGCTAAAAGACTGCTTTATTTATTTTTTGCTGATTCTACTGTTCTGGATTTGGTTTGGGGTCATAATTTATGATTTCTTGGAGGTGAATTTGGGAGAGTTTCAGATGATTTAGTGCTTACTCCACCATCTTAGCTCTGGGAAGTCCTTAACTTTTTTGTACTCCAATTGTCACAACCAAACATTGCTGCAGAAACATTAACAGCAAGAACATAACTTTCCTTAAACCTTTATCATCAAGGCAACATCTCTTCTGTTTTAGTAGTACTCCATCCAGATTTGGAAAAGTTTTCTTTCCAAGGGGCAAATATCCTTTATTTTCATGGCTGCAGTCAAGTCTGAAATGATTCTGAAGTCAAAAACATAAAATCTATTATTGTTTGAATTTCTTTTCCTTTATGTGTGAGAAAGTGATGGAAATAGTTGCCAAGATGTTAGTTTTGCTTTTTTTATGATAAGTTATAAGCAGACTTTAGACTCTCCTCTTTTACCTTCATTAAGAAGGTTCTTAATTCCTCTCCTCTTTCCACCATCAGAGTAGTATTGTCTGCATATCTGGCATTGTTAATATCTCTCCTGGCAATCTTAATTCTTGTTTTTGATTCATCCTGCTTGGCATTTCACATTATGTATATATGTTAATTAAATATATTTATTTTCATGTAAGTTGAGTAAATAAGTTAACCGTACACAGCCTTGGTGTACTCCTTTTCCAATTGTAAACCAATCAATTGTTACTGGTTTGTTTCTAATTATTGCTTCTTGGCCCTCATAAAGGCTGCTCAGGAGACAAGAGAAATGATCTGGTACTATCATCTCTTTAAGCACTTGCCACATTTTGTTATGATCCACCCAGTCAAAAGGTTTAGTATAATCTATTAAGCAGAAGCAAATGCTTTTCCCTCTGTAATTCTCTTGCTTTATCCATAATCCAGCAAATATTGGCAATTTGGTCTCCAGTTCCTTTGCCTATTCAAAAACCAGCCTACTTTTTTGGTAATTCTTAGTTCACGTATTGCTGAAGTACAACTTGCTGAATTTTAAATGCACTCTTCCTGGCATGTGCAATGACCACAATTCTTCGGTAATTTGAACATTCCTTGGCATTGCCATTATTCATGATTGGGAGAGAAATTTATCTTTTCCAATTAAGTGACCAATAGTGTATTTTCCAAATTTGATGGCATATTGAGTGTAGCTCTTAAAAAAAGCTTCACTGGAATTTTATCACTTCTAGTAACCTTATTGTTAACAGTGCTTCCTAGGGCTTATTTGATTTCACCTTCCAGAATGTCTGGCAGTAGATCAGTAACAACACCATTATGGTTATTTGTGATGCTAAGATGTTTCTTGTATAGTCATTTTGTTAATTCCTGTCACCTCTTCATCTTTTCTGCTTCTGTCACATTCCTATCATTTTTGCCTTTTATTATGACCACTTTTGCATGAGATTTTCCCTTGATATTTTTCCTGAAAAGATTTCTTATCTTTTCCATTCTATGTTTTCTGTTTATTTGCATTGCTTATTTAAGAAAACATTCTTATCTCTCCTTGCTATTCTCCTGAATTCTGCATTCATTCAGGTATACTCATCTCTTTCTCCTTTCCCTTTCTTTCATTCTACGTTATTTTTAAGTCCTTATCAGACAGTCATTTTGTTTCTTCTCTTCTCTTTCTTTAGAATGCTTTATGTTGCTGCTTCCTGCACAATCTTGTGAACCTCTATCCATAGTTCTTCAGGCACTCTACCTAACAGATCGAATCCCTTAAATCTATTCATCATTTCCATTTTATATTTACAAGGAGTATTATTTAAGTCATGATTTTTTTCCTACTTTCTTCAATTTAAGTTTGAATTTTGCAATAAAAGAACTTTGATCCATAGTCAGCTCCAGGTATTGTTTTAATTTACTGTATACTGCTTCATCACCATTAGCTTCAGAGTTCATAATCATTGTGATTTCTATATAGACCTTCTGATGATGTTTATATATAGAATTGCTTTTTGGGTTGTTAAAAGAAAGTCATTTTTATGACTAGTGAGTTATCTTGACAAAACTCTATTAGTTTCTGTTCTATTGCTTATTCTAATCCAAGGCCAACCTGAGGTCATATCCTGCCTTAATACTTACTAGTTACATAATACTGGGTGAGTCACTGTTTCTACAATTCAATTAGAGATAGTAATAGCTGCTGCCTCAAAAACTTATTGTGAGTATTAAATGAGATATTAATAGATAATAATAATATCTAACACTTACGTAGGACTTGCTATAAACCAGGCACTGTGCTAAGGGGTTTAAAATTATTATTTTATTTGATCTCCACCAAAACCATGGGAGGTGAGTGCTATTATTATCCCCATTTTAAATGAGAAAACTGGGGCAAACAGAAGTTAAGTGATTTGTTCAGGTTGATGGGATGCTTGGGGTTGGTCTTGTGGTCAAAATCACATTTCTCTCTAGCTTACAAACACTACCCCTGGCCATTTTCTCCCCAGCCCAAGGATACTATGCCTAATAATAGCTCATGAATGGACCCCAGTGAGACAAACTACCTTTCCCCACAACAGCTCATGAGTAGGCCCAGTAAAACAAACTGTCTTTCCCCATCATAAGAACAAGTTGACCTCTGAAGAAATTATCTTGTAAAACCAAGATTATCTTCTAACTACAGAAGGATCATGTATTGATTCCCAAAGTTATCATATTCAATCCAGAGGCTAAGCTATAGACATCAGCACTAAAAGCTACCATGCTACAGACATAATAGATCAAAAATATACCCCTGAGGAACCCCTCCCTTAGTTTCCAGTAGTGAGTAACATCTGGGATCAATCTTGTAAGTTATCACCTAATTAGCATATCTGCCAAATAATGCACTACATTTTCTACATAAGCTTTAGCATCATTCCTGTTAAGTGGCAAGCTCCTTAAGGACCTCTGCCTACAATATTGGTGTTACAATAAATCTTTGCCCCCTTGACAAAAAGAATGCTTGAGTCCATGAATTCATTCCAGAAAACCCTCTTCTGTGCTTCAGTCCTTGAAGGGTTCTTGAACCCCATTAATCCACATTAAGATGACTTACAGCTTGCAAGGTTCTGAGGCTGAATTTGGCCTCAGGTCTTCCCGATAAAGTATTTTTGAAATCTAAAATTGTGTGAAGTAATTATACTAATTTTCTTGTTGTTGATGTTATAAATATGGTGGTGATTTAGTCAAGCAGCCAGCTTGTCCTTTTGTAAACTTGTCATTCTATCTTCCACCTTCCTACTTTGAGATATTACTGATTGTACTCTCCCTTTACCACCACCCCTTAGAATCCTTGAGCTGGTTCAAGGCTTAATGAATAGATCTTATAGTCTTCCTTTTCTGATTTGTTTCTCCAAGTTATTCTACTTCAAGCTTTTATGCACACACTTCCCTTTTTACATGCTGCCTCCCCACTAGAATGAAAGCTGTTTGAGGGCTTTTTATTATTCACTCATTTCAGTCATGCTTAACTCTTTGTGCCCTCATCGGGAATTTTCTTGGCAAAGATACTGCAATAGATTGCCATTTCCTTTTCCACCTCATTTTGCAGATTAAGGAACTAAGCAAACAGGGTTAAATGACTTATCCAGAGTCAAACAGCTAGTAAGTACCTGAGGTCAGATTTGACCTTGTGACTTTAGGTCTGGCACTCTCTCCACTGAGTGACCAAGCTGAGAGCAGGGCTAATTTATTTTTTGCTGTTTTGAAACTGATTATCTCTACTGACTAGAAAAATGCACTGTACACAGTAGGCATTTAATAAACATTTTGTATTGGATGTATTAGTTTGTAGTTTTCCCATTGAGTTTTCACTTTAACTAAATTATTTTATCCTGAAAATGAATAATAGCACATGGTCCCCAGAATTTAAAGGATTAAGAAATGCCTGGACAAGTCTAGCTTGGGTCATATCCAGTCCATCTATTTAAGCAAAGGAACACGAATAATGTCAATGAGAATTGCCTCAAACCCTCTCTTGGGAGGCAGTGACACTTAGCTAGAAGATCTCCTGCTCAGGATTAGCAGAGAGTTGCATTTCAATGTTTCTTTAATTACTGGCCCTTCTGCTGAGTCTGCCAACAAGAGGGTCAATTAGTGGCATTTGCTACAGTAGGTGATGAATTTTTACTGAGAGCATCTTCACTCTAGAGAGTTTTAATAAGTCTCCAAGCATGGATTTGATATGAGAAAGGGGGAGACTTACTCCCTCCAGTTTTTCATCAGAATTTTCCCCCTAAATTATTTGTAATTGAGCCCTGATGAATAAATAACAAATAATTTTTAAGAAATTGAAATAGGTAATTAAATGTCATGCACGTGGGGATTCAGTGAACATTGTTACATTTCAGCCATTTAAAAACTTATGACAGAATTTAGTATTTGCTAATCTCATTTCGCCACCTCTCTAGCTCAATTCAACACACATGCTGCATTTATGATGGTAAGATACAGTAAGAAAAGCAGGGAGACAGAGTGGAAAATGCTGTGCAGAAGACTCAGGGGACCTGAGTTCAAGTCCTGCCACTACCTCTTAGTAGTTATGTGACTACAAAAGCCATGTGCTCTGTCTGGTGCTCAGGTCCTTCATTTATAAAATGGACCTTCACAACATTAATAATAGCTATATTTATAAAATGGATCTTCACAACATTAATAATAGCTAGCTCTGTTTCATTTGAAGGTTTGCAAAGCACTTTTGCAAATATTACCTAGTTCTATCCTAACAACAGATATTATTGCTATTGCTATTATTGCACTTGGCGTTTTTGAGTTGTATTTCAGTTATTTCTGTCTCTTTGTGACCATTTTGGGGTTTCCTTGGCAAAGATACCAGAATTTTTTGTCATCTCCTTTTCCAGTTTCTTTTACAGAGGAAAAAGGAGGCAAACGAGGTTAAGTGATTTCCTGAGGCTCACAGAGCTAGTAAATATTTGAGGCCAGTTTTGAACTCAGGAAGATTAATCCTCCTAACTCCACATCTAGTACTCTACTCATTGTGCCACATAACACCATTTTATAGACGAGGAGCCAGATGCAGACTTGGTTTAAGTGACACACTTAGAGTCACACAGATCTAAAGTTTCTGAGGCTTGATTTGAACTGTCTTTCTGAGCTCTGACCCAGAGTACATCCACTGTGTCACCTTAATGCCTCTGTTAGCATTTCTCTTTTTTTAATTAATTAATTTCATTTATTTTCAGTGTTCCACAATAACTACCATATAACTTTGGTTGTTATTTTTCCCCTCCCTCCCCCCACCTTTCCCTTCCCTCCCTAAGATGTCATACAATTTTGTATAGGTTCTACACATACATTTTTATTAAAAGCATTTTCACTAGTCATGTTGGGTTGAAGAATTTTTGTTAGCATTTCTTAAACAACTTTTGTGTGTCTTTTTTAGTTTCATGAAATTATAGACCCTTTCAGATAAGTAGGGTACTGTTTATTTTTTCAATCAAATGAAATGCTAAATTTCAATGAGAAGCTAATGAAAACAAAGGTGAATTTTTTCTTATTCAGCTTTGCAGAGTCACTGAAATCCACGGATTTCTAGATTAAGAAGCTCTGGTTATTGCTGTTCAGGCATTTTTAGTTTCATCCAGCAATTTATGACCCCGTTTGGAATTTTCTTGACAAAGATCTTGGAGCAGTTTGCCATTGCCTTCTCCCATTCATTTTTTAGATGAGGAAACTGGAGTACATAGGGTGAAGCAACTTGTCCATGGCCACACAGCTAGTAAGTGTCTGTAACAGTAAGAGCCCCAATATTCACAAGGGAGCCTACTATCACAGGTTCTTAGACCTGCATTCATAAAATGAAAGGGCAATTTTGAGGGGTTGATAATCTCTTTAATCAAGCATATGTATATATATATATATATACACGTTAACCTGGTTCAGAGGAGTTAGCACCTGAATTTCAACCAAAAGGGAAATCAAAGAGCAATGCACATGGTTTCCTTTGCCTAAATTCAACAGGCAACTGGACTCCAACTGTCTGACTATAGTTATTAGAGAGGGAAGCAATGGCATCTGAGTTTTCAAAGCATGGGAAACGGCTCTCCTTTAGTGGATTCCCAGAGTCCTCCTCGGGCCAAACAAACATTTCCAGTCAGTAAACCCCAAAATAAAACCTCACCCTCAGAGTATTTACACACTTTTTAGAGACAGAGAGCATAAGCTTCTGACCCAGTACTTCAATAGAAAAAAACAAAACAAAAGATACTTGAGACCCTGCTACAAAACAGCTCCCCTAATCAAGCTTCCCACCAGTGGGTGGGAAGGGTCTTCTTTAATTACATTAATCAATCAGAGGTACTTCTAGTAAAACAAAAACAGCAAAAAGATTCTAATTTGATTGCCATCACAGTAGCTGAGTCTGGATTTTAACTCAGGAAGATGAGTCTTCCTGACTTCAGACCTGGAGCTCTATCTACTCTATGCTAACCCCTAGACGAGATGAAATGTAGGGTCATTTCCAGCTCTTCTTTATGATTAACCATCAAGAAAATTATCAAACTTCCTATAAAGGATCACTTGCTTATGTCTGTGAAGCCTCATGTAAAGTTCATTACTCTTCAGAAGTAGTGATCATGATTGTAACATATTAGACATTTTTTTGAGGAGTGGAAGGAAATTAGGTTCTTGAATTTCATTGCTATGGGGAATTCCTGGGGAGAGACTTCTTTCTGTGCTCTAAATTTCTTGGGAAAGTGAGAGGTTAAGTGATGGAGTACTTTTCAATATACTGTATCATCATGGGCTATTATTAGTATTCATGCCATTACTGTTGTTTTTTTTCTCATTGTTGAATCGATTAACTGATAAACATTTAAGTGTTACATAGTATTAAGTATATGTAATGCATTATGTCTCCTTCACTGTGTTAAGCTCTGGCATACAAAAAATGGCAAAAGGCAGTCCGTGCCGTCAAGGTGCTAAAAATCTAATTGCTATTGTTGTTATCAGTAATATTATTTCATTCCTTTTTCTTGTGGTAGTTGAAATGGTCCTAAGACAAGTTGCTTTTGATTTTCTTTTCTTCATAAAGTTTTGCAGATTACTACACATTGCTAAGATGCTTTAGTTTTAAATGAGCAAAATTATTTTCATGAAAGCTGATACTCTGTAAATTCACTGGCAGCATTGTTGGACAGGTCCCAAAGCAGACAGAATTGTGGGGAAGACAGGAACCTCAACTTATTCCCAGATAATTTGGATTTCTCCTGGCAGGTTTCAAAACTGTGAGGCTTTTTCATTGCATGTAGTTTAGAAGTTATAACTATCTGGTCATTATGAGCAATACCTTGTAAAAATGTTGATCTTAAACTTTTATTAGTCAACGTTAGGTTAAACAGCCATGGACTTTTGTTTGTCTGTGATGCTGTTCTAGTTCCGGTACAATTATGTTGAATATTTCACAGATATTTTTAGTTTTTGGATTTCTTCTTCACTGATTTAGGAAGAGCAATATGCTTCTGATATATCATTCTGGCCACTTAGTAATGTCTTTCAGTAGCTGGAAAAATTTATAGCAAAAAATTATACACTTTCTACAATCTTGAAGAATCTTGTCAAAGCAATAATTCCAAGATCCTTAAAGATGACCTTTTTTGTCACTTCAAGAAACAACAGCTCTCTGGTTATTGTTATTTATATTACTACCACTACCACTACTACCACTACTACCACTACTACTACAACTAGTACTACTACTTCTACAACTACTACAGTTATATACCTTGAAGAAAGGTGTCTAATATCATTCTTCTAATCTGTTGCTATTATATAAAGAAAACCTCTAATTCTTTTTGCAATATTTTTCTTGAATATTTAATCTTGTGCAGTTTGCTTTTATGTTCTCTTGCTTTCTTCTCTCTAAAGATGAAATTGAGCTGGCTTCTGTCCCCTGCATAAGAGACCATCACATATTGAAGACACTTACTAAATCACCTCATAGCTTTATATTTTCCGGGCTGTATAATTTGAGCCTTTTCATAGAGTACTGGGGAAGAATCAAGTCAGGATGTAAGAGAGGTATATAAAAGTCATGACAGTGACTCTGAGTGGGAATCACATTTGTTGGCATTTGCTGCATGTCATCAGGTGCTGCTTTAAAATAAATTTTTAATCTCTGGTTTCCATGGAATTAGGGCATCTTCAGAATCAATTGGAAATGCATTAAATTCATTGTAGTGTAATGTGATTAATTTCATAAACTGTGTTAGTCAGATGTCTGAAAATGAAGGTGAGTGAGCTTCCTGAAAGTGTTAATGGTAGCAACTCCCTGAAAAAAAAGAAGGTGAGTGAGCTTCCTGAAAGTGTTAATGGTAGCAACTCCCTGAAAAAATAAAGGCTTATTTTTGGTGATAAAAATAATACTAGAAAAATGTATTTCTTTCTATAATATTTTAGGGCTAGAAAGTAGACTTTTCAAGGTTATTCTGAACTGCATTTGCTAATGTCTTATGATTGCATGCACATATTAATGTATTTATGTATGTATGTATGTACATATACTCACAAAGGGCACTCTTCAGATCAAACTTTTTTTTTTGTTTATCCATGATTGCAGTGGAAGCCAAATTGTTTTTTTCCTATTGTCTACCAATAAGGCTGGATGATCAAAACGATGATAGATTAGATAATCTTAGAACTAAGGTAAACCTCTTATTTGAATATTTACCTCTGCAACATAAGCTCAAAGTTATTATTCAGAATTCACTTGAAATTCTTCTTCTATAACTAGGATCTTGTCATAGAAAGCTATATTTAAATAGGTGCTGGGTTTAAATTTAAGGGACCTGGAATCAAATTCAGGCTCTGTGTAACTTTGGGCACATAACTTCACCTCTCCTCCACTCAGTTCTCATAAATAAAATGAGGTGGTTGGCATTAGACGACCTTGAAGGCCTCTTCCCATTTCATATCTCTCAGTGACACCGCCCATGTTTGGTTATTAGAGCTCTAAGAGGTGCTTTTGTGTTTTTTTTCATTATTTTGAACTGAATGTGTTTTCTAGTGATTTCTACCCAAACCTCTTTCTTTTGATATCTGTGGGCAGGCAGGGTAAGACTAATTATTCTTTCATGTAAGAGCACTTTGAATAAATTGATGGAATAAGTATTCATTAAGCATGCATCTCCTCCTATGTCCAATCTGTTGCGAAGACCTCTCAATTGCAATGTCTCTCAAATACAACCTTTTGTATTCTTTGATATTGCCAACATTTTAGTGTAGGATCTCATCCCCTCAAACTTGAGATACTGCAATAACCTCTCAATTATTTGCCTGACTGAAGTCTCTTCCCACTCTAATCCATTTTTCATTCAGTCACCAAAATTTCCTAATTTTCAGGTCTGACCATGTAACTCCCATATGTAATATAATCCATTGATTCCATGTCACTTTTGGAATCAAATACTAAACCTTATTTTATCATTTAAAGTCCCTCGTAACCTAACCCCTTCTACCCTCACCTTTCCAATCTTCATGTGCCTTATGAGACCTCTCATGGACTCTTTAACCACTGACACAGCCCTCATTATGTCCTTCAAACAAGATTCTTCATATCTCAGCTCTGGGAACTTTTATTGACTGTTCATCATGCCTATAATGCTCTGTTTCCTTTTCTGCAACTCTTCACTTTGGCTTTCTTGGATTCTTTCAATCCAGGCTAAAATCCAATTTTCTACAGAAAGTCTTTCCCAATTCTAGTCTAGTCCCTTCCCCAAATGAATGCCTCCCCTTTGTTGATTTTTGCCTATTTGTCCTGTACGTAGTTCTTTGCATGTAGTCAACCCCATGAGATAGTGAGTTCCTTGAAGGGAGGGGCTGCCTTTTGACTATTTTTGTATCTCCAGTTCTTAGCTCAGTGCCTGATGCAGAAGGTATTCAATAAATGCTTATTGATTTACTGGTTAATTATGCTAAGAAGTAAGGTTAGTAAATTAGAGCGTGAGCTCCACTAAAATTGCTTACATTCTAACTATGAGACAACATATAATGAAAGATATGTTCAGGAAAACAAACAAATAAAAAATGATTCAATCAACAAGCATTTTCCCAACCATCTTTTATGAACCAAGCATTGTGCTAACCATTGCGGGATGCAAATATAGACAAAATAACCAATAGTCCTTGCAGTGGAGACTGTAATGAACTTGGAGGCTGACTAAAAAAGGGAGCTGAAAATTATGAGATGTTACCCTCTTTGGGTCAATGTGCTAAAGTACAGAAAGTCATCAACAAAACTAGGAGAGGAAGGAAGTTTGGCTAGCCTGGCCCCTACTCCAAAATCAAAGCCCTTGAGAGGATTTCACCAATGGAAAAGGGGGCCAGCATGATGGAACACTGTATTAGGGTGAGAAGGCTCTAGGTGCTGTAAGAAGAAAGGATGAAATCGCAGCTAAAACATGCAACTGAACTCCAGAAAGACAAAAACAGAGCTCAGGATGGAATAGATAAATAAAAGTATAATTACTTGTACAAGGTTTTTAGTCCTTAGGGTGCAAGCAGTAATGGTCGCAGTAAAGCTTGGGCTTTTCAGGTCTAGTAGGAAGACTCTAGTTGTTCTTTTTCTACATTTCTAGATATATTATCTAGCTATCATTTCTCTCCCATGGCCCTCTGCTTTACTTTTTTGTCCTGGATAATATCCATAGTACCTCCAACTGATCCTCTTTTAAATATTTTTTTTTTGTTTTGAGTCATCTCATCATTATAGTCATTTCCCATGGAAAGGGTCCAGTTTGCAGATATCTTTTCTGAAATATGGCATAAGGGTAAAGAACAATGAATTATCACTTCCCCTATTTTCAATACTCTACCTCTATGAGAAGAGGGGAAAATACACTTGTCCCTCTTTCTTTGTGCTGACAATGTTCATTCCCTGAGATAAAATGAGAAAAATTAGCTGAATATTTGTGAAAGTCTGGTAAATATGGCAAGCTTTAAAAACTAAAATAAAAATCTTTTTGAAATGTTCAGTCTGTGTCAGCCACCACAAATGCTTATTTTGTTTGAGGCAATGTAGATAATTATATTTTTGTAACATATATTAGAAATTAAAATTAGAATATGGAGATGTAATGAGGTGGATGAAAAAGCGCAGAAAAATATATTTTCTTTTGCTCAGAAAAATGCAAAGAACTTTGCTTTTTAGATCTCAGGCATTTCACATTCTAAGTTCTTATTTTGACATTCATTTATATTTGAATATTATGCAAAAATTATAGCAACAAATTTATTTTATGGAAGAGTTTTAATAATGTTCAGTTTGATTGGATAAAAGTATATTACCAGAAGCTATGGAAAATTGATTTTTGGATGGAGAGGGATTTCCAAAGCATTAGGCGATTTGCATATGCTTGTCTGTAATGTGGAAGCAAAGAATATTTTAACTCATTTGGGCTCAGGGTTCTGGTTTGGTTCATTAGTTTTCATTCAAGTTCATCTACATGCCATAGTTAATGCACTAAAATCCTTTAATCAGCATGTATAAATAAAGGAAAGGAAATTCTGTCAATGAACTCCAAAAGGTATAATTGATCCTATAATGGAATCATTATCTCATCTGCTTATTTTCAATTTTTATAAAGTATTTTTTATCTCATTATGTTTGCTTGGTGACTTTGATCTGCTATATTTTCTAACAATACACAATTATTGAAATTTTAACAAATGGTTCACCAAACAATCATGATAACTCTCTACTTTTGTGGTAATGTGTTTTTCCATCTGAGGCTTATTTCTGTGGTTCCTTGTGGCATGAAAGTGTGCATCAGTTCTTGAAAGCTATGCCCACTGAGGACAAGCTCAGGGAAAATTTATCAATTTGGAAAGGTTTCATGTGTGAAATTGACAACAGATTTTTCTCCTTTTTAATGAGACATGAGGTAAAAGCAGAAGTCTCCTGAGCAGGCTCTTTGTCCCAAAACTTCCAAAACTTTATTCCCACTGACACACAAAGAATATCTAACCTGTTTAATGAATGGAATGTGCAATGCTGGAAGAAATATACATACTGGGATAAACAAAACAATAACAGAAAATTTGGAATTTTGAAGTAATTTTTATTGTCTTCTCTAGTCACCTCCCAATGCTCAGATCCCTTTTCACCATTCTATATTGTTTCTGACAGTAAAGATATTTTTAACTGACATAAGCATTCTAACTTTCTTCAACTTTGCCTCCTTTTAACTTGGAGGACAATACCATGGCTACTTCTCAGAATACAGAGTGAATTCACTTTATTTATATTATGCTGCTTTCTCAAAACTGACTTAAATATCCTTCTTCAATTAGGTAGCTGGATAGATGATAAATGATAGGAGACATAGATAGATGGATAGATAGATAGATAGATAGATAGACAGATGATGGATGATAGATGGATAAATGGATAGTTAGATAAGATAGATCCTAGAATAATAAATATTCAGATCATGTATTAGTTATTATGAGCCAATCCCCAAACCAAGTGCTGAGTTATAAATAAGCATAAAATAAATAGTCCCTAAATAGAACTTCCATTCTACTGGAGGATTAAAACACACAGAGAGGAGCTGGAGAAGGGGAAGGTGGTTGCAATGGCTTAGAGACCTGTAAGTCCTCATGAACTAGGTAGCATAGATAAAACTTTCAAATTATCATTTATATATGGTGGAAGATGAGATGGATATATATCCTTGGATTCTATTATTTATTGCCGGGATATAAGATTTTTTACCAGGGACATTTGTCAGTGACAGTGAAAAGTTAGAGAAAGCAACACATGTCTTATTTTACCAACATATTAAGATCAAATATTGAAATTTTACACCAGCTTCTTAAAAGCTTTGATTAAAATTTTGTTTTATTCCTCTAGCTATGGACTATCTGAAAGGTTACAAAAATGTCCTGCCAGAGTGTGCGTAGCTAGGAGCAGCTTTAGCCTTAAAAGGCAATTGCTACTCTAACAGATCATAACAATCTACAACACTATTACAGTAGTGTTATATCCAAGACAAAATAAACAGGCTCCTAGAGAGAAGGGAATTAAGGTGCTTTCTTTTCTTAGCACAGACTTGTGACTAGAAGATAAGTGAGATTGTACTTTAAAAGGAAAACAAAAACAATTGAAACTTGCAAAGTCTAAAACAGAAAATAATGCATTTATTGAGTGCCTACCGTGTGCTAAGTACTGGGGTCAACACTGTCTCTATAAGCAAGAATCAAATCATTCTATATCTTCAAGAAGCTTGCATTCCCATAGAGACATATTTCATGCACACATATAAATAAATATAAATAACTTAAATGTGAAAAGACACATACCTCAATTTATGCATTAGTTAAACAAGCAAGAATTTTTTCATTACTGATCTATACCAAGAATTCTGTTAGGTGCTTGGGGAAAACAGGGATATGTGGAACAGTATTTGCCATCAGTGGTCACACAATTTATTCTGGGATACATACATACACACATACATGCATACATGCATGCATATATACAAGTATGTTATGTCTTTATGTATTCATATATGTCTATATATATAACAGTACACATATATACAAAACATATAAGAACATAGGACTGCAGAGAGAGCTAGAAATAATCTTGGAAGAGATCTTTCTATCTATCTATCTGTCATTCATCAATCTATATCCTATTCATAGCTTCTTAAATATTTCTTTTAGAAACAATAGTTTAAAACCACACTTTAATTTTTAAAGCATGATTTCTTAACATTAATTAATAATTAAATATTAGACATGTAAATGATTGCTGATCTCCAGGTAGTAGTTACATCAAGAGATCATACTGAAAAAGGCTAAATATTTACTAAAAAATCTTGGAATCTTCTTTTGGATTCTTTTTCAGAGAGGATTTATTGACTACATGAAAGCAGCTTCCTTACTTAAAAAAACCAAAACAAGAAAGAAGAATTAATTTTCTCTCTCTTCTATCATTACCCTGGAATTATGCACCTCATGACAAACATGCATTATCAATCAATCTAAACAAATTCTTATATTGATCATATCCAAAATTATTTCTATTCTGCCTTTTAAATCAATCACCTCTCTGGCAAGAGATAGGTAGTATGATTCAGCAATGCTTTGAACAGAACTCCAAATGCTTATTTTTTTTTCTTCTTTATAATACTGTTATCACATAGTATATAGAATGTTCTATTCTGTTTTACTTAAATGCCTCATTTCATAATGTTACTGACTTTACTCTGAAGCTCTCCATTTCATAACTCTTATGGTATAACATTATTCCATCATCTTCATGTAGAATTATTTGTTCAACCATTTTCCAAAATTTAGGCACTCTTTAGTTTCCAGTTTTGGTTCCAGTGAAAGAACTATTGTAGAGAGTTTTTTTGATATATGGGACCTTTTGCTTTTTGGGACAGTGTTATTTCTAGATTAAAGGATATATATATATATATATATATATATATATATATATATATATATATATATATATATATATATATATATACATATATATATATAGTCTATTGATCTTTGCCAATACTTCAAAATTGCTTCTCAGAGTGACTGGAACAATTCTCAGCTCCACCAATGGTGCATCAGTGTGCTTTCTGCAATCCTTCAAAAATGCACCTTTTTCTTCTTTTATCAAATCTATTAATCTAATAGTTTGAGGTGTTTTTGAGGTGTTGCACCAGAGTTATTGGATTTTGCATTTTTCCAGTCACTGGTGTTTTATCTTCCTTATTTATGACTAGCTTTATCACTCAGTTTATTTATCAGGTATAGCAAGGAATGACTCAACTACTTAAAAAAATTCAGATCCATTCCCCAAGGGAAAAGGATAATTAAAATTAGAATATATAGAGCTGGCTCAGAAGTCAGTCTTAAATGGACCATTCTTAAAATGTTTGTAGATATAGGATTGTCACTAGAACAATAGAGAATATATCACATATGAAGAACAAATTGCTTTTTGCACATAGGAATTCTGAATATTTGTTAACAAGTGTACTGAAATAGAATGGTATTTTGAAGCACTTGAGAAAGGAAACTCAATAGTTTAGTAAGTACAGGATATTTTTTTTTAACTTTTTACATTGACTGTCACAAAATTTTGGATTTCAAATTTTCTCCCCTTTTATCCCCTCCCCCCACCCCAATACACCGAGCAATCTAATTTTCCCTATCACCAATCTGCCCTCTCTTCTATCATCCCTCCCTTCTCTTGTCCCCATCTTCTCTTTTCTCCTGTAGGGCCAGATGACTTTCTATTCCCCATTGCCTGTATTTCTTATTTCCTAGTAGCAACAACAATACTCAACAGTTGTTCCTAAAACTTTGAGTTCCAAATTCTCCCCATCTTTCCCTCCCCACCCGTTCCCTTTGGGAAGGCAGGCAATTCAATATAGGCCCTATCTGTGTAGTTTTGCAAATGACTTCGATAATAGTCGTGTTGTGTAAGACTAACTGTATTTCCCTCCATCCTATCCTGCCCCCAATTGTTTTGATTCTGTCTTTTGATCCTGTCCCTTCTCAAGAGTGTTAACTTCAAATTGCTCCCTCCTCCCATTGCCCTCCCTACCATCATCCCCCACCCTTGCTTATCTCCTTCTCCCCCACTTTCCTATACTCTAAGATAGGTTTTCATACCAAAATGAGTGTGCATTATATTCCTTCCTTTAGTCCAATGTGATGAGGGTAAACTTCTTGTTTTTTTGTTCTCAGCTCTCCTCTTTTTCCCTCCACTAAAAAGTCTCCTGCTTGCCTCTTGAATGAGATATAATTTACCCCATTCCATTTCACCCTCTTTCCTCCCACTACATTTCTCTGTCACCATTTACCTTGATTTCTTTTAAGATATGGTCCCATCCTATTCAATTAACTCTGTGCTCTCTTTCTCTGTATATGCGTGCATGTGTGTATGTGTGTGTGCATGCACATGTGTACATGTGTGTGTGTATGTGTGTGTGTATAATCCCACCAACTACCCAGATACTGAAAAATTTTAAGAGTTACAAATATTGTCTTTCCATGTAGGAATGTAAACAGTTCACTTTTGGTAAGTCCCTTATGACATCTCTTTGCTGTTTACCTTTTCATGCTTCTTCTCATTCTTGTGTTTGAAAGTCAAATTTTCTTTTCAGCTCTGGTCTTTTCATCAAGAATGTTTGAAAGTCCTCTGTTTCATTGAAAGACCATATTTTCCCCTGAAGTATTATACTCAGTTTTGCTGGGTAGGTGATTCATGGTTTGAGTCCTAGTTCCTTTGACTTCTGGAATACCTATTCCATGCTCTTCAATCCCTTCATGTAGAAGCTGCTAGATCTTGAGTTATCCTGATTGTATTTCCACATTACTGGAATTGTTTCTTTCTAGCTGCTTGCAAGATTTTCTCCTTGACCTGCGAATTCTGGAATTTGGCCACAGTGTTCCTAGGAGTTTCTCTTTTTGGATCTCTTTCAGGTGGTGATCGATGGATTCTTTCAATACTTATTTTGCCCTCTGGTTCTAGAATGTCAGGGCAGTTTTCCTCGATAATTTCATGGAAGATGATGTCTAGGCTCTTTTTTTGATCATGACTTTCAGGTAGTCCCATAATTTTTAAATTGTCTCTCCTGGATCTATTTTCCAGGTCAGTTGTTTTTCCCATGAGATATTTCACATTCTCTTCCATTTTTTCATTCTTTTGGTTTTGTTTTGTGATTTCTTGGTTTCTCATAAAGTCATTAGACTCCATCTGTTCCATTCTAATTTTGAAAGAACTATTATCTTCACTGAGCTTTTGAACTTCTTTTTCCATTTGGCTAATTCTGCTTTTGAAAGCATTCTTCTCCTCATTGGCTTTTTGAACCTCTTTTGCCAATTGAGTGAGCCTATTTTTCAAGGTGTTATTTTCTTCAGCATTTTTTTGGGTCTCCTTTACCAAGGTATTGACTCATTTTTCATGCTTTTCTTGCATCTCTCTCATTTCTCTTCCCAGTTTTTCCTCCACCTAAGTTGATTTTCAAAATCCTTTTTGAACTCTTCTATGGCCTGAGCCCACCGGACATACACCTGGGATTTCTGGGATACAAAGGCCCTGACCTCCACATCTTTCCCTGATGGTAAGAATAGTTCCTTATCATCAGAATTGAAAGGCAGGAACATCTGTACCGCCTCAAATTAGCTCTCTATAGTCTTATTTTTCTTCCCTTTTCTGGGCATTTTACCAGCCAGTTACTTGACTTCTGAGATTCCTGTCCACCCCTGCCTAGATCTGCCAGGCTAGTTCTTGGGGTCTGAGATTCAAATGTTGCTTCCCAGCCTCAGGGCTTTCCGTGGCAGGTACAGCTACTATTCAATGTGAGCTTAAGTTCTGGTGCTTGGGTGGGGGCAGGGCCGCCTCCAAGCTCAGTTCCCTCAGGGGCTTTATGCAGAGACCTTCAGTAATGGCTCTGAACTTATGCCTGCTGCTCGGGGAGTCCCGGGCCGCCTCCACTGCCTCTGTTGCTCCGTCTGCCACTTCCTCCTGAGGGGTCCTGAGTCACATAGACATCCCACTCCCCTCTTGGCCAGCCTAGACGTCTCTCTCACTGATTCGTAGCGTCTGTGGGCGAAGGGACCTTTCCAGCCTCCAGAGGTTCCGTCCCTGAAGCCTGCTCTTATCTCCTCCTCTCAGGCAGCACCACCAGGGCAGCACAGGGGTGGACCCCACTGTCCAGAGCGCGACGGACCCCTGGGGACGGCTCTTCAGGGCTCTCTGGAACGGAAATCTTTTCTTTTCTTTTTTTGTTTGCTTTTAATTTTATTTATTTATTTAATTTTTTACATTCATTTTCACAAATTTTTGGTTCCAAATTTTCTCCCTTTTATCCCCTCCCCCCACCCCAATACCCCAAGCATCTAATTTTCCCTATCTCCAATCTGCCCTCTCTTCTGTCATCCCTTCCTTCTCTTGTCTCCATCTTCTCTTTTCTCCTGTAGGGCCAGATGACTTTCTATTCCTCATTAACTGTATGTCTTCTTTCCTAGTTGCAACAACAATACTAAACAGTTGTTCCTAAAACTTTGAGTTCCAAATTCTCCCCATCCCTCCCTCCCCACCCATTCCCTTTGGGATGGCAGGCAATTCAATATAGGCCATATCTGTGTAGTTTTGCAAATGACCTCCCTGATAGTCGTGTTGTGTAAGACTAACTGGATTACCATCCCTCCTAACCTGCCCCTCATTGTTTCTCTTCTGTCTCTTGATCCTGTCCCTCCCCAAGTGTTGACTTCAAATTGCTCCCTCCTCCCTTTGCCCTCCCCTCCATCTTCCCCCCTTTCTTATACTGTAAGATAGGTTTTCATATCAAAATGAGTGTGCATTTCACTCCTTCGTTTAGTCAAATGTGATGAGGGTAAACTTCTTGATTTTTTTTTCTCAGCTCTCCTCTTTTTCCCTCCACCAAGAAAAACTCCTACCTGCCTCTTAAATTACATATAGTTACCCCCTTCCCTTTCCCTCTCTTTCCTCCCCCTACATTTCTCTCTCACCATTTACCTTAGTTTCTTTTAAGGTATGGTCCCATCCTATTCAGTTCAATCTGTGCTCTCTATCTCTGTATGTGTGTGCATGTGTGTATGTGTGTGCATGCGTGTACATGTGTATGTGTGGTCCCACCAACTACCCAGATACTGAAAAGTTTTAAGAGTTACAAATATTGTCTTTCCCTGTATGAATGTAAACAGTTCACTTCTGGTAAGTCCCTTAAGACTTCTCTTTGCTGTTTACCTTTTCATGCTTCTTCTCATTCTTGTGTTTGAAAGTCAAATTTTCTTTTCAGCTCTGGTCTTTTCATCAAGAATGATTGAAAGTCCTCTATTTCATTGAAAGACCATATTTTCCCTTGAAGTATTATACTCAGTTTAGCTGGGTAGGTGATTCTTGATTTGAGTCCTAGTTCCTTTGCCTTCTGGAATATCCTATTCCACGCCCTTCGATCCCTTAATGTAGAAGCTGCTAGATCTTGGGTTATCCTGATTGTATTTCCACAGTACTGGAATTGTTTCTTTCTAGCTGCTTGCAAGATTTTTTCCTTGAGCTGGGAGTTCTGGAATTTGGCCACAATGTTCCTAGGAGTTTCTCTTTTTGGATCTCTTTCAGGTGGTGATCGATGGATTCTTTCAATACTTATTTTGCCCTCTGGTTCTAGAATGTCAGGGCAGTTTTCCTCGATAATTTCATGGAAGATGATGTCTAGGCTCTTTTTTTGATCATGACTTTCAGGTAGTCCCATAATTTTTAAATTGTCTCTCCTGGATCTATTTTCCAGGTCAGTTGTTTTTCCCATGAGATATTTCACATTCTCTTCCATTTTTTCGTTCTTTTGGTTTTGTTTGGTGATTTCTTGGTTTCTCATAAAGTCATTAGACTCCATCTGTTCCATTCTAATTTTGAGAGAACTATTAAATTCAGTGAGCTTTTGAGCCTCTTTTTCCATTTGGCTCATTCTGCTTTTGAAAGCATTCTTCTCCTCCTTGGCTTTTTGAACCTCCTTTGCCAATTGAGTGAGCCTGTTTTTCAAGGTGTTAATTTCCTCAGCATTTTTTTGGGTCTCCTTTACCAAGGTATTGACCCGTTTTTCATACTTTCCTTGCATCTCTGACATTTCTCTTCCCAGTTTTTCCTCCACCTGTCTAACTTGCTTTTCAAAATCCTTTTTGAGCTCTTCCAGGGCCTGAGTCAACCTGCCTCTCCCCTGGGGTATCTGGGGTACTGAGGCCCTGCCCTCCACGTCTTTCCCTGATGGCAAGGATACGTCCTCGTCATCAGATCCGAAGGTCCGGATCATTTGCATTTGTTGGAAAAAACTCTCTAAAGTCTTATTTTTCTTCCCTTTTCTAGGCATTTTCCCAGCCAGTTACTTGACTTCTGAGATTCCTTTCCACCCCCACCTGGATCTGCCCAGCTAGTGCTTGGCCTCTGAGATTTAAATGGGCTTTCCTCCTGCCGGCTGTCAATCAGTGGGCTTTAGTTCAGGTGCTGGGGTGGGGGCAGGGCCACCTCCCAGGCTCAGATCCCTCAGGGGCTTTATGTAGAGACTTTCAGGAATGGAGCGGGTGGGGGCGGGGTGGGGGGCCCGCCTCCCAGGCTCAGTTCTCTCGGGGGCCTTAAGCAGAAGCCTTCAGTAATATAGCGGGGTTGGGGCAGGGCCATCTCCCAGGCTCAGCTACCTCAGGTTTTATGCAGGAATCTTCCATAATGAAGATCCTGCTTGCTGCTGGGGGATTCCTCAGTCCTGGTCCGCTGCTGCCTCAGCCGCCGCCCACACCTCTGCCTCCACCGCTTCCTGCCCCCGTCTCTGCTGCTGCTGCTTCCTCCCGA
The DNA here is from genome assembly GCA_023548195.1 of Bettongia penicillata ogilbyi. Taxonomy (NCBI): domain Eukaryota; kingdom Metazoa; phylum Chordata; class Mammalia; order Diprotodontia; family Potoroidae; genus Bettongia; species Bettongia penicillata. Next base: position 75,552 of record JAJHZJ010000898.1, on the reverse strand, counting down.
GGGGGCCCGAGTCACGGAGACACGTGCTCCCCCTCTCCTCCAGCCCGGCCTTCTCTCTCACTGACCTGTAGCTTCTGTGGGCGGAGGGACTTTCCCGGCTGCCGGAGCTTCCATCTCTGAAGCCTGCTTGGATCATCTTCTCTGGGGCCGCGGCCAGGGCAGCGCTGGGGGTCGGGTCCACTTTCCGGGGTGCGACGGACCCTGGGGAGGGGTCTCCAGGGCTCCCTGGAACGGAAATCTCTTCCACTCCGTTTCTGCACACCTTATATTGACCCAGAAGTTATGGGGGACTCTTTTTACATTAATTCTATGGGCTTTGGTTTCAGAGCTCATAAACGTGCGTCCTTCTACTCCGCCATCTTGGCTCCGCCCACCGAAATCTTTTCCACTGTGTTTCTGCGCACCTTGCAGTGCTCCAGAATTCATGGGTAGTTATTCTTGCAGGAAATATGTGGGCTGTGGGTTCAGAGCTAGCATATGTGAGTCTTTCTACTCCGCCATCTTGGCTCCACCCCTGTAAGTACAGGATATTAATTTACTTTAAATAAGCAATGACATATACCTCTTTGAAAGAGGAAAAGGAAAAATTAAAGAGGGAAGGAAAGAGGGAAGGAAGGAAGAAAAGAAGAAAGGAAGGAAAGAACAAGAGAAGGAAATTAAATACAATTTTCAAAATAATTTTAAGAATAGTTTTAAAAATAAAATTATAATTTCACATATTTATATATGAAATATATGGAATAGATATTTATAATTTCACATATTAAACTTGCTCTTCAAATATTAACTTTAAATGACTTTAGATTTGGAAGGGATCTTAAACACAATGTAGGCCAATCTCCTCATTTACTAAGTTGAAAAGAAGGGATGTGGCTTGTCAGGATTTAACTTGTCAAAGGTTACAAAACAGAATCATATTTGGAATTCAGGATTTGTCTCTAAAATTAATGCTCTTCTTATGACATTGCTCTAAATTACATTGGAGGAGAAGGAGCTCTCCTTCTGCAAGGTAGAGTGAAAGCCTCTTGGGGAAGTTGTGGCTTCCCAATTACAGGGACTTTTTCAACAAAAGTCAGGCAATCATCCTGGTATACATTTCAAAGGAAATTCTTGTCTAGTTATGCTGTAGGATACATGTCCCTTTCCAATTCTGAAATTCTGTGTTTCTGCTTTCTCAAAAATGTTAAAAAAAAAACAGAATCGTCTTTTTCATTTTGTCAGTATCATATAACGGAATCACCTCCTGGTCCTTTTCTTTAAAATCTTTGTAGCATTTCTTTTTTTCGTGATTTCATTCCTTTCCATTCTTTCTATGTCTCATCTTTCTCCTTTTCTTTACCCTTCTTTCAAAATCCTGTTGGCATCAATGGATTATTTTCTTTTTTCATAAATCACCTGTCTCTCTAGATATAAAAAAAATGGTTGAAAAAGTAAGACCATATTGACAGTACATGTATTTCTGACCTTTTCCTTTTTTCATTACTTGGAATATCCCCTGGGAACACAGCAGCCTACTGGGATACACTCTAGTCAGGGAAATGGAAGTTGCCAGCACTAGGAAAGTCATAACTTCAATGCCCACATCTGGGTCATGAGGCTATGAATATCTGCTCTCAGGCAGAGGTTGTTGGGAGATTAATAAGATAACAGGAAGGAAAGTAAGCTTTCAGAAGAAAGACACTAAATTCAATTTAAGTTAGCTCAGTATAGTTGGCAAGCTATTTACCATTGACAATGGAATGGAGGAGAAAGTGGTTAATATAATATGATCATGAAAGTAGGAAGAATAATAAAAATGCACATTTTAAAGTGTATACATTTTTCTTATCCCAGTTACTGTTCAGTTTGCTACTACTACTATATTGAAGGATTCAATCGTTATGTTTGGTGGAAAACATGATTGACCTTGATAGTGTTGGGATTTGTTTACCTTGCTGATATGACCTTGTCTGAAAATATAAATACAATTTAAGAGCTCAAAGAAATTCTAGAGCTTATATTGTCTAACTCTTCACTTTACAGATGAGGAACTAAAGGTGGTGGTGCATGCATACATTCAACCTTTATTACTGGTGCTGCTAACAGATCACCTGAACTTGGGAGTTCTGAGCTGAGATAGGCTAAATGAGCAGATGGCCATGCTAAATTCAGTACCAAGGTGGTAGGTCTTGTTAGCGTGAGTCCACTAGACTGACTAACATGGGACAAAATGCCCCACCCTAGGATTGGAGCAGGTCAAAACTCCTTTCCACGCAAACTGATAGTGGTAATGGTCTATTGTCCTTTCAATCTGGCCAAGATAGGGAGACAGGTTTTTTTTTTTGGGGGGGAGGGGAGATGAGGAAACTGAAGCCCAAAAGAGTTTAATAACTTGTCCTAAGTAATATAGCTAGTAATGGGCAGAGATGGGATTTTCATCTTGGTTCTCTGAGTAAAAATTCAAGGCTCTAAAAACTCTCCTCTGCCAAGCTAATAGCTCATTATAATAGCTGACGTTTACATAGCACATAAATGTTTGCAAAGGCTATTACATATATTACCTCATTTGATCTCCACAACAATTCCATAAAATACATATTGGATATCATGTTTTTCAATTTAAAGTTTGGGAATTTGAAAGACAGAGGGAAAATCATATTCTTGGATCACACAGCTATTGAGTGTCAACCATAATTCCTAACTTCAGATGTGACATTGACCACTATGTCATTGTGCAATATATTAAGAAGATATGATCTGATCTATTAATTTGGTTTAATAAACAATATTTGATGACCTTTAAAAAACTGAGTCCTGACAATCATTCATTTTCACTCTTTAGGATTTCTTTTGAGCCACATATTAAATGTTACAAGCACCAAAAACACTGCTAGTTGGTCAGATTTCAATGGTTTTGTGATTGTAATGTGAATATTCCTTTCAAAGATATACCATATAACATAGACATTTCCTTCCATGCTGTGTGACTCTCATCTGCATCCTTCCCTTAAGCTTCCTCAACGTGTCCATGCAACATTCTATGGAGGTTCCACTATATTTTTTAATTTTCTTGACCTTTCATGTCTGTCAAGGATTCACCTTACATGGTCAATGGTTATCCTCACTCTCAATTCATGGTTAATAGAATTGTCAGTTATATTACTTCAAAACTTTACCTTCTAAGTACCCTATCCAATCCAAATCTATTAGCCTTTTAAAAATATGCACTCTGTGTAGGCATGATGGGTACAACAACATACACACAGAGACATACTATATAAATATATATATACATGTGTGTAGGCATATGTATATATTATATATGTGTATATGCACATCTATATATGTGTATATATACATACATATTTATATACATACATTACACACATACATACAGCTAATGTCTGAGGCAGTGTGCACCTTGATACATTTTAAGGACTCCTTAGCTGAGCCACCTGTCCTATAGGGATACTCTTAGAAACTTTAGGCCTTAATGTCTACCCTGAAACTAAATTGTCTTGGATGAATACTTATCTACTCTCCCCTCAAAAAATGAAATTAGGATGTGAGCTCCTTGAGAGCTAGGATTTTCTTTTTCTATTTGTATTCTACCTGTTAGAACAGTACCTGGCATACCAGTGCTCCATTCATTCTTTACATCTATCATTCATTCTTTGATTCATTTATAATCAGTTGCTTCCCTGGAATTATTGTGAAAGCAACTCTTTTTCTCCCACATATGATTCTCTCCCTTCCAAGTGAGAAGTGGAAGAGAAGAAAGTGTAGAAATCAGGAGAAAGGGAACCTTTGAGTCATTAATTTGCAAAAGAGAATTATTGAGAATAAAGCATGTTTGGGGGTTCATGAGAAGTTCCTGGAAATAGTGATATTTGTGGTTTTATGACATTTTCTCTTTGTGCTTTTCCTGTGTTAAAAAAAAGAATGTCAGAAAAATTTCTATCCCTTTCTCAGGATACCCCCTCTTTGACCCCATTAAGCAATTTGCAAGGGGGTTAAAGCCAGAAAAGCCTGACTAACTCTTTGAATTCACCTGAGCCCCTATGACAGGAGATGCTGATGCAAGGCCTATGAATAACTTTAGTAAGCTTTATTCTTTTTTTAATTTTAAAGGATAAATATCAGTAGGTATGCTAGGATTCAATTTCTCAAGCTCAATAAAACCTTTTGTGATTATGTATTATCTAGGTTAATAAAGGAAAAGGCATACCCAGGGAAATAAATATAGGTAATTAAAAACATAATCCATTCCTTGCTCAGGTTGAGGTCCATACTATCTATTTGCAACAACTTTTGCCCAATGATGGTTCACTAAATTATTCTAATTTAATTTTAAGATGTATTTTAGTTACAACAAATTGTACTAATATGCATAACTGAAGAAATCCTACAAAAGCTGCTCCAAGTCCGAACATTCTTACTTCCTTGTTGACCTCACTGAACAGGAGGAGTGTTTTGGTTTGAACACACAGTCTATCTTTAACCATGACACGGACCCCAGACTCAATCATAGGTCTCGCTGAACCACAGGCTCATTGTCCCTCCCTAACCACTTCTCCCCTAACTCAATATTCTAACTTCCTCATATGTGCCTCCCTAGGATAGCAAGTATGTCTATGAACTCATTCACCACTAGAACGGTAGACATGTTCATCTGATGCAATGCTAGGTATTAATCCCAGACCCATTCCTAATATTTTTCACAGAAGCAGTATGTGTGTCCATACACTCAAGCATAACCACATCCATCCAGTCTCAGACATAACAGTCAGCCAATCAGAAAGCAGCACCACCAGGATGCCAGAGCAGGATGTGAACCACAAAATAATAGAAGAGACTTTCCCTAAGGAGGCACCTGCACTGTGATAGCAAAAGCTGTCCTTTGGGTTGATTTATGATGTAGAGAGTGTTATTATAATATCATTGTCATATGCTAATATCTCGTTATTTGGGTTTTTCTGTATGCATTATGAGTAATCACATGCACAGTTCCATTGAGGTCAGGACCCCTCCCCTATCACCTCATCCCTTGACAAATTCCTCCTGTCTTTTTAACATTAATAATTTCTGTTGTGAGATCAGCATCATTACACTATAAAATTACCTGTCTTTTCTTATTGAAGCTGCTTATTGAAGTTTGTCTTGGAAGCCAGCCCGCTTCTAAGAGGGTTCTATCCTAATAAATTCCTTTACTTGGTTTAGAGATGGTCTGAATCTGTTCGTTTTTGAGATAATTTGCACAACACATCCTGAAACCACGACGAAACAGTGAGAGCAAAACTGATGACTTAGAGCAACTCTACCTCACTTCAACCCAATTCATTAACAACTCAACACCTCACCCTCAGGATGTTCTTAGTCTTCTTTGAGAATGAAGACCCAGCAAGGACTTTTGGAATATTTTTTCTTCTGATAAAGATAAATTGATTTTTATTGCGTGCCAAGTGGTGATATGATAAAAAAAAGTAGACAATATGTATGTGCACATGCGTTTGCTGGAGGAAGACAAAAGGGAAGTTATTGCTCTAGCTTTAGCATTGGACCTCCTTCTGGTGATGCTAAAAGAGTCTTCAAGTAAAAAAACAATTTCTGACAGATAAATTCTCCAATATAATTAATGAAGGATAGAGTTTATATTCTAGACCAGATGGAGATTCAATATTCCATTCTGAATTCGTATTTTAACTTAATTAATTGTTCAATTATTCAAAAGAATAAAGGCTAGTGCTTGGTATCATTTACATAGCGCTTACAAGTATGGGAAGTGTCTGAGGAAAAATTTGGTTGATGACGCTGCAGAGACTCTTTGAGTTGGAGTTATCAGTATGTATCTTCCTGATTCCATTTCTAGCAATCTTATCAGCTATTTCACCTAGAAACATAAGACCTATCTACCAGGTCTAGTAGTTACACAAATAAATACACTCCAGTTTATTTTTCTAGACCTAGTCACACTATTATTTAAATCTCTACCCCGACCATAATATTGTCACATCCCAATTGTAAATTTACCCAATAGAAATACAAGACAATTTGTTTCATTCAGATTATCCTATATCAGTGGGGCAGCATGGATACAAAGCTGAGCTTAGTGTCAGAAAGATTTGATTGTATTCAAATCTTGTCCCTATAACTCATCAGTTGTGTGAAGTTGGACAGATCACATGACCCTTAAGTGGCTTAGTCAAAAGCCTAGGATTCATCTACTAAGCCACAAATGGGTTGATAGTTGCACTGGTAGCAAGGATTCTTACACCAAGAATTTCCTATGTTTACAAAATCACGGACCCCAGAGGAAAGAGCACCAGTCATGAAACCATGTTTTCTTTAAGTAAGCTGTCATGGTATGGAAATTTATAAATAGAGAAATTCATGGAAAATCAATTTGGACATCATGGCATTACAGTATATAATAAGTGCTGATTATAATATATAACACGTACTATATTTATTATACAATTATATATTACATACAGCAATTACAATATATAATAAGATCCAGCGATGACTGCTAAAGAGCAATTAACTAGAGGTCCTTACCTTTTAATTACCTACTTCTTCAACTGGGACAACGTACAGTTATTTCTTGTAGAGTTGACAGCACTCTGGAACCTACCTGATATTTATCATTAAGCAGAATTTAATTAAATCAGCAGCCACCTATGCATTCTTATTTCATGCCTGAAACAGCTTTGGCATACTGAAACATGATTCAGTTGTGTGAAATTAACCCTCAAATTAATTTGAGCCCACATTATGTGGAATGTGTCTTAACCATAGGTTTGAAGTTTCATTTTTTAAATCCAATTAGTGAAAAGCTCCCTAGATCACCACTTCTTTAATAACAACAAAAATTTAATCCATTTCATCCTATCAAAAGCTCTTTCAGCCTCAATAGCTCTAGTGACAAAATAACTCATATATTCTCTGCCTGGTATAATTAAAAAAAATAACCACACCTCTGTGAACTGTCAGACAATAGACTATTTCTCATGAAACCCCATTTGAACAACTTTCCTCTTTTATTCAAAAATTATCTTTCCCTTTTACTCTAATTTTAATAAGAATTTAAGAGCATCAATTCAGTCTGTTGCCTGTAAAAATGTTATATTTACATTGTTTATAGATTTTCCCCTTTTTTGGTTCTTAGAGAGTGTTTATATCCTGATAAAGGAGATGCTCATAAAAATGTTAAAAGAACAAAACACTTCAATATAATTATATAATATTTTTGGTTTCTTAGTAATCAGTTTATCTTTTGTACAGTCAATGATGTCTAATAAAGGTTGAGTTTTCTGAGTCTTTAAAGCTGATCTCAAACCAGAGAAATAATTGACTGACACTGAACTCAGGGAAAATTCAGTCAATGGGTAAAGACATCAAAAGAGTGGTGTATTGATAAGGCTTGTACTGAGTTCTGCAGAGCAACATTGAACTATCCGCTGAAGTGCAGCTGAGTAAGGATGTAGTGGTCCAACTCCCAGAGTTCTAGAGCTCATTCCCAAAAGGCTTCAGTGGGATGGCAAATTAGGGAGGTAAGAGGGAGAAAACACCATTGCAATGGGGCTTTCCATTGGTGATTGAGCCTGTCTATCTCTCCTCATCTGTGGAAGCTCAAAAATGAAGTATAATGAAGGATTTGTTGTTTGTCTTTTGTTCTCTAAGAGGACTGATTACATCAGGAAGGTAATGTCATGACTTAGATTGAAATGGATTATGATGAGAGAGGGTTGGGCAAAGTCACCAGCCACACTCTCTCCTCCAGAACCATCTGGGTCCAGTGGCAAGGTATAGATCAGCTGGACCGGATGCAGAAGGAGACCTTGACTTCTTAAACAAAATTCTTTCCCAGCTCTCAGTTTGTCTGAAGCAACAATCATTTAATGATTAAGGCTAGGTAAATAATGAGGCAAACAATGGCCTCTTTTGCTTAGTCAAGAAAAAACATTACTCAGAGAGGAAGACCCTCAGGGCTTCTGGTCAAAATAGAAACAATTGCTATTTACACTCACTCTGAGCCATCAGAACCCAAAGAATGACCAAGTGAGGCTTCAGCTGGACCTATTCTTGGTCAATATTTTAAAGCCAGAGGGTTTGAGTTTAAGGCATGGTCATTAAAAAAAAAAAGAAAAGAAATCTAGCCCATAAACTCGAAGGTGTCTTGAGAAGCTTCAGTGATCAAAATTTATATTCCTTTGCACAGAACACTGATAGGGAAGGGTATGATTCCCATGTGGACATATGGAGAGAAGGGAGAGGAGGGAGGTAGAGGATGGAGGGAGAGGAAATAAAGGAGAGAAAGAGGGAATGAGGGGAGGGAAGAAAGAAGGGAAGGAAGGAATGAAAACGAATGAATAAAGGAAGGAAGTAAGGAATCAAGGAGTGAAAGAAGCAGAAGTTTTGCCTAAATGGAATGGGCCAGTTGAGTCTCCAGTCTCCAGGGCAGCCACTACTATTCACAATTTGCTGTTTATCCTTCACTATCATAAATAATTTTACCTAAAAACATTGAGGAGAGAAACAGAGAGGAGAAGAGAGAGACAGAGAGGATATAGATAGATAGATAGATAGATAGATAGATAGATAGATAGATAGATAGATAGATAGATACATAGATACATAGATACATAGATAGAGACAGAGACAGAGAGACAGAGACAGACAGAGATAGACAGAGACCAAGACAGAGAAACAGAATAGACAAGAAACCAGAATATATAAGGTTAGATTTGGAATAATGGTCTGAAGTTAGGTGGATACCAAGTAAAAATGGAAATCAATAGGGGTAAGATACTTTGAAAGACAAGCAGATTTTGGGTCAAAATATCTGAATTCAAATCTTGACTGGGTCAATTGCAACTTGTTTTAACTGGGTAAATCTTATCCTTTCTGAGCCTCACTTTGCTCCTCTGTAAAATGAGGGGATTGGACTGAATTTGCATAAAAGCTCTGAATCCAAATTTCAAATTTCTGCAGTTCAAGGCACTTCAGCATGCCCTCATCTGGACACTCTTCAGGTTATTAGTGTTCTTCTATGGTGCCCAGAATTTATGCGGTACAACAGATGAGCTCTGACCAGGGTGGCATCAACTGATTTTCTCACTTTCCTGTAACTTTTCTAATGCTCCTTGAAATTGTATTAACTTTGTTCTCTGCCACATCATATTGCCGAATCACAGTGAGTTTTCAGAGCACTTAAAACCCCATATTCTTTCAAAACAGCTCCTGTCTATCCATGCTTCCCCATTTTATGTTTGTGGAGGTGACTTTTTGTGCTCTAGTACAAATCTTTGCATTCACCCCGATCGAACTTTTTTCATCTTAAGCAAGATTGTTATTGCTGTTGTTGTCTACCACAACTCAGCAACTCACTTGCATTGTGGCTGAACAGAGCCAAAATTAAATTTATCAAAATTTTATATTGATCTATGCAACCATAGTATAAATTCTCCTTCTCCTTCACTAACAGGAAAGGATTAATGAAAGAAAACTAATTTTAACTAGGTGCCCATTTAAAAAAAAATTGCTTAGACTCAAATGCCAGGACACAGTACAGAATAGTGAAAAGAAAAAAAAATTCATAAACTTAAATATTAGATGTGAAATACAAAGTTAAAAAGAAAAAAAAATCATGTGCACATCAGAATATAAGAGAGGATTCAAATATTTAACAATATATTTTCATTTCAAAAAAACCTGTATGATAAATCATATTTGTGTTGAAAATTGTCCATCTTTTCTTTGTTTCCTTGTGAGCTCCTTCGTTCTCTGTTGTGCACTTTTTTTACTTTGTTCTTTTTCCCCTCCCCCACCCCTGAAGGATGCAATCAAGTTTAGATATGCTTTTCCATAGTTATAGATATATACATACACACACATACACACATATACATGTATAGATATATATGTATACATATAAGCATATATTTGACAATTAGTTTTTATGTTTGCATATATCTCATTTCCTATCCCCCCTGCCTCCTCCACTTTACTTCTACCCAGTACCTTGTCCTCCTATTACTTGTCTACCCCCCTCCAAAGATCCCTCCCCTATCATCACATTCCCATAAATCTAAACACCCTTCTATACTCCCCTTTTACCTATCCTCTCACCCTCCCCTCTAATGATCAATCCCTTGTCCTCTCCCCTCTCCCTATGCCCCTACTATTTTATTTCTTCTACATTTAGAAGAGTTTTATACTCTTCTAGATATATATGTATTGTTCCCTTTTAAACCCATTCCCCATGAAAATAGGTTACTAGGACTACCAGCCCTCCTCCTCCATCTAATTCCTCTGTATGAGTTCTTCCTCTTGCACCTCATTTGTATAAAATACTTACTAATTTAAGCTGTTCCTAAATGGTTTTACTTTTAAACTTAATATCATAGTTGGGTTTATCCCAATCTTTGTTATGAGCTTACCAATTATTAATAAGAGTCTTAGACATACATTTTTATTGTACATATATAAAAGATAAACAGTCTATCTTTATGAATCTCATATCATAAGTCTTTGGTATATACTTTATCTTTCTCTTGATTCTTGTATGTTGAATCTTCTATTAAGTTCAAGATTTTTGCTAACAAAGTGTTGAAATTCTGAGAGTTTATCAAATGTTCATTTTTTTTTCCATTCCAAGTAACACTTAACTTTGCAGGGTATGATATTTTTGGCCAGAGCCCCAGCTCTTTCACTCTTCTGTACACTACGTACCAAGACCTAAGATCCTTTAATGTCTGTGTTGCTAGGTCTTGTGTAATTCTAATTGTGGCTCCATCATATTTAAATTGTATTAATCTACATGTTTTAATATTTTTTTCTTGCTCCTCTCTCCCACTCACTGCCCCCCACACACCCAGAGACAAAATATAGTTTTATATTTACATTCCTATTGAATACATTTTCACCATAGTCATGGTTTATAGAAGAATTAAAATGAATGAGAGAAATCATATAATAAATCAAAACGTAACACGAAAGAAAAAAATCTCCTGCAATCTGTGATTGAATTCCATGGTTCTTTTTTGGGATGTGGAAGACATTTTGCCTTAAAAGACCACTGGGAATTTTTTAGTCCTTGCAATGCAATGAAGTTCTAAGTCTACCAGAAAAAGTCCTTGCACACTGCAGTTGTTGCTGTATACAGAGTTCTCCTGGTTCTGCTCCTTTCTCTGAGCATCAGATCATGTAAGTCTTTCTCTGAAATCTTCCTATTCATCATTTCTTATAGCACAATAGTATTCCATTACATTCATATACAATAATTTATTCAGTCATTGCCCAATTCGTGGGCATCCCCTTGATTTCCAGTTTGTGGCCACCAGAAAGAGCGCTGATATAAATATTTTTTTACATGTAGGTTCCTTTCCCATTTTTATGATCTTTTGGGGATACAGTTGTAGAAGGGGCATTGCTGGGTGAAAGAGTATGCACATTTTTGTAGCCCTTTGGATACAGTTCCAAATTGCTCTGCAGAATGGTTGGATCAGCTCACAGTTCTACCAACAATGAAATAGTGTTCTAACTCACCCACATCTTCTCCAACATTTATCATCTTCCCGTTCTGTCATGTTAGTCAATCTGATAGGTATGATGTGGTATCTGAGAGTAGTTCTGATTTGCATCCCTCTAATCAATAGTGATTTAGAGCATTTCTTCATATGATTATAGATGTCTTTAATTTCTTCCTCTGAAAACTGCCTATTCATATCCTTTGACCATTTATCAATTGGGAAATAACTTGTATTCTTGTACATTTGACTCAGTTCTCTATATATTTTAGAAATGAGGCCTTTATCACAGACACTGGTTGAAAATATTCTTTCTCAGTTTTCTGCTTCCATCCTAATCTTGGTTGCATTGGATTTTGTTGTGCAAAAAACTTTTCAGTTTAATGTAATCAAAATTATCCATACTTCATAATGTTTTCTCTCTTTAGTCAACAATTCTTCCCTTCTCCATAAATCGGATACATACACTATTCCTTGCCCTACTAATTTGTTTATAGTACCTAGATCATGTACCCATTTGGACTTTATTCTTGTGTATGGTATCAGACATTGGTCTATGCCTGGTTTCTGCCACACTTTTATCCAGTTTTCCCAGCAATTTTTGTCAAACCATGAGTTCTTATTATCAAACAGTGTATTGCTATATTTATTTGCCTACTGTGTCTTGAGTACCTAGCATATTCCACTTGTCTATCCTTCTGTTTCTTAGCCAGTACCAAGTGGTTTTGATAATTGCTGCTTTATAATACAATTTGAGATCTGATGGAGCTAGGTCACCTTCCCTAGAATTTCTTTTCATCAGTTCCCTTGTTATTCTGGACCTTTTGTTCTTCCAGATGAATTTTGATATTATTTTTTTCCAGATCTTGAAAATAGTTATCAGTTAGTTTGATTTGTATGGCAGTAAATAAACAAATTAATTTAGGTAGAATTGTCATTTTTTATTATATTGGCTTGGTCTATCCACGAGCAACTGATGTTTTTCCACTTAGATCTGACTTTATTTGTGCGAAGTGTCTTGTAATTGTGTTCATATGGTCCCTGGATTTGTTTTGGCAAGTAGACTCCCAAACATTTTATAGTGTCTACCTTAGCTTTAAATGGGATTTCTTTTCTATCTCTTGCTTTTGGACTTTGTTAGTAACATATAGAGATGCAGAAGATTTGAGTGGGTTTATTTTATAACCTTCAACTTTGTCAAAGTTGTTTATTATTTCAAGTAATTTTTTACTTAAATCTCTGGGATTCTCTAAGTATATCATCATATCGTCTGCAAAGAGTGATAACTTAGTTTCCTTCTTTGCCTATTATAATTCGTTTAATTTCTTTATCTTCTCTAATTGCTACAGCTAGCATTTTTAGTACCATATTGAATAATAGTCATGGTAATGGACATCCTTGTTTCATGCCTGATCTTACTGGAAATGCATCTAGCTTCTCTCCATTGCATATAATGCTTGCTGAAGGTTTTAGGTAGAGACTGCTTGTAATTTTATGGAAAGTTCCCTTTATGCCTATGCTCTCCAGTGTGTTATATTTTGTTAAAAGATTTTTCTGCATCTATTAAGATAATCATGAGGTTTCTGTTCATTTTGTTGTTGATATGATCAATAATGCTAATTCTTTTCCCAATATTGAACCAGCCCTGCATTCCTGGTAAGAATCCTACCTCATCATAATGTATTATTTTTGTGATAAGTTGCTGTAATTTTTTTTTTTTTGCTAAATTCTTATTTAAATTTTTTGCAGGGAAAGGGTGAGGTCCTGCATTAGTATAATTTTGCTGTTTATTTCTTCCTGTAACTCCCTTAACTTCTCCTCTAAGAATCTGGATGCTATACCACTTGGAGCATATATGTTAATAATGATATTGCTTCATTTTCTATGTGCCTTTCAGTAGGATTTAATTTCCTTAACTCGTTGGATTAGATCTATTTCTGCATTTCCTTTGAGATAGGAATGGCCAACCTGCTTTTCTTACATCAGTTGAAGCACAATGTATTTTGCTCCAATCTTTTACCTTTACCCTGTATATATCACCCCCATTTCAAATGTCTTTCTTGTAAACAACATATTGCTGGATTATGACTTTTAATCCATTCTTCTATCCATCTCATTTTATGGGAGAATTCATCCCATTTACATTCACAGTTATGAATGCTATCTGTGTCTTTCCCTCCATCCTCTTTCCCACCATTTGTGCTTGTGGTTCTCCCTTCTTCCTTCCCCTCCACAATAGAGTTTTAATTTTTGACCACTACCTCCCACAGTCTCCCCTTCCTTCTTTCAACCTCCCTTCCCCTTTACTGCCCTTTATCCTTACTACTTCTTCCCTCCCTTTTGGTCTCCCCTTCCCTTTCTTTCCCCCTTCCCCTCTGACTACCTATAGAACTAGTTAGATTTATAAATTTTATTAAATTTGTTGCTTCCTCCTTGAACGAAATCAGATGAGAGTACCCCTGAAGCAATGCTCATCTTCCTCTCCTCTTTCCCTCTACTGTAATATAATTCTGTACTTCTTCCTGTGATGTAATTTACCCTTCTTCCTCATTTTCACATCTCCCATTGCAATCCCTTCATATACTTAAATCACATTTTTATCGTCACATAATTTACTTTATACCTGTTCCCTCTATCTCTGTATATCCCTTTATCTGTCATAATGGATATACAATTCTCAAGATTCACAAGTATCGTAATCCCTTACAGGGAGGTAAACAGTTTTCTCAAATTGAGTAATAAGATTTCCTTTCCTGTGATTACCATTTTATGCCTCTCTTGAGATCTGTGTTTGAAGATCGAATTTTCTGTTGAGTTCTGGCCTTTTTATCAGGAAGGTCTGGAAATCCCTTATTTCATTGAATGTCCATCTCCTTGACTGAAATGCTATGCACAAATTTACTAGGTAATTGATCCTTGGTTGTAGTACCAGCTCCTTTGCCTTGACAAATATCATATTCCATTTCCTTCGATCTTTTAATGTAGAAGCTGCAAGGTCCTGTGTGATTGTCACTGTTGCTCCTCAATATTTGAATGGTTTCTTTCTAGCTGTCTATAGCATTTTCTTCTTCACTTGATAGTTCTAGAATTTGGCAACAATATTTCTTGGTGTTTTTAATTTGGGATCCCTTTTGGGAGGTGATTGGTGGATTCTTTCAATGACTATTTTGCCCTCTGTATCCAGCACTCTGGGGCAGTTTTCCCTGATGATTTCTTGGAAGATATTGTCCAGACTCTTTTTTCTCATCATGGCTTTCTGGTAGGCCAATAATTCTTAAATTTTCTTTCCTGGATTTATTTTTCAGGTCAGTTGTTTTTTCTAATTAGTTATTTTACATTTTCTTCTATCTCTTCATTCCTTAGATTTTGTTTGACTGATTCTTGGTGTCTCATAGAGTCATTAGCTTCTACTTGCCCAATTCTAATTTTCATCAAATTGTTTTTTTCAGTTAATTTTGCATCTCCTTTTCCATCTGTCCAATTATTCCATTTAAGGAATTATTTTCTCTAGTTAGTTTTTGTACTTCCTTTTCCATTTGTCCAATTTTCCCAGTTATGTTTTGTGCTTCCTTTTCCATTTGTCTAATTTTCCCAATTAAGTTTTGTGTTTCCTTTTCTTTTTGTTCGATTTTCCTTTTTAAGGAGCTGTTCCTTTCAGTGAATTCTTTTTTAATACTTTTAAAATCATTGGTCATTTTTTCTTCTATTTCCTTCTTCAGCTCTTCCCAGAGTACTCTTTGTGCATGCGAACAATTCATAGTCCCTTCTGAAGTTTCAAATGGGATTACAGTCTCAATACTGACCTCTTTGGTATTCGTGTTTTGGTCTTTGATCCCATAGAAAGATTCTATGGTCTTTCCCTTCCTCCTTTGCTTCTTGTTCATGATGGTGATGCTTTGTATGTTGTGACCTCTGGTTCTTTCAGCTAGATGCTAAAGAACCTGTTGCTGAGCTGCCTGGTGTGAGAAAACAAAGGTTCATTCTGTTTGTGTTTCCCTGGATTAACCCTCAAGCTAGATTGTTAAGTGTGGGGGACTGGTATTCTGGACATGGGAGATCTCCTCAGCTGAGGCAGAGTAAAGGAAAGCATAGTGCTTGGTGATCCTGGCTTGATGCTTTTAATATTTTATCCTTGAGCTGGGGATTTTGACATTTGACCATGATATGCCTATGAGTTTTCCTCATAGGATCTCCTTTAATTGTTCATCTACGGAGGTTTTTTTCCTATTTCAACTCCCTTGAATTCCTCCCCCCATTCTAATGCTTCAGGACGTGTTATTATTCTTTTATTATTTTATGAAGATTCTTTTTTGAGCATAACTTTCAGTTAGTTAATTATCTTTATATTTTCTCTTCTTGATCTTTCTCCAAGTCTGTTATAGTTCTTATAAGATGTTTCACTTTCTCTTCTATTTTTTCATGATTGATATTCTGTTTAATTATTTCTTAATCTCTTATAATTTTGCTTGCTGCACTTTGCCCAATTCTAATTTTAAATGTGTCATTTTCTTCCTGAAGATTATTAATTTCCTTGCCTAATTGGTTGCCTTTCCTTTCATAACTTTCTTGTTTGTTGGATTATTCTTTTCTTAGTTTACCCTCCCTCTCTGTCATTTGATTTTTAAAGTCTTTTTAAATATCTTCTATACATTCTTTTGGGGCAGGTGATCATTTGATGTTACTCTTTGGGGGTTTCTTCACTTCAATGTCCTCCTCTGAAGATGAGCCCCACTCATCTCTATTCTCATAATAACTTTCTATGCTTGGTTTCTTTACCCTTTGCTTTTGAATTTTTTGTGATAATATCGTAATTTTTGTAATCACCTCTAGCCCTGGGGTATGAGAATGGTGCCTCTTGCCCCAGAACTTCAGTTCCCCCCTCTAACTTAGAACCAAAGCCAAACCTCCAGCCTCCTGTAAGTGCCCAGAACCAGAGGCTTTCAGCCCCACTGCTTGTGCACTCGCCAGATTAATGCTGGATCCTCCTTGCCCCCACCACTCTTCAAAGCACAGCTGAGTTTGGAGTTTCTTATTAGCAGAGGATTTGCTCCACTTTCCCAGGGGGTGAATGTACCTGTGGTTGGAGACAAGGCAGCAGCCTCTCAAACCAACTAACCCCTGGCCTTGCAGCTTGTTGTTAAAGTGGACCCTGGCCTGGAGGTGTTTAATCTTAACAAGGACCAAACCTCTTTCTGGAATTTTTCTTCTGATATTCTCAAATTGTCCCAGGAAGACTCCAGTTGCTCACCTATTCTTATTTATCTTCACCCACTCTTGGTTTGCCGTAAAGTGCTATTTTAACTCTTGTGGGGGAAAATCTTGAGAGCTAGGAATTTTCTGACCTACTCCACCATCCTCCTCCAGGTGCTCATTTTTAAAAAAGAAACTTTCACAGTATGAAGTTAATCATTCTGTAGATCCATTTGGAAAGAATACAGAAGTGAAAGGACTAAAAATCTCAAATCATGTGACACATAGTACTACTGGGCATTTATTACAAGAAGGTCATTTACAAATAAAGAAAGAATCAAAAAAGATACTCTCTCTCTCCCCCTCCCTTTTCCCCTTTCTCTTCTCCCCCCCATCTCTTTTTCTCTGTAACTATTTCTCTTTCTCTGCCTGTCTCTCCTCTTTCTTTTCTTTTCCTATATTTATAAATTATATGCACAAACAGTACTCAAACATACACACATATAGTTTATATAAACATATACTCTAACATATTTATAGCAGTACTATTTGTGATAGCAAGGAACTTAAAACAAAGTAGCTGTAAATTGATTGATGAATGGCTAACAAATTATACAACATTAATTTAATGGAGTAATATTGTGCTGAAAATACCAATCAAGGTAATAAATACAGAGAAACATTGAAAGACCTAGATGAAAACCTGCAGAATGAAAAGTCAAGAAAATAATATGAACAATCCCCCGCAGCAATCTATATGGAAGGAATAATTCTAAAATAATTGAAAATGTATGTTGCAAAATTAGAAATGAATAAATTCAACCTTACAGAAAAACCATGAATATACCTTTATATAATAAATAATAATATATAATAATAATTCAATAATAATAATTCAATAATAATAAATAATAATATATAATAATAATTCAATAATAATAAATAATATAATAATACCTTTATGCAGGTAGATGGGTGTTGATATGTGGACCACTGCATGTATCACTTTTTTGTGTGTGTTAAGAGGTTTTGATGATTTTTTTTTTCTTTTCTCCCCCTGTCTTTGTTAAAGCTCTTATTAAGCATAGCTATCAGGGGAGAGGATGGAATAGAAGCAATATTTGATTGAAAATAACAAATATGCCAATAAAATACATTTTAAAAGAATCTTTCACAGTAAAATTTTTATTTACTATGTGGTAGCAGCTGTCTTAATTAAGAGGTGTTTTTTTCTTGAGAAAGCTAAAAGAGAAAACTATGATTTTGTCTCAGACAAACATATCTGAGACATATCTATGCCTATGACATGTCATCAAATTCACTACAAAAATCTATTGTCTAATTTTCATTCATCAGTACACATAAACTGGAGGAAACAACCTTGTGAGTGCTGTAGCAGTAGACCTATAACTGAGAAACTTTAAATGCACTGGCAATAAAAGAGACAGATAGTATTTCCATCTGCCTCCAATCACTTTTTCAAATATGCTGACAAGTTTCTTTGAGCATTTTACTTGCCATTGCTAACTCATTATATTTATTGTGAGCTTCTTGAGAGTGCAGATTGCTTTTTGTTTTTCTTTACCATGTTTCACACAGTGCTTGACACATGGTATGCATTTAATAAATGTTACTTTGTCTTTCTGAATGTTTCCTGCTTTCATGTTCAAAGGTTTCTCTTTTAACTTTTCCTATTTTCCCTTAATTAATTAGTAGTTGTCCGTATGTTCAAATCACTTGAATTGTTTTTGATAAACATACTTCTCATTTGGATTTTATGCTAAACCCTGAAACATTTCTATGGTTGGCAGTACAACTGTATCATTTTTATGATCTATCTTTCCAGCTGACATAGCACAGTAAGTACAGCATAGATGCCTCCAAAGTGAAATTCTTTTTGAGTAGTTGGAATAGTCAAATTGTAAAGGTATTGTGATAGAATTCTCTATAATGATTTTAATTATCTTTACATTTGATGGACACAGTTAATAGTTCAAATGGACAGCTAGGCTATACTGTACCAGGCCTTATCTTTTCCATATAGACACAACCAATGTACCTGTTATTCCTTCTGATACATAAGGCACACCATTCTATTTTAAAACATCTATATAATGGTCATATTTCTTCCTTCTTTATAACCAGATAAATCTAAAGTTCTATTTTTCTTTTTTTTAAGAAGGTCTTTGGGCTAGTCAAATTGAAAAATAATGAAGAAACCAACATTCATTGCCTTGGGATAAGAATAATAGAGTGATTTTTTTTTCTTAGGATTCTTATTTTCTCATCGACATCTTACTCTCCAGATTAATTGTTTGAAGAAAAATGTTTATAGGGAATGGACTTGCAATGAAATTAACATCCTTTACAAATGTTGAATAGAAAACTGAAACTCAGGTATTTCTGAAACTTATTATTTGCTCATAGTCTATCCTCTACGATGATTAGGCTTATATTAAAAAGGCTACGTGTCTTTTAAGGAAAAGATAAAAAATCTAACCTGTGTTTCAGGAAGTAGTGTTTGGATAAAGGCAGGGAAATGAAGTATTTATTTTATTAGCTTAATTACTTTTTTATATTTTATTTTGGCTCTTAGGGCACAAGCAAAATTATATGTTTAAAATTTAGGAACTTGAAAATAAATTATTTTTACTTCTGAAGAAGTAGTGAAAAAGTGTTGTGATCACAAAAGAGCAAATTCATGTTCTTCAGTGAATTCACCCCTAAGAGGTAGAAAAAGAGTATTTGATTCAATAAGAATACACTAAATATATTCTCTATATAAAGGAATATGGTAGATAATGCAATGACAAATATATAGCACCACATACACACATATGCACACGCACAGTTACTCCCTCCACAGACCTTACATTGTATTGGGAACTTAATGGCATTTACATAGATGTACAAAGATGTTATATTTTGAGAAAGGAGAGAAAAAAAACACAACTGGGCTCAAATATTTATTTTGATACATTTTGCTGAAATGAAAATACATTCAAGTCAATGGTATCTGCTTAAATTATAAACCAGGTAACTATAAGAAACAAAAATACATGCAGATCCTTTGCTAAGTACTCTACTGTAGACTAGCCATGCCTGCAATACATTTTGAGGCTCAGAGAACTGCATATTTTTTATTTGTTTTTTAATGTTTATTTATTTTTAGTTTTCAACATTAATTTTCACCTAATTATGAGCTCCACATTTTCTGCCCATCTCTCCTTTCGTCCCACCCCAAAATGCTGTGTATTCTAATACTCTCTCTCTCTCCCTCTCTCTCTCTCTCTCTCTCTCTCTCTCTCTCTCTCTCTCTCTCTATATATATATATATATATATATATATATATATATATATATATATGTACGTATGTATGTATATGTAAATGTAAAATGTGTGTGTGTTTGTATAATTTCTCCAACTACCTAAATACTGAGAAAAGTTTCAATAGTTACAAATATTATCTTTCCATGTAGGAATGTAAACAGTTCAACTTTAGTAAGTCCCTTATGACTTCTCTTTGCTGTTTTCTTTTTTATGCTTCTCTTGTTTCTCGTTTTTGAAAGTCAAATTTTCTATTCAGCTCTGGTATTTTCATCAAGAATGCTTGAAAGTCCCCTATTTCACTGAATGGCCATTTGTTTCCCTGAAATGTTATACTCAGTTTTGCTGGGTAGATGATTCTTGGTTTTAATCGTAGTTCCTTTGACTTCTGGAATATTGTATTCCAAGCCCTTCGATCCCTTAATGCAAAACCTGCTAGATCTTGTGTTATCTTGATTATATTTCCACAGTACTCAAATTGTTTCTTTCTAACTGCTTGCAATATTTTCTACTTGACCTAGGAACTCTGGGATTTGGCTACAGTATTCCTAGGAGTTTTTCTTTTTGCATCTCTTTCAGGAGGTGATTGGTGGATTCTTTTGATATTTATTTTATTCTCTGGTTCTGGAATATCAGGGCAGTTTTCATTAATAATTTCATGAAAGATGATGTCTAGGCTCTTTTTTTGATCATGGCTTTCAGGTAATTCCATAATTTTTAAAGTATCTCTCCTGGATATATTTTCCAGGTCAATTGTTTTTTTTTCCAATGAGATATTCCACATTATCTTCTACTTTTTCATTCTTTTGCTTTGTAATTTCTTTGTTTCTCATAAAGTCATTAGCTTCCATATTCTACATTTGAATTTTTAAAGAACTATTTGCTTCAGTGAGCTTTTCCATTTGGCTGATTCTTCTTTTTAAAGCATTCTTGTCCTCAATGACTTTTTGAACCTCTTTTGCCAATTGAGTTAGCCTATTTTTCAAGGTGTTATTTTCTTCAGCATATTTTGGGTGTCCTTTAGCAAGCTGTTGACTCATTTTTCATGCTTTTCTTGCATCTCTCTCATTTCTCTTCCTGATTTTTCCTGCACCTCTCTTACTTGATTTTCAAATTTTTTTTTGAGCTCTTCTATGGTCTGAGACCATTGCATATTTATTTTGGAGGTTTTGGGTGCAGAAGTCTTGACTTATGTCTTCTTCTGATGGTATGCATTGTTCTTCCTCATCTGAAAGATGGAAGAAAATACCTGTTCACCAAGAAAGTACCATTCTATAGTCTTATTTTTTCTCCTTTTGGGGCATTTTCTCAGACAATTATTTGACTTTTGAGGCCTCTGTCAAGTGGAGGGTATATGCTGGGGAACTGTAACTTCTCAGTTCTTCCAAGGTGGCACAATCAAGGGACAGGAGTTTATTCCTCTCTTAGCCTGTGCTCTTGTCTGTGAGAAACCGCAAACACTCTGTTCTCCCCAGGATCTGCAAGTACAATTCTCTCTCCACAACCACCTCCAGGTCCCCCATGCCAGTGCTCTTCTTCAATCCAGGAGAGCTACTTAGGGCTGAGATCCAGATCAGTTGCTCAGTGCCCCCAGGGGATTTAGGACAAGGGCTTCAAAAATGAAAGCTTCCATTGCAGTTGCTGTTGCAGGTTGGGCCAAACCCTATTCTCTTCTTGCACAGGTGGAAGAGCTTTCTCACTGACCTTTGAAGCTGCTTTTGTCATTTGTGCGTTTAGTAGTCTGGGAACTGAAGCTGCTTCTGGGAATTCTGCTCCCTGAAGTCTGTTCTACTCCTGTCCCTGCAGTACTGCAGCTAAGGACAGGTTGCACTCTGCTCCATGCCCAGTGCAATAGACTTTTCCCGTAGGCCTTCCCATCTGTCTTGGGCTGGAAATCTCTTTCACTCTGTCATTTTGTGGCTTCTGCTGCTCTAGAATTTGTTTAGAGTCATTTTACAGGCTATGGAGGGGAGCTTCTACAGATTCGTCCTTCTATGCTTCCTTCTCTGAGGATTGTAGATCTTAAAGGGATCTCAGAGGCCATGAAGCACAACTCTTGCTAGAATGAAAATCCCCTTGAACAATAAGACTGAATGTGTCTAAGTAGTCTTTAATTAAAGATTTTCGATGGGAAAGAACCCATCATTTCCTAAAGTAATCCATCTACTATTTTGAGAATTCCAACTGTTAGGAAGATATTTTTTTTTTTTTGCAGCAAGAAACAGTCTATTACTCCATCCCCACCTTTGACCCACTGCTCTTTCTTGTGCTCTGTAAAGTCAAACAGAACAAAGCTTTTTTCCTCTTAATTATATCTTTTCTGATGTTGATCTTTATAATTCAAAAAAATTTATGCAAATGTGATCTCATTGAGAAAGTCATACCTTCAAGCACTAGAGATCAGAATGCATTCAGATATTTTTATCCATCATGTCTCTTGCACAGGTTCTTCACAGGAAGTCTTAATAGGCTAAACACTTTTCACTGGATCTCTTTACATGGCATGGACATTAGCAGCACTCACAGTCTACCCAATGGCTATCCCTTCTGCGAGGTACATGACCAGCTTGTCTATTTGTCTTTAAATGCATTTAACTAATTATAATGTTTTTGATGCTTTGACTATGCATTTTTTTTTCACTGTCTGGCTTTTAAATACCTGAGGACAGTTAATGCACTATCTTATATCTCTCATTAAGGGCAAACATTCTCAGTCTTTTCAACTTAATGCTCATTTAATGGGTGTCTGGCACATGCTGCTGAGAGTTCTTGCAATAGCATCTCTCCACATGGAGAGTTTGAGAAATCTGTTTATGGGAAAACTGCAATGTTAAGTAAGGGAAGTATCTTACAAAAATGAAATTGTAGATGTTTTGGAACTGATTCCTTAACCACAAGTTGAAAAAGAGGTTGCAGCCTTCATAAGGACCTGTCAGCTTCAGTATTGTCTTCGAGACATATTTACTTCTAGGGGATCTTGGTGATTTCTTTGATCATGGTGTTTGGCAAAGTGAGTGGAATCCTCAAATATAGAATTTCCAAAAAATCAGGAGACCCAGCCACAGAAATCTGGAAATTGAAGCCTAGGATGGATGTTATGGCCTGCCTGGTAACAATTTCTTGAGAAATAAGGAATGATATTCAAGAGAGCTTTCTGGATCCATGCCTGGACAACATCCAACAAGGGCCTATCTGGCAGAGATTCTCCCAGGTGAACTCAGTTTCCAAATCTGTTTATGGATTTAAATTTGGGGACAGTGATATCCATGAATTGAGGTAAGTGACAATTTTATATAGCTAAAAAGTGAGATATTTCCTTTATAAGACACCATTCTCACAGGTAAGTACACACACAGACACATGCACACACACATGCACGCGCACGCACACACACACACACATAAATAATCATGATTAGGGTGGGCATTAATGATTTGAAGTATCAGAGCCTTGATGGAGGTAGTATTTGAAAAAAGCAAAGGGTTCTGGGTTTAGAGGAGGAAAGAGAATACACCAGGAATGAAATATAATCAGAGCAAATGGTAAGGTGTAAAAAATGGAAGTCTGTAGCAGTTTTCAGAAATACTTATGAATGCAGAAGCTAGCTTTAGAGCTAGGAGGCATCAGACATCAGATAGTCCACATCCCTCATTGTAGAAGAAAAGAAACTGAGGCCTGAAGATGATAAATACTTGTCCAATGTAATACGGAGAAAAAGTAGCAGAAATAGGATTTAAATAAAGATCCTCAGATTACAATTCCATGGCTCTTTTCAGTGAACAATACTAAAGCTAATAGAGGGGAATGATTATTCAAAAGACAGAACAAAGTAATGGAGAATCTACTTGATCTGGAAGCAGGAGAATCTGTGTGTAAAACTTGTCTCTGACCCCATGTATTGTGTAAATGGGAGAAGTCTATTTTGTTCTTTAAGCCTTAATTCCTTCAGATAAAAATGGGAGCAGTATTTATAGCCCTTATCTCATTGGATTGTTATATAGCTCGGAAGAGGTACTTTATGCAAAATACTATATACACATCAATTGTTATAATCTCAAAGAAGATACTTGAACTCAGTGAAGAACACCATGGGATAGCATTATCCATATTGTTACAGGAGAAGTCACTTACACTGGGACTTAAATTCTATTCTATATCAGAGAAGCTCTTTGATCCTGAGTGCTAAACTTAGATTCATTAGGTTTAGGTTACTAGCACTTATGTTTACTATTTGGTAACTTTAGTTTCTCCAATGACCATCTCCCTTGTTTGTAAAATTAGAAGACTAGATGCCATGACATCTGTGGTCTAGGTTTATGGCCCTGTATTATCCAGATATGATCCCTTAGCTGCTGGTACCAATATTGTTATATGGTCCTTTTGAAATATAAAAAATAAAATAATTATTTTTTAAATGAACTAATGAATGAATAAAGGGGAAAAGGAAGGGAATCTAGCTTCACCAATTATTAAATTCTATTTCAAAGCAATGATGATTAAAGTTATTTGATAAGAAAATAGTACAATCAATCAAGCAAAAAGTATCTATTAAGCAACTACTATTTATGAAGAGTAAAGGTAGAATGAAGCGATTCCTACTCAGAAGGAACTTAAATAGGAATAAAAGTACATATACAAAGAAATATAAATATTAAACTAATAAATATAATGTAAATGTGTACATACACACATAGGAACTAAGTATATTTGGGAAGAAAGATAAGAGCAGGTAGTAGGGATCAAAGGCTTCATACAAAAAAATTGTGTCTAAGTTGTATCTCAAACCTGAGAGGCCCTTTGAACAAGGTGTAAGGAGAGTGCACTCAGAGAAATAATGGAGTAGGTTAAATAGACAACATATGGAAGCAAAAGAAGATATAATGCTCTAACAAACCAAAGACTCCACCTCCTTGGGCAAAGATTGACTATTTGGCCAAAAAAGTTGTTGGGAAAATTGAAAAGTAGTCTCAGAGAAATTTGGCATAGACAGATTTATAGTGAATTTAGAGCTGGACCAGGAGTCGGAAAGACATGAATTCATGTCCAGTGCCAGCCACTGGTTGTGTGACCTTGGGCAACCACCTGACCTCAGCACATTTTATTGTCTATAAAATGGAGATATCAATGATATTTGTCTTACAGCTTTATTGGGAAGGTGAAATGACATATCTGTAAAACATTTAAAAAATCTTAAAATTCTATGTTATCTAATGTCATCATCATCAATGTCATCACCATCACCATATACTAAGATAGACGTCATAGGGATAAATGGCATATATAAAAAAGTTATATAAAAATAAGAGATCAAGAAAGAAAATGCCTTTTGCTACTATGGATAGAGAAAGAATACACAATTTAGTAAGGAATGTATAGAGATGGCAGAAAATAAAATAAGCAACTTAAATATAATATTTTAAATTGTTATTCAATGTAATTTTTTTTAAAAATTACATTTTTGTACAAACAAAATGTATCTAGCTAAAATAATAAGGGAACATTTAAATGAGGAAAATATGTTGCAGTGAACCTCTAATCAAGGTCTCATTTTCAAATTAAATAATGAACATATTCAAATTTATAAGAATAAGCTCTATTCCTCAATAGATAAATTGTAGTATTCAAAGAAAGAAATCCAATGTATCAAGAATCATTTGTCAAAATAGTCTAAATGATTAATAATTAGAGAAATTCAAAATAAAGCAATTGAGTTTCTAACTAATGTCAATCAAATTGATAAAATCTAAGTGACAATTGTCAAAAGACTGCAGGAAAGGGATACATCAGTGGAATGATGGTGGTACTATGAATTTATCCAATTGCTATGAAAAACAAGTTGTACTTAAATGGGTCACCAAATCATTAATTATAAAGATCTAAGGCTCATTGACAAAGAAAGGAGGAAAAGATACCAGTATACAAAAATATTCATAGTACCATTTTTATAGAGATAAATGGAAACTAAATAGAGTGAGCAAATATATATATATATATATATATTATATATATATATATACATACACACATACATGCATATTTTAGCTATATTCACATATGTATTTATGTATTTATATATTTGTGTTTATATATATGTGTATATTATTGTATATTAAGAACTAAAAGGCACTAAGCATTTCCATAGTACTCATCTTGTAGGAACTATACTCATTTTTTTTATAATATAAATTTGTTTAACTTTTTACATTCATTTTCACAAAATTTTGGGTTCCAAATTTTCTCCCCTTTTATCCCCTCCCCCCACCCCAATACACCAAGCATTCTAATTTCCCCTATCACCAATATGCCCTCTCTTCTATCATCCCTCCCTTCTCTTGTCCCCATCTTCTTTTTTGTCCTGTAGGGCCAGATGACTTTCTATTCCCCATTGACTGTATTTCTTATTTCCTAGTAGCAAGAACAACACTAAACAGTTGTTCCTAAAATTTTGAGTTCCAAATTCTCCCCATCCCTCCCTCCCCACCCATGCCCTTTGGGAAGGCAGGCAATTCAATATAGGCCCTATCTGTGTAGTTTTGCAAATGACTTTGATAATAGTCATGTTGTATAAGACTAACTGAATTACCCTCCATCCTATCCTGCCCCCCATTGTTTCTATTCTGTCTTTTCATCCCGTCCCTCCCTGAGTGTTGACTTCAAATTGCTCCCTCCTCCCATTGCCCTCCCTTCCATCATCCCCCCCACCTTGCTTATCTCCTTCTCCCCCACTTTCCTGTATTGTAAGATAGGTTTTCATACCAAAATGAGTATGCATTTTATTCCTTCCTTTAGTCTAATGTGATGAGGGTAAACTTCTTGTTTTTTCCTCAACTAAAATGTCTCCTGCTTGCCTCTTGAATGAGATTTAATTTACCCCATTCCATTTCACCATCTTTCCTCCACCTGTCTAACTTGATTTTCAAAATCCTTTTTGAGCTCTTCCATGGCCTGAACCCACCGGACATCCACCTGGGATGTCTGGGATACAGAGGCCCCAATCTCCACGTCTTTCCCTAATGGTAAGAATTGTTCCTCGTCATCAGAATTGAAAGGTGGGAACATCTGTACCCCCTCAAAGTAGCTCTCTGTAGTCTTATTTTTCTTCCCATTTCTGGGCATTTTCCCAGCCAGTTAGTTGAGTTCTGAGATTCCTGTCCACCCCCGCCTAGATATGCCCAGCTAGTGCTTGGGGTCTGAGATTCAAATGGGCTTTCCGTGGCAGGCATGGCTGCTATTCAATGTGAGCTTAAGTTCTGGTGCTTGGGTAGGGGCAGGGCAGCCTCCCAGGCTCAGTTCCCTCAGGGGCTTTATGCAGAGACCTTCCGTGGTAATGGCCCTGAACTTCTGCCTGCTGCTCCTGGCATCCCAGGCTGCTGCCACTGCTGCCTCTGCTGCTGCCTTCCGAGGGGGCCCAAGTCACAGAGACACCCTGCTCCCCTCTCGGCCAGCCCAGAAGTCTCTTTCACTGACCTGTAGCGCCTGTGGGTGGAGGGACCTTCGTGGCCGCCGGAGGTTCTGTCCGTGAAGCCTGCTTGGATCTGCTCCTCTGGGGCCGTGCAGCCAGGGCAGCTCAGGAGTGGGCTCTGCTGTCCGGAGCACGATGGACCTTTGGGGATGGCTCTCCAGGGCTTTCTGGAACGGAAATCTTTTCCACTGTGTTTCTGCACACCTTGTAGTGCTCCAGAATTTGTGGGGAGTTCTTTTTGCAGAAAATATATGGGCTGTGGGTTCGGAGCTAGCATACATGAGTCTTTCTACTCCACCATCTTGGCTCCTCCCCCTATACTAATCTTTTTTACAAATGTTAGATTATTTGATACTCACAAAACCTCTGTGAATTAGGTGCTGTTTTTATCCACATTTTACAGTTGAGTATACTGAGACAAACAAAGGATAAGTAACTTGACCAGGATCACACAGCTCATAAGTGTCTCAGGTCAGATTTAAACTCAGGTCTTCCTGATTACGAGGCTGGAGTTTCTCTCCACTGTGCCACCAGCTACCTTCAGGGAGAGATGATGAAAAGAATGATTTTGACAATAACTGGAATGATTTAAATGGACTGATAGAGTAAAATGAACAGGACCAAGAGAATAATTTATACAGTGACATTTTAAAGATATCAAGATCCTTTCCTGTGGCTATACATTTTTTATACTTATCAACTGATCAATTGGTTAGAGAGTAAAATGTTACTCTAATTTGAGTATATATCATCAGGTGTTGTCCAACTTGACAGTGTGCTGTTGTTAATGTGTATCTGTATTTGACCATGTAGATTTTACAAAAAGCAAACCAAAGAACAGAAAGATACCATCATGAAACTCACTGACTATGTTTGACCAAAGACAAGAGGGTCCCCTGACACATCTGAGCTACATGCGCAGGGCAAGGTGTCCCAAGGTCATGTCTAACAACACATCAGTTTAGTTTGACTATCTTGTGAGGTGCTTATTAGCAGAGAACAGAAACAGCTGGTGTCTAAACTAGGGCTTAGCAGATGCAGGGCATTTAGAAACCTGAACATTCATTTTTTTTTATTATGCACTAAAATTAGATTTAAAGTGTGCTCAAAAGCATAACTAAAACAGATTGCCCTTCCAGCACTTACGTAGCCGATTCATCCACAGGGCCCATATTTTATGAGTCTGTGTTCAGATCTTTGATCCTCTTATCTCTGTCAGAATATTAATTGAGAAATTTCTTTGCTGTACCCATGGAACCCTTTCCAAAGGTTTCCTTTGGTAAGAAAATAATCCCATTGCTTAAGAAATCAAGGCATTTACCTTTTCCTTGTAAAGAAAAATGCCTATGGCAAATATTGTAAGGGAGTGGGCTTTATACTCTCCTCCTCTCTCTTGCTGTTTTTCATCCTGAACTGACCTGCCTCAAAGAATCACCAAGCCAGGGTTCAGAGTCAGAGTTTTACTTCAGTAAAATCTAAATTACCTCCATTAGAAAGATGTTCTTATATCAAACTGATTTTAAACAATTGAAAGATTAGGACTATCTCCACCTCACCGTAGCTCTCAAACACACATATACTCCCAACTGGGAAATCAGGCACAAACATGACAGAGAATCTTGTTTTTATGGGAAAATTCGAGTGTGTATAGATTCCCAAATATTGTACCTGTCTCAGGACTTCTCTACTTCCTTTCTAGTCACTTCCTCACCCTGTACATACCTCTACCCCAAGGCCGGCTATTTCCTTACTGGTGACTTTCTCTCCTAGACCACCACTTTAAGAGTGGCTCCAGTTGGCCTCATGCCACTTTCAAATAAACTCATTCTTCAGAATTTACCTTATCACTTTCTGTCATGACTCTTTCCCAGGTCTTTTTTCTCCACTCCCTTTGCAATTCTCTTTTGTATATTGTCTTTCTGTATTTGAAGGAAATTTTTTGAGGTACTTGATGTTTTGTCCCTGGTGCTTAGCATACCCATAGTCAATACTTAAATGCTTTATGTATCAATCTAATTTTGCATAGTACTTCTAGGATTATGAGAGCACATCTAATTGCTGACACAAACTTTGTTGCTTGCTCAGATTCCTGAGTAAATTATCTGCCTCCTGAACTAACCATGGTTCTTGGTTACTTAGAGGTCATCTAGTTCAAATACTCTCAGTTTAGCTGTGAGGAAAAACAGAGATGAAGTGAGTTACCCAAGGTATCACAACTAGAAAGAAGTACAAATTGTATTTGCAGCCAAATTTATTGGACATCAAAACCAGCACTCATGTATTTCTACCTAGTGCCATTCTTCATCCAATTTGGATTCTCTTCAGGTAAGCTCTAAATAGTAGTTTAGGTGAAGAATATTTTAACCAAATATGAAGATCATAGAAATCCTGAGATGGGAGATAGTTATGGATGTGTATTGTGTTTACAAATATTTATAAACTGAAGGGGTGGATAATAGGGTCAGAACAATAAATGGAGGAGATGGCAATGAAAAGGAAGTTTTCAAGTTGAATAGCAATTTTGGAATCTGAGAAGCAAGCAAACAAGATGGTAATGATACAAGAATCAAGCAATCTAAGACTTAATTGTGAACTTGTTAATTTTGATAGAATAGGAAATAAAGTCAGTACTATATACATGCTGATCAGAAGCATGAATTAAAGGGAGTACAGGGGGTAGGGCAGAGCTATGGGTTTTTCAGTGTGATGTTTGCCTCCCAGACATTTATCAGATATGTTGGGTTGACCTCTGATACATTTTGGTTGTGATCAGAAATTTTCCATTGTATCAGAGTAATGAAAAACATATACTGTATTGGTTGAAATTCAAGCAGGCTCCCCCAATTGCATCTCACTCATATAAAGTCAGAGTCTAAGTAAAGGTTGATGAAATTTGAACTGGAAAGACCTGAGAGACAATTTCATCTAACCCACTCACTTTACATATAAAGAACATGAAAGTTAGGAGAAGTAATTTGTGTAATTTAAAACTGGCCATCACCTAGGAGAGCCAGCCTGCAAACCAAAAACACTGCCTTTCAATCTGATTCATGTTATTTTGCTATTTCATTATCTATTTTCTTTCAATTAGATTTTATTTAAGGAACATTGGAGGTATTTAGTGATGTTTTCTATTAGAATCTATTATGTTCAGCAGATAGAACATGGTATTTGGTAAAAAAGTCAGCCTGAAAGTGAGGAAGACCTGGATTCAGTAATGCTCCTGACACATCCTGGCCATGTAACTTGAGGCAGCTAGAGTGATGGGTCTGGTTTCAGAAAGACCTGAGATCAAATCTTACCTCAGATGATCACTAGCTGTGTGACCCTTGGCAATTCACTTAAACTCTGTTAGCTCTAATCCATTGGAGAAAAAAATGGCAAACTACTGTGGTATCTTTGACAATAAAACCCCATATGGGGTCATGAAGAGTCAGATATGATAGACCAAATTCTGGACAAGTCATTTACATGCTCACTGCTCTCAGAAATTCTATATAAGTTTTAAAGAATATACAGACCTGTGTTGGTGATGGGAGTTCTTTGTACCAATAAAATCATGGATACATTCAACAAAAATAGACCACAACATGCCTAGGAAAAAGTGTCAGAATATAAAACTCAACTGAAATTTAAAAGATGCATCACATTGACATGAAAGATATTTAAGGCAGGAGACAGAAAAAATACCACTAGAATTTCTATCTTATCCTAAATTTTCTTTTTTTTTTTGTATTTAAATTTATTTGTTTTCAACATTCATTTCCACAAAATTTTGAGTTCCAAATTTTCTCCCCATTTCTTCCCTCCCCCACCCCAAAACGCCAAGCATTCTAATTACCCCTATCACCAATATGCCCTCCCTTCTAACATCCCTCGCTTTCCTTATCCCCATCTTCTCTTTTGTCCTGTAGGGCAAGATAGCTTTCTATACCCCATTACCTGTATTTCTTATTTTCTAGCTGTATGCAAGAACAATACTCAACAGTTGTTCCTAAAACTTTGAGTTCCAACTTCTCTTCCTCCCTCCCTCCCCATCCATCTGCTTTGGGAAGGCAAGCAATTCAATATAGGCCATACCTGTGGAGTTTTGCAAATGACTTCCATAATAGTCATGTTGTATAAGACTAACTATATTTCCCTCCATCCTATCCTGCCCCCCATTGTTTCTATTCTCTCTTTTGATCCTTCCCTCCCCAAGAGTGTTGGCTTCTAATAGCCCCCTCCTCCCATTGCCCTCCCTTCCATCATCACCCCCACCCTGCTTATCCCCTTTTCCCCCACTTTCCTGTATTGTAAGATAGGTTTTCATACCAAAATGAGTGTGCATTTTATTCCTTCCTTTGGTCGAATGTGATGAGAGTAATCTTCATGCTTTTTTCTCTCACCTCCCCCTTTTTCCTTTCACTGAAAAGTCTTTTACTTGCCTCTTTTATGAGAGGTAATTTTTCCCATTCCATTTCTCCCTTTCTCCTCCCAGTATATTTCTCTCTCACCCCTCATTTCATTATTTTAAGATATGATCCCATCCTATTAAATTCACCCTGTGCTCTCTGTCTCTCTCTGTATGTGTGTGTGAGTGTGTGTGCATATGTGCGTGTGCGTGTGTGTGTGTGTGTGTGCGTGTGTGTGTGTGTGTGTGTGTGCGTGTGTGTGTGTGTGTGTAATCCCACCAACTACCAAGATACTGAAAGAAGTTTCAGGAGTTACAAATATTGTCTTTCCATGTAGGAATGTAAATAGTTCAACTTTTATGTTAGTTCAACATAAGTCCCTTATGATCTCTCTTTGCTGATTATCTTTTCATGCTTCTCTTGGTCCTTGGGTTTGAAAGGCAAATTTTCTTTTCAACTCTGGTCTTTTCATCAAGAATGCTAGAAAGTCCTCTATTTCATTGAAAGACCATTTTTTCCCTGAAGTATTATACTCAGTTTTGCTGGATAGACAACTCTTGATTTTAATCCTATCTCCTCTGACCTCTGGAACATCATATTACAAGCCCTTCAACCCATTGGTGTAGAACCTGCTAAATCCTATGTTATCCTGATTGTATTTCCACAATACTTGAATTGTTCCTTTCTGGCTAATTGTAATATTTTTTCTGTGACCTGGGAACCCTGGAATTTGGCTACAATATTCCTAGGAGTTTTCCTTTTTGGATGATTTTCAGGAGGTGATCTGGTGAATTCTTTCCATTTTTGTTTTACTCTCTGGTTCTAGAATATCAGGGAGGGGAGTTTTCCTTGATGATTTCCTACAAGATGATGCCTAGATCATGGTATAATAATAATGGTTTTGATAATGGTTTTCAGGTAGAACAATAATTTTTAAATTATCTCTCCTGGATCTGTTTTCCAGGTCATTTGTTTTTCCAATGAGATATTTCACATTATCTTCTATTTTTGCATTCTTTTGTTTTGTTTTGTTTTTTGTAATTTCTTGGTTTCTCATAAAGTCATTAGCCTCCATCTGTTCCATTCTAATTTTTAAAGAACTATTTTCTTCAGTAAGCTTTTGAACCTCCTTTTCCATTTGGTTAATTCTGCTTTTTAAAGCATTCTTTTCCTCATTGGCTTTTTGAACCTCTTTTGCCAAGTGAGTTAGCCTATTTTTAAAGGTGTTATTCTCTTCAGCATTTTTTAAGGTCTCCTTTAGCAAGGTGTTGACCCACTTTTCATGCTTTTCTTGCATCTCTCTCATTTCTCCTCCCAATTTTTCCTCTACCTCTCTTAATTGATTTTCAAAATTCTTTTTGAACTCTTCCATGGCCTAAGACCACTGAATATTTATTTTGGATGTTTGGGATACAGAATCCTTGACTTTTATGTCTTTCCCTTATGGTAAGCATTGTTCTTCCTCATCTGAAAGGATGGGAGAAGATATCTGTTCACCAGGAAAGTAACCTTCTCTAGTCTTATTTTTTTCCCTTTTTTGGGCATTTTCCCAACCAGTTACTTGACTTTTGGGTTCTTTGTCAAGAGTAGGGTATACTCTGGGAATCTGTAAGCTCTCAGTTCCTCCAAGGTGGCATAGTCAAGCGTTTACACTGGTCTGGGAGCAGGGAAAGATTTTTGCACCCAGAATTTTAGCAGAGTTTCCTCTCCACAGCTAAATGGTCTCCAGTTCCCAAGTCAACACTGGGGGCTGAGAATCAGATAAGCTCCATGGGCAGGGTTGCCATTCAGTGTGAGATAAAGATCAGCTCCCTCAGGACCTCTGCATAGGGCTGTGGTAATAATCAACTCCTCAGTGCCCCCAGGGGTTTTACAATCCAACAATGGATGCGGGCTGCTGTGGGAACTGCTGCTGCCTGCCTGATGTGGCCTCTGGGTTCACTGCCTGAGTCTGGAGCTATGGAAAGGACCTTCTCCCTTTCTGGCCAGCTGAAAAAACCCAGTCACTGACCTTTGGCACCTGTGGGTTGAGGGATCTGCAAAATGTTGCTACTGGGACTGGAGATTCTTGCCCCCAAGGGCTGTTCACTAGCTGCATGGCCAAGGCTGGACTGGGCTCCATTCCATGTCCAGTGCAATACACATTTCCCACTGGCCTTTCAGGTCACCCTGGCCTGGAAATCTCCTCCACTCTGTTCTCCACTTCTGCTGCTCCAAAATTTGTTGAGAGTCCCACTCTACAGGTATTTTATGGCCTGTCTGGGGAGAGCCAACTTATGTGTGTCTTTCAGCTTTGCCATCTTGGTTCCACCCTCTTATCCTAAATTTTCAAACATGGAGGTGAATGACTAAGGCTGTCCTGTTACTTTATGGTAAGTTACTGACAATGTCAGTTTCAAAAGAACTATTTCATTTCAACATATATGGACTAAATTATGCATAAGACATTCAGTTTTATATATTGTACTAAAGTAATAGACAATCAAGGATGGGTACCATCCATGTACAGAAGGTAATAAAAATTGAAGTGGCATAAATCCATTGGAAATAGGGTCAACAGGTGAGATCTGGACCAAAATGTCAGGAAGTTTTTTTTTTTAATGAATAAAAGATTTTATTAAAATTATTTATAAGTAAAATGAGCATAATGTCTTGGTGGTATAAGAATACAGATGAAAGTACAAGGGATTATATAT
Organism: Bettongia penicillata ogilbyi; assembly: GCA_023548195.1. Classification (NCBI taxonomy): domain Eukaryota; kingdom Metazoa; phylum Chordata; class Mammalia; order Diprotodontia; family Potoroidae; genus Bettongia; species Bettongia penicillata. The sequence goes on along the minus strand of JAJHZJ010000898.1, from coordinate 40,972 downwards.
GTATGACTTAATAGAATAAAACAATCATACGTGCATTAATAAACACATAAACAGATGAATGAAAAGTGTTAAAACCATAGTAAATGGTTATATGACTTTACTTTTTTCTTGATAATATGGAGCTTCATGATGCTCATCCACAGTTTTAAAAGATGATCCCTCTTTACAATTATTTATCAAAAATAGATCTTGACTTTTTTTATTTAGCACCTCTAATAAGACACTTACAAACAGGTACCTACAAAAATCCAGCATTGGATTAAAGGACTAAAAATCCACGTTAAGAAGGGTTAGAGTATGGACAACTAGAAACAGAAAGCATTGTGTGTGTGTGTGTGTGTGTGTGTGTGTGAGACAGACAGACAGAGAGACAGACACAGAGAGACAGAGAGAGACAGAGACAGAGAGACAGAGAGACAGACAGAGACAGACAGAGACAGAGAGACAGACAGAGACAGAGAGACAGACAGAGAGACAGAGACAGACAGAGAGAGAGAGACAGAGAGAGAGAGAGAGAGAGAGAGAGAGAGATTCAGACTATGACAAATCCTTATTTGTTCTTGGCTGTCAGAGATTTAAAGCTGAACTTTGATTTGTCTTTATTCTTCTTCGGAAACTCTAGGTTTCCCTGCAAATGTCTTCCATAGAGGTACTTGTATGTTTCTGAACAGATGTATTCAGAAGCTCGAGACACTCCAAGCTGGAACTGGTCAGCAATAGGGTAACCCAGGGATTATTCTCCACTTTGAAAACCTGTTTCTGACCAGTTAATTCCAAGTATCTGAGCTCCAGAGGAAGGACAGGCAGTCAATGCCCCTGGATCTGTAGTTCCTTAAGTTCCACAAATCTCTCTGTTTCTTTTGGCAGTGATAACAGGTTATCATCGCTAAGGCTGAATATCTGTAGCTTTGGAAGCTTCCCAATATCTGGCAGTAGGATTTCAATATCGTTGTCACTTTGATAAGCTGAACTCACAGTGCTAAGGGAAAAAAAGTTTCCAGGAAGAGAATTTTCATTGAAGTTGCTGTAATTCAAGTCAAGGACCTCCAGGGCTGGGAAAGAGCCAAGTCCTTGAGGCAAAGTATGTAGTCTGTTCTTACCAAGGTTCAGGGGTTTGAGTTTTTGGAAGCTGTTGATCTGTTTGGCTAGCTCTTCAATTTAGTTGTTGAAAAGTGGTCATCACTTCCAGATTCTTCAGTTCTACCATACTTAGCGGCCCAAATGCGAATTTGTTGTGACTGAGAAACAGTTGTGTAAAGTGGATTAAAATTTTAAAAATTCATGAACATCCAGCACACTAGAGATGCTACAGTCATGCATGGCCATCTGGAACTGCTTCTCCCAACTCTTCTCCACCAGCTTCTTTGAGGACTTGGGCATGGTTGTGGAGGGCAGCAGTAGCGGGGGACCTGCACCAATCAGCCAAGAGCAAAGGTGTTGAGGCTTCCCAGAAGAGTTAAACACGCCCTGACTGAGACCCAGCTGAGAAGCAGACCTCAGCTCTCAGCTCTGGCCCTTCCCACAACAAGAAAGCCCTTCAGGAATAAAGGGAAAGAATTACCCAGTCACAGTCTAGAAGGAAGGCTCAGAGAATATGTAGTCTAATCCAAAGGAGTAAGAAAGAATCCAAATTCACCATACTCAACAAGTATCCATATAACTGCCAACTCAGAGGGATCCCCCTTCACTCTGAGATGGCTCCAGTTGTTAGGAAACTCTTCCTTACATCAAGTATAATATTGCCTTCTAATTTCTTCCATTATTCATCTATATGTAGTCTCCACATCATATTAGCTCCTTAGAGACTGTATGTTGCTTTTTCTTTGCATCCTCAGCTTTTGGCACGGGGGGGGACAGATAAGTGCTTAATAAATGCTTGTTGACTTTCCTGTAGTCCAAAATCTCCAACTGAATGTCTTCCACATAATTCGTATGCAATATCACAAAGCTTTTTACCCCTACCCCTTTCACCTTAACTTCTTTGCCTTAAGACTCTCCCCACCCCAGTCCATTTTTTTACTCAGCTTTTAAACTGCTATTCCTAATGTATCTGGAATACAGGTGCTCTAAACTGAGGGTACAGTCCTGTTGCCTTGAGGCCACATGTGACCTTCTAGGTCCTCCAGTGGAACCCTTTGACAAAATCTTTCAGCCTGTGGCCCCCTAGGTCTTAGGACCTAGAGGTAGCTTCACGGAATTAGGTTTCCCATACCTGTAGTCTCAACTTCTCTGCTCAGTCAATTCCAATGGCTCCCTATCACTTCTCAAATAGAAAATCATCTTTGTGGCTTTTGAAGCTCTTGATAACCCTTTCTACCTTGCCAGGCTTCTTGTGCCTCATTCTTCTCCATATATTCCATGACTCAATGACACTGGTCTCCTAGCCGTTCCTTGGACACAATACTCCAGCTCGTGAATATGTGCTTTGCCACTAAAGCCCAGTAATAAATTTTCTCCCTCCTTACCTCTGCCTCCTGGCTTTCTTGGCTTCCTTCAAGTCCCAGCTAGAACCCCATATACCATAAGGAGCCTTACCCAATCCTGCTAAATACTATTAACTGCCTTTTGTGATTTTTTATTATTTCTCCCATAGTTGTTTGCATTCCCCCCGCCCCACACCCTTTAGAGTGTGAACTCCTTAATTTCTTTTTTGGCCTTCTTATTTGTTTCCACGGTGATGAACAACACAGTGTCTGGTCCAAAGCAGGTGCATAATGAACGTTTGACCTGACTTTTCTTAACGAAATTAGTGCTTGAAATATCCTGACACAGAATAGCAAGGACATATCTAAATGTATGACGCGAAAGTCGGGATCATTCCATTGTCTTTAGATCCTAGCACCTGTTGCAGTAGTTTGCACATAATAGTCACTCAGTTAACACATGTTACATTAGATATATAGAAAATGACAAACATTTCTCCATCAATTTCTAAACATTGAGTTTATGATTTATAATGACTTAAGCTTTAGGTTTTCTCTCCTACTCTTCTTTTCTTTCTAAATCCCAGTACTCTAAAGTTCTGAGACAGGGGGTGGGAGATGACAATTCTGCCATATGATAACCCTTTCTCACTTACCAATGCCATTTTCTAAATCCACGGTTAATATTTTCAGTCTGAAGTATCATGTATGGAATCCAACGCAATGTACTGGACTTAGGTCATAGAAATACAGTTGGATGTCTGAATTACTGGAAGCCTATTTAATGAGGCTCTCTTGGTCATTCCTCCTATTCTCACTGCCATACCTTGTGTCTATGTGACTTTTTCGTTCAATAGAACTAAAGTCCCTGCTAGATTGGATTTTAACTAATTATTTTCTATACTGAGAAACAGTTTTAACAGATGAAACAATTGCTCCCTCTGTTTATAGATAGCGTGACACAAAAGATCCCAACCCCAAGCGAACATGAAAGGAACGCAACACAAGACTCTAGAACAGGAAGAAATAGCACACTTCTCATAGAGCATCTCAGGTTTTTGTAAAACCTCAAGGGAATAGTCTCACTGTCACATTAAAACTGCCTCATGAAAACACATGGAAATAAGACAGGAAGGCAAGCTGGGAGCTTAAGGTCTTGATAAATGCCCTTGAGGTAGAAATTCACATCACTTTTAAAAATGGCAGCTTGGCTGATTATTCCTCTGAAAATTTGAGTCTATTTGGGATACTGCAAAATGGTAGAATGATCAGAGAAGACTCAACTTACTAGGATAGTCAGAAGCTAGACTGAGAATCTAACCTGTGTTTTAATCCTGCTTCAGACATCCAGTTGTGTGTCATCAGCAGGAAACTAAATCTATTTGAGCTTCAGGTTTTCTATATATAAAAATGGAAATAATATTTTAGCTCATTATTCATAAGGTTGTTGTGAAGTTTAATGAGGTCATATGTATCCAAAAAAACACAACACTTAGAGGGCTCTATGAATGCCAATTATTATTATAATCAAAATGCATGTGTTTACTTTGGGGACAAAATACTATACTTGTTTATCCTAATATTTCAGTTCAATTTCCTTAAAACAAGAATAAGACAAAAAAGTTTGTCATATTCTCCCTTGTCCATTTCTACAGGAAGCAATGCCAGAACTACAAATGAGGTCATATTGGCCATACATGGGTTTTGCTTCTTGTGACAATGGCTGTAGGCCTGCATATAGTGTGAAGCTAGGTCACTACTTCTTACCTACCTGAGTCACCTTGTGGGCATTCCTCTGCAGATATGTCACATGAATCTTACTCTTAACCCCATCAACTCATCATATTTGTATTATTTTGGGATGTCTGTAGATATCAGGAGAATATGGTCACAGAGAGAAATTTGGAATGGAACTCAAATGCAATTTTTCATAATTCACTCATAATATATTTTGTTATGTTATGTTCTGTTGGGTTGTGTCATATATTATATTGCATCATATAATATCACACTTTATATCATGTCACATCACATCATATCACATTATTAAGTATAGTGTATATAACATACTACATGCAGATATACAACATAATCAACATAAATGTGCAATATAGCATATCCATGCATACATTGCATGTCTATGCATGTATGTATGTGCTACATATGCATGTATGTATCTGTTGCTGTTCAGTCATGTCTGATCCTTTACAAACACATTTGGGATGTCTTGACAAAGATTCTAGGGTGGTTTTGTATTTTCTTCTCTAGCTCATAAACGAAAGGCAGAGGCAAACAGAGTTGAGTGACTTGTCCAGGGTGACACAGCTAGTATCTGAGTCCAAATCTGAACTCAGGAAGATATGTTTTCCCTGACTCAGCTCTATTCATGGTGCCAACAGTTGCCTATATGTGTACAATCTGGAGAATTTAAGTGACTTATCTAAGGTGATACAAAGAAAAATTGACAAAGATGATACTTGAAACTAGATCTTGTGACTTCAGAGACTGTGTGATTTACACTATGACACTTTTGGAATATTAATAATATTCATTAGGTCTTCATTATCTATTTGTGCATATTATAATGAGCAGTGATGTGGGTGATGCACTGAGATATTCAATCAGCATTTGTATCAAGGCTAAAAAATGCAAGTGAATAATGAACTGGTCTCAGTGTTGTGTTGGAAAATAAGCTTGATCACACATGGGAAACTGATTTTGTTACACTTGTTATTCATTCATTCCAGTTGTGCCTGACTCTTCCTGTCTCCATTTGGGGTTTTCTTGACAAAGATATTGGAGTGGTTTGCCCTTTCCTTCTTCAACTCATTTTACAGATGAGGAAACTGAGGTAAACCAGGTTGAGTCATTTGCCTGGAATGATCTCAAGCTATTCTGGGCCTTTTTTTTTTTTTGCACTAATATATTCCTGGTAATGTTACATGAATACAAATAATGAACATTGAACTCTCTGATGAACAAAAACTGCAAGTCATCTAAAAGGCCATAATGGTATAAAACAAGGTTAGTATGAGCAGAATGTAGCAAATTCTATGGAAGGTTCACAGCTGTGTCAGACATTATGAATGACATGAATGATGAGAAAAGAATGTGACCTAGTCATGAAAGGAAAGTGATATCAACTTCTCTACTTTTGTACAGGCATCTACAACATTGCAAAGTCCTTTAGGGAGGCCTTGTGTGGTACTAGTACAGTACATTGGTTGAATGATTGGGACCAGTTACATTGGATCAGTGGTTGACATCTCTGCTATTAAAAACTGCCTACGAGTATCAAATGCGTAGATAGATCTACTGGCCAATAATCAACAAGTATTTATTAAATACCTAATCTATGCCAGGGACTCAGTTAAATGATTGAGAAACAAAGGCAGCGGTGAAAACAGTCCCTAATGTTAAATTCTAATAATATTAAATATCAATATTATTAATAATGAAGAGTTTGCATTCCAATAATATTCAAATAGGGCATTATCTAACTAAAATGATATTGTTTTATCAGTTACTAAACCATATAGGGCAGTGAGGTAGCACAATAGATGGAGTACCTAGCTTGGAGTCAAGAAACTCTCACTTCAAATTTATCCTCTGACATTTACTAGCTGTTTAACCCAGGGCAAGTCACTTACTCAACACCTGTACAATGAATTGGAGAAGGAAATGACAAACCACTTCAGTATCTGAGTCAAGAAAACCCCAAACAGGGTCAGGAAGAGTTCGACATAGCCAAAATGACTGAACAACCAAAAATATGTCGCATAAATATTTTAAGACCTCCATTGTTCCACAAAACTCAGTTATTCTAAACAGAAAAACATCTCCAGATGTTTTCCCCAATCTAGTTCTATCCTGCCAGGTTATTTCAAAGCTTTCCCTCCACCCCCTAACTCCCCGTGCTGTATTTTCAAGTCACATGTATTGTTTAAAAAGTATCCTAGTGTATTTTATGTTGAAGGATTTTATGAAATATAGAGAATAGTCTCTCTTTGCCAACAGAAATTTCTTTGAATTGGTAGTATTAAATAAGAAAGCCAAAGAGAGTATTGTAGACCTTTAATGCCTGCCTCTCTGATACTCAGAGAAGTAATTTACAAAAGCAGCTTTCAAAGAGAATTTGTAACTTGTTGACATCATCTTCAATATCATAGGTTTCCACATTTATATTGCTTTGTGGTCCAAGGAAACTTTAAGGATAACCTGAATCTATGACTCCAACTAATCCCATCCCATCTATCTAGGCATCAGATTAATTTATTTACTTTAAAATAACATAGGATTTCACAAATATTTGCAAACTGTCTTTCACAACTTTTTGTCTCTGTTTTCTCTCCCCAGTAGTAACTTGGTAATGATTCTTGTAAAGAGGATCCATTAATAATTATAGTATAGATTCTCCTATGTGCCAGGTTACATAAGATAACCTCAGATAAGTGCGGGGAATACAAAAAAAAGGAAAGAAAATATCTCAAAGAGCTTATCTTCTACTAGGGGAGATTCTATGTATAAAGTGAAGAATCATAGACAAAATAGATGCAAAAGAAAAACAAAATAATGGAGATGGGGCAGACATTAATACCTGGGGCAATGAAGAAAGGTGACATATATTTGAGGAGATAAAGATTGAAGTAAGCTAAGGTCTATTTGTGAGCATGAGTGAAGCAATCTTTCTTGACCTTGTTATATTTTGTAAAATGATAGGATCAAACTAGATGATGCCTAAATTCTATTCTAGCTTGAAAAATCTATACATCATGACATGCTGCTACACTGACATTTTATAGACTTACTTTCTTGCTTCAGGTCCAGCTAATTCCTACTCTCATTGAACAACCTTGGGAAGAGAATGGGAAGTATAAATATAACATATTGTTAATACTGAATGATTTAATGATATTTTTTTTCAAATCTATGAGAGCCAGCATGGTATAGTGTATATTCCCTTACTCGGGAATTTCCTAAACCAAGGAAAGGTCTGGAATCTTTCTGTATATCATCAAATGGCATGATATAAGAAGATTCAGAAAAGCCTACACTGCCTTCCATTTGAGGAAGAAGGAAAGAAAGAAAGAAAGAAAGAAAGAAAGAAAGAAAGAAAGAAAGAAAGAAAGAAAGAAAGAAAGAAAGAAGAAAGAAGAAGGAAGGAAGGAAGGAAGGAAGGAAGGAAGGAAGGAAGGAAGGAAGGAAGGAAGGAAGGAAAGAAGAAAGGAAGGAAGGAAAGAAAGAAAGAAAGAAAGAAGAAAAGAAAGAAAGAAGGAAAGAAGGAAGGAAAAGACAGAAAGAAGGAAAGAAAGAAAGGAAGGAAGGAAGGAAGGAAGGAAGGAGGGAAGGAAGGAAGAAAAAAGGAAGAAAGAAAGAGAGGAAGGAAGAAAGAAAGGAAGGAAGGAAGGAAGAAGAAGAAGAAGAAGAAGAAGAAGAAGAAGAAGAAGAAGAAGAAGAAGAAGAAGGAGAAGGAGAAGGAGAAGGAGAAGGAGAAGAAGAAGAAGGAAGGAAGGCGGGAGGGAGGGAAAGAAGGAAGGAAGGAAGAAATGAGGGAAGGAAGGGGGAAAAGGAAAGATGGAGGGAAGGAAAGCTTGAAAGAAGTCTATCAAGACTTCTTTCACCACTTCGGACTTTACCACTCTCTTTTCTTATTATTTTATAATTTGACTTCCAACCATCTTCCCCCTTTACAAGCCCTTCATCCTCCACAGAAATTGCTGTCTCCAAGGATATCCGAGATTTATCAGCTACTAAGTCAAATGCCCTTTCTTAAGCATTCTTTTTTACCTATTTGATGAATTTGACATGTTAACTGCCCTCCTTTTCTCAGTGTACCCTTCTCACCGGGTTTCCATGACTCTTAGCTGTTAGTTCATCTTTTATCTGTCTGAATTCTCTCACACAGTGACCTTTGCTGGATCATCATCCCAAAGTATCGATACATTTCTGACTTCAATCCCTGATTTTCTGTTGTATTCTCTCCCCAATTTATTCCTGCTGCCAAATTTATATTCCTAAAACTGAGTTTTGAGCATGTTGTTACTATCCCCAAAAGGCTTCCATGAAGCCCATCGATAGGGGGATGGCTGAACAAGTAGTGGCATATAATTGTGATGGACCATTACTGTGTTATAATTTATTCTGTAAATTTAAAAACGAATAAATAAATAAATGTAGAAAAAGCTTTTAGTGGCTCCATATTACCTGTAGAATAAAATCCAAGCTCCTATTTGGTATTTATAGCTCTTTCCTTTTTTTTACAGAATGATTATCCATCATCCCACCACAAGCTCTGAATTCCATATCAACTGGCTTATTTTTTTGTACCCAAAATAAAACCTCCAGTTTCTACTTCTGTACTTTTACAGAAAATAGGCTATTCTTTTTCATGTTTGTAATACTCTCTCCTGACTTTCAACTCCTATACATTTCCATTCACTTCAAGACTCCAATATGGTGTCATGTCCTCTAATTAGTGTCTTTTCTCCATCCCTTCAAATTACTTTGAATGTACTATGTATATGTTTTATGTTAACTTTTCTGATGTATTTGGAAGAAAACATCAATCTTAAAGTCAGGAGGACCTTGAATTAAGGTGTGCTTCTGATGCATGTTTTAACTCTTGGTGCTTCTGTCAAATTCCTAGAACATTAAATGGCAGAGAAGGTACCAAGGTGCCTTGATAAAGGGAGTTTTTTCACTCGGGAATTCTTTAACATAACAAAGTAACAAATTCAGTCTTTATCCTTATCTGTTTTCATGCTATTGCCCTCTCTCTCTCTCCTCAGAGCACTGTGAGCTCCTTGAAGGGCAGGAAAGCTTTTATTTTTTCTGTGTATCTCCAATTCCTATAGTCAGTTAGGGAGGACAAATGTTTAATAAATATTCATTGGATAGGACTGAAATACACAGAACTATCCACAGAATAGGACAGAGAAGCATGGATGGTATACCCATGCTCCAGATAAGAAAATATTTGGGAAGTATTGAGTTCAGGCCCTCTGTTTCACTAGTGGGGAAAGATGATTTATGTTTATTTATTTCATTTGTTCAATGATCCAACCATTCTACCTTCAAATACATCCTGAAAAACTATTAGGTTTTAATTATATGGTCACCTGTCTTTAGTAACCAAGTTAATTTGTGGCATGTTTAGAAAATCTGACCTTCTATATCTCTGACATTTATTCTGCATTGTTTTCATCCCAAGAGTTTTCTTCCTGGGTGCATAGAAAAATCCAATGAGAATAACAGATGGGGGGTCAGAGTAGAAATAAATAAAAAAAATATAAATAAAGAAATGTCAACATTTAAAATAGCACAGTTATTTTGGTAAGCCTAAATACAGATGGATTCCTGAGTTGAGGTACAGATGGACTCATAATTTATGTAGGTATTCAAATGTGAATGCAAATCATTTAGCAATAAAAGTGCTAGGGTTCCCAAAGTAAACAATTCTCATTCCTACCATTGCTATAACCTCTCAGAAAAGAATTCTTTTCCACTTTCTGACTGCAGACAGTAGGAATAGTTAAAGAAAGATACATAGGAAATCCAGAAATTCACTGGAAATCAAGAAGGGATCTTTCAACCCATTTTTTCACTATTGAATGTATGCCTCTATTGTATTATCAAGAACACAAACAGACTTCTATGCTCAAAGATTTTGAAATACTTGTAAAATAACAGTGACAAATATAAAAGTCCATCAAAGTGGGAATGGTTAAATAAATTGCAAAATATTTATGTAGCAGAATACTATTATATATTTAAGACTGACATTTTCACAGTCATATATAAAGAGTCATTAATGAAATGATAGCGTAAATAATGGGCCTGTTATTCTATTGGCATAGCAAACTGCACCTCCCCATGCAGTAGACACCTTTTCTACCATTTATAGTGTTGACAGCCATCTAGAGTTTGGAGAGGTTAATTTACACAAAGCTATTATGTGCTAAAGACAAGACTTGAACCATGTTTTCTGTGTTTTGAGGCTGTGTTTTGGTTCTTTATCCAATATACAATACTATTTCTGAAAAACATAAGGGTAAAATCAAACAAATAAATAGACAAATAGATGAATAAATTTAAAAAGCAGATAAATAAATAGATGGAGCAAATAGTAATTAGTAAGAATAGGAAGAAAACTAAGTAATATAAGATGAAAAGTTAATGGGAATAAATGGACAGAGAAACTTCATATGAACCTGAAGTGACTTAGTTATTATTTGCATTTCAATTAATTAAATTCCATTTCATTTATAGAAAATAATTAGTTAAAATGTAAATAACTGAGGCCTGCTATTTATATCAATACTCAATTTTAAATTCTCAGTAAGTGAATTCAAATCCGGCCTCAGACACTTAACATACTAGCTAGGTGACTTTGGGCAAGTCACTTAACCACAATTGCTTTAATATCCCCCCATATAAACAAAATAATAAGCAAATAAATAAATGCTCAATAAAATTTAAATGTCATTTTATATTTTTAAAAAATCTAATGGTAATGAAAAATAGTGGATTCAGGGAATCTCTCCCTTCTGTTGTTTACTACCTGTGTGTCCTTGACACAGTCACTTAAGTTCTTTCTCCTCCCACACAATAATCTAACATTAAATTTTAACAATATTTCTTCTAAAAGGTCCTGGAAGGGAGGGAGGAAGGAAGGAAGGAAGGAAGGAAGGAAGGAAGGAAGGAAGGAAGGAAGGAAGGAAGGAAGGAAACTAGGAAAGAAGGAAGAAAGGAAGGTAGGAAGGGAGAGGGAGAGAGGGAGGGGTGGAAGAAGAGACAGAGGAAGAAAGGAAGAAATGAGGGAGAAAGGAAGGGAAGAAGGAAAGGAGGGAGGGAGGGAGAAAGAAAAGAAAAGTGAAGGGAGGAAGGAAGGAAGACATAGAGAGGGAGGAAGAAAGGATGGAAGCAATGGCTAACAAAAAATAACCAATCTAATTACAACCCTCTAACCACAGTATGGATCCCAGTAAAATAAAACCTTGTTGAGAGACTGTAACTTTTCTTTTTTTTATTTTGTCTTTGTATGCCATGAGTAAGTTATTATACTATACAACTTTATATCATAGCAAAATATTAAAATCATATGATTAGATAATTTGATGGTTCGTATGGGTCTCAGTAGCTATCATTTCCAATCTCTACACAAAGGGAACCTATGATAAAATACACCAAGTGATTCTTGGAGGAAATTCCTCTAAGGAAAAAGAACTCATCATTCCAATAGCAGCCCATTCCACTTTTCAGCAGCTGCAGTAGATAAGGAGATTCTCCTCACATCAACCCTGAATTTGCCTCTGCAGTTTCTCTTGGTTCAGTTCTCTGAGGTAGAAGATAATAATTCAAATCCCTCCTTTATGTTATAGCTCTATGATTACTTGAAAATAGCTACCATATTCCTCCCTGGGCCATCTCTTCTTCATGCTCAGTTCCTTCAATCAATTCTCCTATAACATAAAATGAAGACCTTTCTACAGTCTAGTTGCCCTCCTCTGGACACTCTCTATTTTAATAATATCCTTTTTTATTGCTCTTCTCTTTTCTTTTTTTTTAATGCATAATTTATTTATTTTTGGGTTCTTAACACTCACTTCCACAAGAACTTGAATTCAAAATATTCTCCCCATGTCTACTTACACTCCACCCCAATCCAGCCCTTCCTCTAGTCTGTCCTCACTTCTATTATTTACCCTTCCCTCATTCCCCTTCCCCTCTATTTTCCTGTAGGGCAAAATAGATTTCTATACTCCATTGCCTGTATAGCTTAATTTCCAGTTGCATGCTAAAATAATTTTTAACATTCATTTTTAAAGCTTGGAGTTCCATATTCCCACCCCCCTCCCCACCCACCCTTACTGAAAAAACAAGCAATTCAACATAGGTCATACATATGTAACAATGTGAAGTCCTTTCATAATAGTTGTGCTGAAAAAGTCTAAACACATTTCCCTCTGTCCTATCCTGCCCTTTGTTTATTCCATTCTCCCCCTTGACCTGTCTTCCCACAATAGTGTTTGCTTCTGATTATCCATTTCCCTAATTTGCTGTCCCTTCTATTACCTCCCTCTCCTATACCCTTCCCCCTTGCCTTCCTGCATGGTAAATATAGATTTCCATATCCAATTGAGCATGCATTATTTCCTCCTTAAGTTAAATCCCATGAGAGAAGGCTCACTTATTTCCTTTCATCTCCTCCCTCTTCCCCTCCATTGTAGAAGCTCTTTCTTCTCTCTTGTATGTGAGATGATTTGCTACATTCTACCTCTCCCTTTTTCTTACTCTTAGCACATTCCATTCAACAGTAAATTTTATTTTTCTTATTTTTAGGTATTCTCCCTTCATATTCAGCTTACCATGTGCCCTCTGTCTCTGTATGTATGTGTGTGTGTGTTTGTGTGTGCACATACACCTATGTACACATACATACCTAAACATATATAATATACAGATACACTCATACCCATACACACCTACCTATATGTATCTGTGTGTGTGCATGCATGTGTGTATTCCCTCTACCTACGCTTATACTGAAAAAGGCCTCATGAGTTACAAATAACATCTTTCCATGTGGGAATGTGAAGAGTTCTACTTTAATGAGTTCCTTAAGATTTCTCTTTTCTGATTACTTTTTCATATTTCTCTTGATTCTTGTATTTGAAAGTCACATTTTGTACTCAGCTGTGGTCTTTTCAACAAGAATGCTTGGGAGTCCTCTATTTCATTGAAATTCCATTTTTCTGCTGAAGTGTTATACTCAGTTTTGCTGAGTTGGTGATTCTTGGTTTCAATCCTATGTCCTTTGACTTCTGGAAAATAATATTCCAAAATCTTCAGTCCCTCAGTGTAGAAGCTGCTAAATCCTGTGTTACCCTGATTATAATTATATAGTGCTTGAATTGTTTCTTTCTGGCTGCTTGTAATATTTTCTACTTGACCTGGGAACTCTGGAATTTGGCTACAACATTCCTAGGAGTTTTCCATCGGGGATCACTTTCAGGAGGTGATAGGTGGATTTTTCCCATTTCTATTTTACCCTCTGGTTCTAGAATATCAGGGCAATTTTCCATGATAATTTCTTGGAAGATGATGTCTAGACTCTTTTTTTGGTCGTGGTTTTCAGGTAGACCAATAATTTTAAACTTATCTCTCCTGGATCTATTTTCCAGGTCAGTTGTTTTTCCAATGAGCTATTTCACATTTTCTTCTATTTTTCCATTCTTTTAGTTTTGTTTTATAATTTCTTGGTTTCTCATAAAGTCATGAGCTTCCAACTGCTCCATTCTAATTTTGAAAGAACTATTTTCTTCATTGAGTTTTTGATCATTCTTTTCTATTTGTCCAGTTTTCTTTCTTAAAGTGTTCTTCTCCTCATTGGCTTTTTGGACCTCTTTTACCATTTGGGTTAGTCTATTTATAAAGGGGTTATTTTCTTCAACATTTTGTGAGTCTCCTTTAGCAAGTTGTTGCCTCAATTCATGATTTTCTTGCATCACTCTCATTTCTCTTCCTAGTTTTTCCTCTACCTCTCTTACTTGATTTTCAAAACCCTTTTTGAGCTCTTCCATGGCCTGAGACAATTGCATATTTTTTTGGAGGTTTTGGATGTAGAAGCCTTGACTTTCATGTCTTCTTCTGCTGCTTTGCTTTGTTCTTCCTCATCTGAAAGAATAGGAGAAAATAACTTTTCACCAAGATAGTAACCTTCTGTAGTCATCTTTTTTCCCCTTTTGGGAGCATTTTGCCAGTCAATTACTTGACTTTTGCAACCTTTGTCCAGTGGAGGGTATACTCTAAGGACTTGTAAGTTCTCAGTTCCTCCAAGGTGGCACAATCAAGGAAGAGGAGTTTATTCCTCTCCTGGCCTATGCTCTGGTATGGGAGCAACCACAAGCACTCTTCTACCCTGGAACTTTGAGTAGGATTCCCTCTCCAGAGCTTCCATCAGCTCCACCAAGTCAGGTGCTCCTCCTCACCCCAGAGTCATCACTCCAGACTGAGACCTAGATCAGCAGCATGCTTCCCCTAGGATCTTTAGGTGGAGGGCTCCAAAAGTGGATACCGCTATCTCAGTGGTTGCTGCCACCCTGAAGCTAGACCATGCTCCCCTTTCACCCAGGTGACAGAGCTTTCTCACTGACCTTTGAAGCTTTCTTTGGTGTTTGTGGGTTGAGAAATCTAGGAACTGCAGCTACTACCCATAATTCTCCTCCCTGAAGACTTCTCCAGTCCTATCCTTGCCACTTGGCCAAGTTTGGGCTGCGCTCTGCTCTGAGCTCGGTGTGATAGACCTTTCCTGCAGAGCTTCCCGATTGTCCTTAGCTGGAAATCTCTTTCACTCTAATTTTGTGGCTTCTGATGCTCTAGAATTTGTTAGATTCATTTTAGAGGTATTTTATAGGCTATGGGTAGAGAGCTAGAGCAGGTCCATCTTTCTGCACCACCATCTTGGCTCTGCCTCTCAATCATATTCTTTTTAAGTTGGGCCACCCCAAACTGAACAAAATTACTCAGTTGAGGCTTGATGATGGCACAGTGCCATGATATTTACTCTTCTTCTCTCCTGATAGCTATGCTCCCTATTAATGCCATTAAGAATGCATTAGCTTTTTCCATTTTTTTTTTTTTTTGGTCTACCACATCATACTATTCATTCATTCATACTGAAATCAGAGTATACTAAAACTCCCATGTCTTTTTCAGGATTCCTACAGTTTAACCTTGCTTTTTCTATCTAATACTTGTGTTATACCCAAATACAGGATTTTGCACTTACCTGTATTGCATTTCATCTTATTATATTCAGTTACATGCCCTAGACTGTCAAGACCTTTTTGCATCCTGACTTTCTCAGACACTAAGTTAGGTATTCCCTGTAGGTTTTTGACATCTGCACAAGCAATGATCACACCATCCCTGTGTTTATCCAAGTCACTGACAGATGTTAAACATACCTGGTCTGTTTTTACTAATCCCTTCAATTAGATTTTCAAGACAAAGACCATATTTGATAATGTTCCAAGTAAACCTCAAAAAAAAATTGCCAATGATGCTTTTTAAAGTTTTATATAAACACTTAGCATGTCTCAGTATGTGTTTATTGGAATGCCTGAGAAATGGTCAATGGCCCTCACTGTGTCCTACCTGGGGATGAAGATTAATCTGTTTAGAATCTTAAAGTGTGATTCCCATGATCCCAAGTGCTTCAGTCAAGTCCTTATCTACTAAAAAGTAGTCCCATAGGGCCAATGTTATGCACATAAGTAGTCATACAATAATAATTGATGAATATCAAAAGAATAAGAAGAATGCTGTCCCCCCAAATTTTTTCAGCCCTAATTTTGAATGTTCTTCGTGTCCTATGAGACTCAGCTCAGACTTCGCCATCTGCCCAGTGCCTTTTCTGATCCTTCCCTTGAAAATTACCTTACATTCATTGCATCTATATCTTTTATGTCCATAAATGCATTATGATCATTAAAAATAATGATTGCCACAGTTCCTTATTTTTGTTGCTTATGTCTGTTCCCTGGTCTTGATATCTTCAAATTGTGATAATATAGTAATGAGTTGATATCAGGCAACCAATTCTACACCAGTGTTATCTTATGTTTATATGAAACTTTGCCATTTATAAAGTATTTTCCTCAAAAGTGTAACAGTCATCTCATTTTATAGACAAAGAAATTGAGACTCAGAAAAGTGATATGACTTGAATAGTAGCAAAGCTAGTAAGTATCAATGCCTAGCACACTTCAGGCATCAATAAATACTTATTGGCATGATGGGCAAAACTCTTCTGATTTCAAGACCAGTCTTCTTTGTGCTAGGCCACACTACCTCCTATTATCCCTCTCCATTTCCATCAACTGTCAGCAATGGCTCTGAAGCATTTAAAATTTCATTATTAAATAAGAACTGAAAAAAACATGTATCTCCCTCCTCAAGTTATAAGGAGATGATGGTATACACATTATTCAAAATCCGTCAAGATGTTCATTATAGAAACATCCTAGGGGAATATCTATGATGTTCAAGTCCAGTTCTGTTAACCTACACCAGATCCACTCTTCATATTTAACCTGATCATAATTCATCAAAAATATATTTTAAAAAACCTTCAAAGATTTTGCCTTTGAGTCAAAAAGAAATATACATTTGTGAATGTTTCACTTGGTATCCTATTAATTTTAAAATTAACAGCTCTTTAGTAGGATTCGGAGATTACTGAAATTAAAGGACATGTAATTCAGCATATCTATAAATTGTTTGTGATCATTCTGTCCCCATATTGTGCATTCTTTTACCCCTCCTCCCTTCCTCTCTCACCCAATCCTCTTAAAGTTTTAAGAGGCACCAGGGAATAAAGGATAAAGTGCTGGATTTGGAGCCCAAAATAATCAGTTTTAAATCCTGTCTCTTATAGTTACTAGCTGTGTGACCTTGGGCAAGTCATTTAAAGACTGAACCTCAGGGAACTTCCAAGGGTTGTAATCTGATATACAACATAAAAGTAACCCATCTTTGGACAATTCTTATGTCTTTTGATTTCTCTTTTTCTTAAGTCCTAAATAATCATTATGGTTAGGATCTTGTTACATTCACTCAGGATAGTTAGCTTTTCTTTTTACACATCAATCCATCAACAAACACACACAGATATATATGTGTTCATATATATGTATATATGTGTATGTATATATGTATATGTTTGTGTACAGATACATAAAAAAGTAACTAAGATGACTTAAATCACCATAAACTTTGAGCATAAGGACCATATGGAATGAAGTAAATGTTATTTATTGGAAAGAAGACTGGACCAGGAATGAAAAGATAGGTTATTCTCTTAACTTTACCACAATGCGACCTTCATTAGGTCAATGAACCATTTGGGTTTTTATTTTCCTTATATGTAAATAAGAGAATGAAATAACAATGTGTCCAAGGTACACTATAAAATAAAGTTTTTATTTCAGTTCAGTTTTAAACTATAAATATGAATTTGTGCCTTGCAGTAGTTGTATAACATGTTCAGATGGGAAATCATCCAATCTAGTGGAAAATATGGGGACATGTAGAGTCAGAAAGACTGGGATTTAAATTCTGCCTTTAAAGTTTGGGAGCTCCATGACCTTGGGTAATCCACTTACTCCTACTGAATCTCCTTTGCCTTTTCTGTAAAATGGAAATATCATTACCCATAGTAGCTGCCCAAGGGGATTACTGCAATGAGTAAATAAAGAAAACAAAACAAAACCACCACGACAAAACAGACACTTATTATCTGTGTGATCCTGGGCAAGTCACTTAATTTTCAAGGGGCCACAAAGAGTTGGCTGCAACTGAAAATGACTAAAAAAAGAAAAATGAAAAAAATCAATGTTAAGCGTTTTGCACACTTTTAGGTGGCACGGTAGATAGAGTGCCAGGCCTTGTGTTAGGGAGACTCATCTTCCTGAATTCAAATCTGGTCTCAGACAGCCTCAGACACTAGCTATGTGACCCTGGGAGAATTTCTTAACTTTAAAATGAGTAGAGAAAGAAATGGCAAATCACTGCAGTATCTTTGCTGAGAAAACAACTAGTCAGTTACAAAGAGCTGGCCATGAATGAAATGATTGAACAAAAAAACACATGCAAATCTCACTTTTATAAGTATCATTACAATCAACCTCATCCTCAATCCCAAAAGCCACATACCAATGCAGTTGGTTTCATTAAGGTCGTTCCATTTGATTTATCCTCTCACAAAGATTCCAATGAGTGTTAATCAAACTTTGGAGTAAGATGAGAGTTCCCAGATCTAGAAAATACCTTATTATTTAATGGATAGCAATTTGATATCAAGCTACGCTCATTGACATCTGCCAGTTTTTTTTTTATCTGCTTAAAGAAGAACTAATTTTGTTGTTTTAATTAATATTGCCCTAATGTGCTGAACATGAGAAACAAGGATCTCCATTCTTTTCTTTACAAAAAAATTTAGTGAACTTCTTTGAAGGAGTCAAAGGTGCTACTGAGTCAGCTTTAAAGTACTCCAGAGAGTTATTTCTTATATATTTAATGTGAACATTTACATTTCTGAAATCAGCAAAGGTTATAAACCAAGGCTTGACATATATTGTTGATTTTCTAATCTAAAGTAATGGAGAAATTTCTAATAATGCATATTAAACTTGAAAGTGTATTACATGGCACATACACTCAGAGATGTTTGAATATGCATATATGTGTATATATTTACACATATGTCTATAGGTATGTGTGTATGTATTATATAATAGATACTATGGACTTGCATATAAATTTTCAGTAATCCAATTTTTAAATGTTTTTCTCACTCCTTAATCAATGGTTGGCAGAGGATATGGGAGGTGGGGGTAAGATGTGGTGGCACTAGGCACTGGGATAAAATTTCTAGTGGGGTTACCTAGGCACTATACTCACACTTTGGATAGTTACCACTAGATGGCAATATCATTTTATAATTTGAAGAAGCATTTTTTTTTTCTTCTGAATCCTTTTGGTCCTAAAGCATGGAGTATAAAAATAAGATCGTCTTGATGAAGGTATTTTCAAACCTCAACAACTCTTCCCCACAAGATGTAATTATTAAAACAAAACAAAAATATGTCAACTTTTACTTACTATGCATAAATAACCTTATATTCTAGTTAGAATAAGTGTCAAAATGCAAACCCCTAAGTACAAATAAAGTATTCTTGTTACCCATTTTCCTGTTATAAGGATGACTACTGTAAATATTTCCTTTTCTTCATGTCTGGAGGACATCTGTTGTCTACTATCTTACGATTGTTCCAGGATCTTTCCACATCTCTCCTTTCTGTCCCTCCCTATTTCTTGCTTCCATTCAGAAGTAGGACATTTTCCTCTTACAAACATTTACTGGGCTGTTAGCTCCTAATTTCTCTCAAAAGCTGTTGTCCAAAAATCTTCTTGATTGTGATTTTTTTAAGAAAATGGAAGCATATAATTCTTAACTTATAATAATCCCTCTCACCTAATGAATGACTGTAATTTTACTTCAAAAAGTAGTCAGACTTCCCTTAACCATGGAATATTGCCATAAAAAAATAAAATATGCATAAAATTATGTAATTTCTTCAGGATCCTACAGCATTTGAGCTTTGGAACTAAAAATCTCTTTTTTTTCATTTAAATATATTGGTAATGTTAATTAGTCACTTAAAATGTATAAGAACAGCTAGTTTGGGTGGAACATCATGTCACAGTGGAAAGCATATTGGATCTGAAGTCGAAGAACCTAGCTTTGTTGCTAAGTATGATTTAACATTGAGCTAGCCAATTAAGCTTTCTGAGTCTTATGTTCCCCAGTTGAAAACAACTGCAGGCAGTGTTGGTTTTGTTTGTTCGTTTGCATGATTTTTAATAAATTATTATGATTAGAGATTTAAGGTTTATCCATTACAAACATAAAACGGTGCAAGAACAGATATATATTTGGGTCTTCGGCCTCGGAGGCTTTTAAGAGGGTAAGCAGTCTCCCTCAAAATTTTTACTATACCATCCTGCACTGATGTGATATACATGGAGTTTCAAGCAGACATGAAAATTAGAGTAATAGATAACATAAAAGAAAATAGTGTGGACTCTGTAGAAGTAACCCAAGGGCTGGTATGGCTGTAGCAATGGGGATCCTATTGGAGGTAAAATTCCTAGGCTGTTTTTCTAGGCCCGTGGATACAGCCATGACCTTGGGTTGAGTATCAGATGCCCCTCTAACAGATAGAAGCTGATAACATGAATATAAAGGCCTGACCTATAGGTATCCCAGCTTTATCAATAACCATGACCTCGTTGTTCTCTATAGTATAGGAGATTATAGGTGAATGTCCTAAAGAAAGTAGAGACTCTACAAGAAGAGGAACATAATTCCTTGCTTTGAACATGAATTTGGAGGATGAACCTTGATTTATTCTCCCCTCTCCAGTGCCACTGAACAGCCAGTTGTTTTTTAGATATGAAAAACAAGATGTTCATCTTTTGCTGCCTCAAGCCTTGGCATCTTGCCAACGCAGAAAGAAAAATTAGACAGTAAATCTTAGCAAATACTGGATGTGTAAAGGCCCGAGAAATCCAATTCTATCTCTTCTGTTTGGTCTTCTGGGAATCACACTGTTGGGAACTTTCTAGGTTATTCTCACCCCAATTTCTCCTACCCTCCTTACTCTGACCATATCTATATTCAGGATACAAAGCTTGGTTCAATTAGTACCAGTCACCATTTATTTCAGATCTGTGTAAATAATGTCCTATTGTGACAAGGAGATAATTGTAAGGTTATGCAAGAAGAAACTGGGGATTCTTCTAAGCTGAAAATGAGTCCAAGAACAAAATATATTTTTGTCTTTCACAGCAGTGTAGATACTCTAAGACAGGTAGTGTGGTACAATTAAAAGAGCACTAGCTTTGGAAGAATAGGATCCGCGTTTAAATCCCAGTTTTACTACTTATGTCTTGTATGACTTTGGGTAAGTCTCATAAAACTCTCTGGACCTCAGTTTCCTCATTTGTAAAATAAATAACAATATAGAGATTTAAGGTTGATAAGGTTATTTATTGATAACTTCTATGACACTTTCTCTTCTCTGAATCTAGTGTCCTTGATAAGTAATTAAGGGCTGAAAGGCTCATAATCAATGAATTAGCTATGACATAATCAGGTGACTTCCATTTCTGGGTCCATTCCAAACCATAACTTTCTGCTATGTCATAGAGCTGTCACACTCTGCTTTAATAGTGTACATACACACAACAATGCAAGTGGCATCCTTTTGATGAATTGCAGAAGTAGAAATGGCAAAGAAATTAAATAGCATATGCATTCTTCAAAGCCCTGTGTTTTCAGTGAAATTGGCAAGGGTGTTATGTTGTGGTAAGAAGAGCTAGATTTATAGGCCAAATTCCACCACTGATTTCATTTCCTATGGGACTCTGGAGAAGTCACTTAGCTTTTCTGGTTTTCAATTTCCTGGGTGCAATGAAAGGTTGCTTCTTTTACCTTATGAGTTTAAACCTCCTTCAGATTAAGTCACTTCAATTAAAAACCGAGAAAAACAGCAACTAAGGATCTGGGAGGTCCATAGTCTTACTCAAGCTAACAGAGCTCTTTGCTAGAAGACTTGTGACTAAAGCAGTTCTGCTTCCCAATGCTCTTTGGATATATACATCTCAGTTCCTTCTCAGTGAATTGGAACATACAAAAATGCATGCTATATTTGTTTTGGAATCAAGAGACCTGAATATGAATCTTTTTTGAATGACCTGCTTTGTGGCCATGGTCATGTCACTTACTTTCTCAAACCCTCAATTTTCCTATCTGTAAAATGGAGACAGTTACACCACTTATTCCCTAGGTTTGCTGTGAAGAAATTTTTTTTAATATAACACTAAATAACATGATTATTATGGGTTATTGATTCTCTGCACATGTAATCTCACAATTTATTTCCCTATCTGTATTCCAAAAACTGTTCTACCATTCATAGTGAATTTTTAGAATTTCCCAAAGTCCTGAACTTCTTTCATTCACTGGTAAGTCATCCCATTAACCTGGCTAGAAAATTCAGAGTTGTTCAGCCCAGTTTTCAATGGGGCCCAGTGAAAATGTCACCTACTCTAGAAATCTAAGCTGTTTCCAGCTTTAACATTCTGTGACTTCAAAATACAAAGTACCAACATTATTTTTCTGTGACTAATTATGCTGAATTTATTAGATAATTAAGAATGGGCCATGTGTACTACTCTCTCCTAAGCTCTGGCTAATATATTCAGAATTTAGATACAAAATCCCTGTCCCTCAGCTTGTTACTTGCTTGTGCTCCTCATGGGAATAGCAAGGGGGAGGATGAACCCTAACACAAAATGTTACATAGAACACAGATATGAAAAGAATCTCAGAAGCCACATCTTCTAGTTCAATACACTCATTATACAAATGAGAAAATTGAGGTATTACTGACTTGCCTAAAGGACACACAGTTAATAAGTGGTGAGGCAAGATCTGAAACCAGGCCTTCTAACAGCAGAGTTACTACTCTTTTGACTGAACTCATATGATAAGTATAAAAACTATAGATCATTGCCAAATAGACTACCGAGAATGGAGTTTTAGACCTACCCCAATGAACCATAGAAGACAGGACTTGTAGACTGGATCACTTAGCCAGTCAAAAGTGTGCCCTGGTTTTAAATCTGTCTTTAATTAATTGAATGGATTATCCTCCATTGAGTATGGAATGAAGGAAAATGATGCCACAAAGGAAACAACTTGTGATTCTTTGAAAGAATCAGATCCCATTTTTGGCATACTATTAAAATAAGTCTCCTTTAGACATTTATGTTCAGTAGTAGGTCAATAAAATGTTGAAAGGCCTCAGAATCCTAAGAGACTTATTGAGGCAGAGTCTTTCAAGGAAGAGGAATGATTTTTTTTTTGTTCATTTGTGTTTACCTCTACATGACCCCACGCACCATATTGTCATACTGGGTTTTCTTGACAGAGATAGGGAGTAGTTTGCTATTTTCTCTTCCAGTGGATTAAAGCAAATAGAGTTTAAGTGATTTGCCCAGAGTCACATAGCTAGTAAGTGTTTGAGACCAGATTTGAACCAAGTCTTCCTGACTCCAAGCCTAGCACTCTATCCATGGAGCCATCTAGTTGCCTTCTCTCTGTTTCACTCTATCCAAGAATATGTTATTAAAGTGCCTCAACCAGTAGTAGACAAAACATCCAGCCAAAAGCAGAGAGAAACCATGGGGACAAATACAGATTCAGAGACAGTAAGATATTCCCCTCATTGAATCAGTAGGCAGCTCAACGAACATGAATATTTGCACAAAAGAAGAATGTTATGGACTCAAGAAAGAACTTCCAGGAAGAAGAGTTTATGGGTTTACCCCACAGCCACTACCATTAAAATCTAAATGTAATTTTCCTATATTCCTGGGATTTGTATGTTTTTTTGAAAGTATGTCTAAAGTTTTGATAACATACATGTAAAAAATTTCTTAAGAGTTCCACCTTAGTAAATACTTTTGCTAAAGAAGTTAATTATGTCTGGTTAATTGTTAGCGAGGAATGCACTGATAGGGGCTCATGAGTAACAGTACTAGAAACTTACTCCATCAGGGCTACCCTAGAATTCTGAGAGTAATAGATACTGTCTGAGTATCTGGTCCAACAATATGAGTGAGTTCAATAAATAGCTTCATAGTGGGTATTATATATGTATGACGAAATTGAAAATTGCATTGCTTTTTCATTTACAACATATTAGTTTTTCTCTCAATAAATCTTATTCTAATGAATCAACATTGTGTAGAAGTGGACCTAGACATTGTCTGGAAGATTCTGCCTTCTAAGTATGAATTCTTTCTAAAATTTGATGAGTCTCTGAGCATGAGCTTGACAGTGAAATGCCCATTCAAATTATCAGGTTAGGTAACCTTGGAGAGTTTCACCAGTAGTGGCTGTGTTAGGCACTCTTGTTTAAAAAGGTCAACTTATTATTAGACCTTCTAATTAGTGGAGGAGGTTGGGATTTTTAAGAATGAAATGGGTAGATCCCATATCCTAGAACTGATAAGGATCCATAATATTGCATCTTTTGAATTCTTTTCAATTACAGACACAACATAGATTCAATAAACATTTTTCTAGCAACTGCCATGTGCCAGGTACTGCTGGAGATTAAAAGGAAGAAATGAAGGAGTATTTGTCCTCAAAGAGTATACCTTTAATTGAACTTAGTGGGTGGAAGGATGCTTACATATAAGAGTCAATACTCTGATGCTTTGCTGAACCTATGGATATGTGTATTCCCTCCACTGGCCCAGATTGTGACCCACCTGTGCCTTATCACAACTATGTAGATCTTGCTCATATCACCCTATAGATTAACAGGGGAAAGCTAAGTTATAGTAAGAACAGGAGTTAATTAACAGGTATTAAGCATTTACTATGCACCAAGTATTATACCAAATACTGAGAATAAAATACAAGTAGAAAGAAAATACTCCTGTCATTTTAAAGAACTTACATTCTAATGGGGGGGAAACAAAACTTAAGATGAAGTTGAAAAGGTGATGATGGAGTGGAGGTGAAGGTTGTCTGGGAGAGTCAGGAGATGAGTGTGGAGAGGAATGAAGATATGTTTGACCTAGGCATCCATCTGAAAATGGAGGTACTGGGCAGAACTGGCCAATCAGAGGGGCAAGTCTTCATTTAGATTTCTTGAGCTTTGGTCACACTGAGTCTGTCATCCTTCACTCTTATTACAAGCCTTGTTCTTGCTCAAGTTCTGATCAAATATTTCCTGGATCATTTCTTTCAGGCTATTTGTTATGGTCCTGGATTCTTTGGGTATATTCCACAACCACAGTGAATATTTATTTTAATCAATGAGGGCTCAGTCAGGTCTAATATTCTCACTCAGTGGATCAAGTGTCAATAAAAGCAAATTAAGTCAGCTTTATGGTATGGACTAGAGGAAGCTGTTGGCGCAGTGGGTAGAACATTGGCCCTGGAGGAAGGGAGATCTGAGTTCAAATTCAGCCTCAGTCAATACTGGGCAAGTCAGTTAGACTATGTTCATCTTAGTTTTCTCAAGTATAAAATGGCCGTAATAATAATAGCATGTACCTTGCATGGTGGTTGTTGTAAAAAATGCTTAGCTCAGCGCTTGGTATAACAGGCACTATATAAATTCTTATTCCCGTCCCTATATCAGAAAGTATAAATCCAACTAAAATTTTATAGCTTTAGACAGTATGACAAAGTGGATAGAATACTAGGTTTACATTTAGAGAGGCTTCAGTTCAACTCCTGCGTATCCTGTACGATCCTAGGCACACCATTAAATTTTTCCATACCTCAATTTCCTTTTCTGTAAAATGAGGGGGTTGGACTTGATAGCATCTAAGGATATCCCTTAATTTTACATTTATTATCTTACTTACGCCTGTGGTAATTTTTATCAACACACTATATTCATGTTCTGTAGTATACGAACTGAAATATACTACCACCAGGATAGCTTGTCAATCTCTGCAATCTTTTTGTAACTAGCTTAAGATCCAGAGAGGTGGGGGAATTAAGAAAAACAAAAAAACATTATCACTGAGTTCTTGTTCTATGAACTTGATACTAACTGATTTCTTGAATTACCATTAGCAAATGTACTATTTCTTTTGCTAAAATTTGGTCTTTGTGTTCACAAAAAATAGTATGTTTATCAAGGTTATAGCTCAGCTGAGGAGTGACATTATTTACCGAGTCTTTTGTCTCTCTTTCTTGAACAATAAATACACTATTACAAGTTAAAGGTTTAGTTGATTTTTTAAAAAGTTTATCATATGATGTTGCAAAAGATATTTTATTAACATCTTTTAATTTTTGTGCCAAAATTCATTTTCAACGTATCCACTACCATGGATTTCTCTCATGTAACAAAAAAGTAGATTCACAGTTAAACAAAATTTAACCATTTGGTGATTACAGCTGACTTCATATGTAATAATTTTGAATCCACCATGTCTCCAAAGAGAGGAAGAAAACAAGTTTCATTTCCTGTCATCAGGGACTAGACTTGATCATTAAGGGCAAACTGAATGCCATCCTTCCATGTGGCCCTCAATTGCCTTATGGATCTATTCAAAATTCCTATGAAGTCTGAGACTTCCCTGACCACCACTCTCTTATATGTGATGTCTTCTTTTATTATAATGTCAGCTCCCTGAGGAGAGAGCCTCTTTTCCTGACTGGTTTATATATCCCCAACACTTAACATAGGGCATGACATATAGTGAATGCTTAACAAATGTTTACTTTTTTTAAATTCACTAATATTATTGTAGTCATGATGGGTATCATTGGCTGATTTTTACTTTGCTTTGCATCAATTTATATAATCTTACGTCTTCAGAATTACTTCTCATTCCTGATTTCTTATGGCAGTGGTAGATTCCATTCATACTCCAGAGTTTGATCAATCATTTTGCAAAGAAGTTCCTGTTTGATTCCAACTTGTTGCTACTGTAAAAAGTGCTACTTTCAATGTTTGATGGGAGTTGGTGTCTTCTTGCTACATTTGACTTCTAAGGTATATATGACAAGTAACTGGATCATAGTATAAAAACTGCTTGATATTTTTGTTTTTTTGCATAATGCCAAATGGTTTTCCAGATGAGTTGGATGGCTTCCCAACCACACCATCACTGAATTAGTGGTGCCTGTCCTCCCACAGCACCTCCAACATGGACTATTTATGGCATGGATGATTTTTGCCAACTTCATATGTGTGAGGTGAAGCTCAGAATTCTTTTCAGTACAATTTCACTTATGACAATGTGCAAAATCACTTTTTTATATGCTGATGATCATTTCATTTCACTTTTAAAAAGCCACTCATATCTTCAGCTCACTTAAATCAGGGCATCTTAATCTTTTGGATTTCACGAACCCCTTTGGTAGTAGAGGAAAGCATATGAGACACTTTCCCTGAATAATAACTTTAAGTAAAGAGGTGTTAAATTTCAGTCAGAGATTACTGAAAAGAGATAGTAATATTTCTTCCATCCAAGGAAATGGATGCCATGATTTATCCATAGACACCTTGATTGGGGGAGGGGGAGGTATTTGTGGATTCTAGGTTAAGAACTTTTTAATTAAAGGATTCAAGTAATGCTTTAAGTATAGTTTAGTATAGTATAAGGATAGTGTAAATATAGTTCACTATAACTTATAGCTACTATCACTAGAACTATGTAAGTATAGTTTAGTATAACTATGTAATTTCTATTACTATAATTTATGTAAGTATAGTTTACTACAACTACATAACTGTAACTGTTATTACTATAACTATATAAATATTGTTTAAGTATAATTTATTATAGCTCTATAACTCTAAATACTATTATTGTAACTATATAAGTATAGTTCATCATCGTATACTATCCACATAAGACCCTCAAAATTCCTTCCAAAATGAAAAAAAAAACATCTTTGGAGTTCTTTTTATTGTTCAGTTATTCAGTCTTGTCCAGTTCTCCCATACCATTCCATGCCCTTCTGTGTTTCACTATCTTCCAATGTCTGTCCAAGCTCATAGTCATAGTTTCCATGACACTATCCATCCATGTAATCCTCTGCCATCCCCCTTTCCTTTTGCCTTCAAACGTTTCTAACATCAGGATATTTTCTAATGAGTCATGTTTTCTCACTATGTGTCCAAAGTATTAAACTTCAGGTTCAGTATTTGACCTTCCAGTGAAAAGCTTGAAACAATTTCTTTAAGTATTAAGTAATTTGATCTCCTTGATGTCCAAGGGACTCTAAAATGTTTTTTCCAGTACCACAAATGGAAAGCATCAATTTTCTGATGCTTGGTTTTCTTTATAGTTCAACTCTTAACAATTATCCATTGCTACTGAATAAACCATAGGTTTATCATATTACTATATTATATGTTATATAAATGTTGGTTGGCAATGTGATGTCTCCGCTTCTTAGTATGGTATTCACATTTGCCATAATTCATTCAAAAGAGCAAACATCTTCTAATTTCATGGAAATAATACATTTTCAGTATGTTAGGCAGATTGGTGGCATAGTGAATAGAGTTCAGGGCCTACTGATTTCAAAGTTGACTTCAGACAACTACTAGCTATGTGACCCTGGGCAAGTCACTTAATTAACCTCTGATTACCTTAATTTCCTTATCTGTAAAATAGAGATGATAATGGCACCTGCCTCCCAGGGTTGTTGTGAAGATCGAATGAGGGAGACAAAAAGTAAATATCCTTAAATGTTTTATTATTGAATTGACTAGTTATTTTGTCTCCATATTACAACTCAAACAAGGGATGGAGTTTTTATTTCCTGTATTTAATTTTTTGCATGGTTGACTGACTATAGACAACAATTAGAGAAAGTCTTTCTTTTTCCCTTCTCAACTCCCTTTGGAAATTAACTCACCCTTCCAGTTAGAAAAAATCTTTGATTTACCTCCTTCTTTTCCTTCATCAAAGCTTATGTATTCCATATTCTGTTTCTTCAGAATCTTGTTTTCTTGTAAGCGAACTTATGTATACTCCATTTACATAAAGCATTAATGATAGTTACTGTCAATGCTATAATACTATATTGAATTTATACAGCACTTCAAGATTTGAAAAGTATTCAAATATTATGTCCTTTTGTCCTCATAATTATGGGAGGTAGTTGCTACTATTAACCTCCATTTTACAGATGAGGAAACTGAGGAAGACAAAGCTTAAGTGACTTACTAAGGCTCACACTAGTAGTTAGTGTCTGAAGTCAAACTGGGACTCATATAATCTTTTGTTTATTGTGTCACCTATGTGCCAAAGAAATGAATTTATATTGGCATTTCAGCACCACGGTAGAGTGGTATTAGGAATCAGGAGATATTCGGTGAATGCGGAAGGATCTTTTGAAACATTTTTTTTTAATAACACCTAGAAGTTATACCTTCTCTTTGTGAGAAAACCTGACCTTGATCTATTTTGATATTGGTTTCCTATTATCTGTAGTATCAAATAGAAACACCTGTCTCCTTTTTAAAGCCCTTTACATTCTAGCTTTCAAGTTGTTTTCCAACTTGTTTCATATCCTCCTCCTTTTTTACTACCATTTAATGGTCAAACATGCCTATTTACTATTTCCTTTCAAAGACAGGGCATCTCTTCTTTTTGCCTTTTTACACACACTTCTTAAACTGTGGGTCATCACTCCATATAGAATGGTAAAAAAATTGGCAACAGTAAAAGGTTTCTGAGCACAAAACAATCAAAAATTCATTAAAAATCAAATGGGTAATGAAAGTGGAAGTGCTTGTTCATGTTGTAACCTTCACCGAAGCTTTGATTCCGAACACAAAGCATACATACTTTGTATTTTGCATGCCTTTAGGATATGTAATAATAATGAATGCAGCCACAAGGAAAAACAGAGCCCCAGAAGCCATGCTTTACACAGCTGTCCCCTATGCCTGGAGTGCACTCCCTCTTCATTGTTCCTTCCTAGAATTCCTAGCTTCCTTCCATGCTTTGTTTGCTTCCCACCAGAAAGCCATCCTGATCACTTTCTTCATTTCTTAATGCCTTCCCTTTCCCCAATAGTTATTTCACATTTGCTTTGTATATATTTGTAATTACTTCATGTTGCCCTGCCCAATAGAATGTCATCCTTTTAAGGGCAGAGACTCCTTTCTTTTTTTATTTTTAAAACCCTAGTGTCTGGCACATAATAGGCACTTGGATTTGGAGTTAGAGAACTGGATTCAAATTCCAATTGTACCATGTCCATGGTTCTATAAAGAAAATTAATCCAGCTAAATCAATGGAAACAGATGGGTTATCTTCTTCCACACCTGTTCTTATTGGATCTTGGCTCACTCAAATGCACTTAGGGTCATTATCCTTCCAACAAAATGACCTCAAGCCCAATAAGACATGGGATTTGCTTTACTTAAATATCTTCTGATTCAGGCACCTGTGTAGAGTGGTAATTCAGCAGCAGCCTCTGCTGAGTGACTGTCCTCCAGTACTCAGATCAATTTTGTTTTTTTTGGGAGAAGCACTCTCTTCTGCACAGCTTTTATTCCTCTTCCTCTTTCTCTCCTGAAATTAGGATTCAGATCAATTTGGCAGCCTTATATAACTCTAGTTAGACTATACTATGTCTAATATTCAGCATGGGAGAAAATGGTAATTCCTCTGAGAGGAATGGTTGATCCTCTCTCCTCAGCTCACCATTAATAAGTCATTTGCTTTGGGCAAGTGAATAGTAGAGAACCTGGGAACACTTCTTGGACCTCTGTTCCCAGAGAATGTTTACTCACACAACATAAATGTAGAGAGTTTTAAAGTTTGATTCACAAGTTTTAATGCAACTCTTAGGGATTTTTATCACTCTTATAGGTTAGCATTAACCTGGCTCTTTTTCTCTTTTCAAATGCAGGTAAAAGAAGGGTAAACTCATTTCCCTAAGAGCAAAATACTCGACATTACAGAAAGAAACATATCCAAGGGAACTGGGGCTCATGAAAGGTCACAAGGTTGTTTTCTTTTGGGCAGGTATGGATGAATTCTTTTTTCTTTCTTTTTTGGGGGGCCGTTGACCCAAAGAAAAACATAATAAATCAAGGATCTATGTAGAAGTTCAAAGTAACAATTTAGTTTTCTTTAATTTTAAAGACAGAAGTAGAAAATGCACAGATCTCACATGTCTTGATAGAAAAAATCAAGAAAAGGTCATAAAGTCAAATTTTCAGCCCAGAAATTCCAAGTGTTAATAAAAGGGCAGGTCGATGCCAAAATGAAGAAAAAGCAAAGGGCATCCTAGTAGAAAGAGCAATGGACTTGGAATCAAATCAGATGTGAGTCTAAACCATAACTTTGGTATCATATTACTGTAACAATGAGTTAATCATTTCAGTCATCTCTGATCCTCTGTTTCCTTATCTAAAAAATGGGTATAATAATAGTGTCCTAACATGTGACATGTGATAGAAAAGGAAAGTATCTTATTAAAAGACAATCTTTAAGAAATCGTTTTGATTTGCTACTTAAAATCTGGGTAACTGGTTTAACAATTTGGTGCTCTAGACGTTTCACTAAGGGTATAAATTACAGAATATAAATATGTTGGAAGAAGTTTTCCTTCAGGGGATTTACGTGTAGTGATGAAACAAATATCTCAGGATATATCTATGCTCTTTCAAATAAAAACAAAATCAAAAGAGTCACAATGGAATTTTGTATTCCTTATATCTTTCAGTCAATTATGTCATTGCAAAGATGCAGTCTTTTATAGAGCACCTTTTTTGTACCCTTTGTAGCTCTGTAGTAATGATTTTGAAATAGGTGATGTAGACTAAAGATTTGAATTATAGATATTTTATCAAATTTTTTAAGTAATATCAAGCATGATTGTTTCCCAAGCATTTGATGTTCTGCCTTCTGCATGTTTGTCCTTCGTTGCTGAAGAAGACCGTGTCTTCAGAGAAGTAATGAAATGACTTGCACTTGACTCTGTTTTGAGTGAGCGCGGGCTGTGCAGGTCACCAGCCTCACTTCTCCTCCAGAGCCATCTGAATCCAATGACCAGATATTCATCAGGATGACTGGAGATGATCCAGGATGAGGCAATTGGGATTAAGTGACTAGCTGAAGGTCACACAGCTAGAGAATGTCAAGTGTCTGAGGGGAAATTTGAACTCAGGTCCTCCTGACTCCTGCACTGGCGCTCTATCCACTACACCACCTAGCTGTCCCATTCTCCCTTCTAAGATTTTCCTCAATCACTCTTGGCCATTGGAATTGCTCTAGGGAAATACTAGATGTAATCCAAGTATAACATGCATCATAAATCCTAACTAGTTCTGTAAAACCGGCTATTATGATTACTTGTGTTCTAGGTTATTTTTTCAGGCGTATGGTATATTTCCTTAACTACTGGTGGAGACACAATGCCAGTTTCCTTCACAAAACAACGGAGCCAATTCCAGTTCAAAGGTGTCTTATGTTTTGTTCTTTTCCATTCTTTTGCATTCTCGGTGGTACTTGGAACAGCTGTAAAACAGGAAATCAGAAAAGGCAAGAATTAAAGAATTGTAAAGTTTTAAGGAACTTTAAAAACTAAAAGATTATATAATCCTAGAGCTAGAGTTGGGGTAGCATCATAGAGGTCATTTACTCTGACCCTGTTCTCTTGAAGATAAAGAACTGAAGACCTCAAATAGTAGATTGGTAGTTTAAGTACCTACAAAAAATACATATTCCCCTCTTTCAAGTAACTACAGTTTTAACTGGGGGGGGAAACAGACAAAAACAAATAAAATATCCAAATTCGCATATGTAAGGCACAGTGTAAATGGGAGGCAACCTCAAAAAGAAGTCCCTAGTAATAGAAAGAATCAGGAACTGTGATAAGAAAGCGATATTTGGGGGCAGCAAAGTGATGCTGTGAGTAGAGAACCAGTCCTGGAGTCAAGAGGACTTAAGTTCAAATCCAGTCTCAGACAATTGAGACTAGCTATGTGACCTTTGGCAAGTCACTTAACCCTGCTTGCCTCTCCAAAAAAAAGGGATATCAGAGAAAATAGGAAGCACAGGTAAAGGCTAATGAAATGCTAGACTTGAGGCATAGCCTATCCAAAGGTACAAATCAGGACAATGAAATATGGGTTGGAGGGCAACAAGCAGACCTCTATAGCCTAGATCAGAGAACACATAGAAGGAAATAAAGAGTAAGAAAGTTATGAACAGTCCAGGTTGTGAAAGGCTTTATGTGTCAGAGGATTTTATATTTTCTTATTTTATATATTTCTCATATTTTCTTTTAAATAAAATATATTTTTATATTTAATTAAAGATGCAATGGGGAACCATGATGTTTACTGAGTGGAGGGATTGCGTAGGGGGAAGGAAAGGTTCCAAAACTTTGTTTTAGGAAAATCACATTGGCAGTTGAATGGAGAATAGATTGTAGCAGAGAAAGACTCAGGTGGGAAGAACAACCAGAAGGCAATTGCAAGATTCTAGAAAAAGAAATTATCAAATAGATATTATGTGTCACTACTATGGGAGGAAAAAGGCATACAAGTACAAAAGTGAGGCAGCCCCTACCATCAAGCCACTAACTGACAAGCTAGATGAGGAGGGGAGAGAAACAGAATATTTTGTAAAATAGTCACCCTGGAAGGGAATTTTTTTCCATATCTCATGGGGATGGTCAGCTGATCCAATGGGTAACAAATTGTCATACCCTTTCCAGAAGCAATGACATTTTGAATTTCACTGTTGTGTTCAGAGCAAAAAGTGAAAAGATATGAGATATATAAGGTACAATGCAGATATTGGAGATACTGTATTAGAATTTAAGGGAAGCTAGCAACCAGAATTAAGGAAATATTTTGGATAGATATGGTAACTAAACTCTTGGGAAGTGATGTGATCTTTCAGGGAAAGTATATACAACAAGAGAGAAAAAAAGAAGAAATAGTACAGATTCACACATGAAAGTTGAAGAAAGCTTGCTAGCTGTTTGGTCTTGTCCAAGTCAATTTATTTCTCTTGGCTTCATTTTTCTCTTCTACAAAATGTGGTGAATTATATTTGCACCAACTACTACATGAAGGTTTTTGTGAGGAGAGTGCTTTGTAAACCACAAAGTTTTTATAGTTCATCCATCTGCGCCCAGTGGCAAAATATAAATCAGGAAGACAGGAGATGGCCTCGATACAGTGGGAGACCTTGACCATTTTATGCTAAGGTCTTTCCTGGGTCTCAGTTTGACTGAGGCAACACCCATCAAATGAGACTGGGAGGGATTCTATGTACAGTTGAAATGTAAATGTAATTCCATGACAATGTAAAAGTTAGAACATAATAGCTAACATTCATAGTGTGTTTTGTGTTTTGCAGACCCACTTGCATACGTTACTCTCTTTGATCATCTCAAGAACTCTGTGAAGTAGTGGAGGATAGAAGCTTCTGGTGTGCTATGATCCATCGCGGGGATGGAGGTTTAGACATGAGTAAAAACAGCAGAACACAGTCAAAAGAGGCAGCAAATAACGATCTGGGTTCAAATACCATTCTTTCTTCTGATACTGGCAGGGCAGGGCAGGGCACAAACTCTCTGTGTCTCAGATACAAATCAATTAAGAAATAAATTGGGGGGGCAGGAAATTAGTATTAATGGAAAAAGTTCTCCCATTAGACCTTTCTTGGACTAATGAACTAAATAACAGATTCCTTGAGTATGGATTGAATAAACAACGATTTGTTCATGTTTGACAAGATCAGTAATTTAACTGGTGAAGGGAGCTCTAAGTGAAAAGAAAAGCCAGTTAGTATCTCTTCTTAAAAAAATTATCTGGAGGCCCCAAGAGGTTCATTAACTTCCCTGTGGTCACACAGCCTTAAAGAGTTAATGGTGATATTTGAACCCAGTGTTTCTTCGCTTTGTGATCAGCTAGGTATCCAGTGTACTTTAGTGCCTGTCACCACGGAATTTAATTACTTGCCATTTCTTAGTACTTAGGAATCATCTAAGTCATGTACTTGCTTCAGATACAAACTTTAGCACCCGAGTGGTGAATCATCTGAGGAGTCTCAAGAAGTTTAATGCCTCCAAATATTCTCTAAGCTCTATGATTCTCTTTCTAATGCTTTTAATGCCAACTTCCAAATTTGTATAATTTCTAGTTATGAATCAACATGTCTAGCATTATAAGAAATCCTATTATTTCATCATTTTTCTCCATTGGTAGGAGGGGGGATTTTTATGTTTTCTTTAGCTCAGGAAAAGCTGTCTATAAATACACATGTGTATGTATATATAATGGAAATGTTTGTAAATGGTTGTGAATGTCTGCAATCTCATTTTATCTATTCCACAACTTTTTGAAATAGGTGCTTTTGTTAACTCAGTTATAAAGATAAGGAGGGACAGCTAGGTAGTCTAGTGGATAAAATGCCAACCCTGGAGTCAGAAAAACCAGAATTCAAATCCAGTATCAGACATTTACTAGTACTATGACCTTGGACAAGTCATTTATCCCAGTTTTCCTCAGTTTACACAAATGTAAAATGAATTAGAGAAAGAAATGTCAGACCTCTCTGGTGTTTTTGCCAAGACAACTGCATATAGAGATATGGAAAGTCAGAAGTGACCGAAATAACTAAACAACAGATAGCTAAGGAACAGGTTCAATTGTGAAGTCCCTTGCCCAGGTGCTCCTGAGGGCTTTCATTTGTGCTGTGCAAATTAAAGAAATTATGACTCAAAGTTCAGCTTCTCAGCAGCATGTTGGGCTCCATAAAATCAAGAACATCTGTGTTAAATCTGACCTCTACAAAATTATGTGTCAAATGGCTTAATCTGTCAGGGGCCTCCTCAGTTCCTGAGATTATCAGTAGCCTTACAGATTCCAATCTGCTTTGGTGGAGAGATTTTCCTAATTCAAATTTCCTATGCCAAAGAAATTATGCACATAGTTCTCACATATATAAGTAGATGTATATCTACATACATAAATATGTGCTGGTATGTGCCTGTGTCTGTGAATAAGAGAGTGGAGTTAAAAATTAGTACAAGCATTTTGAAAAGCAATTTGTAATGAAACAGATCATGCAATGCAACTTCAGTGTCTATAGGCTTTGACCCAAAGTATCCACGCTAGATTCACACACACACACATACACACACACACACACATGCACACACAAATCTCAAGGTCAATGATTTTTTTAAAGGTCCTTTATCTAAGCTATATATAATTATATAGAGGGCAGCTAAGTGGTGCAGTGCAGGAGTCAGGAGGACCTGAGTTCAAATCTTACCTCAGCACTTGACACTCACTAGTTGTGTGACCGTGGGCAGTTCACTTAACCACAATTGCCTCATCCTGGGTCATCTCCAGTTATCCTGATGAATATCTGGTCACTGAATTCAGATGGCTCTGGAGGAGAAGTGAGGCTTCTGACTTGCACAGCCCTCCACTCAAAACAAAATCAAGTGCCAGTCATGTCATTATTTCTCTGATGGCTTGGTGTTCTTCAGCAATGAAGGACAAACACACACACACACACACACACGCACATGTAATTTAAGCTTCATCATCTATCTGTCAACACTAGTTCTGTGGTGGTAAAGAGCTGGAAGAAAGTAGATATCCATCAATTGGGGAATGACCAAATAAGTTTTGGTAAATGAGTATGACTGGTCTATTTCCTTATAAGAAATGAAGAAGAATATGGTGAATCTGGAGAAGTGTGGACAGATTTTCTTGCACCTATACATGACATAAACAGAAAAATGATCGGAATGTACAGTGAATACAACAATGTAAATAGCAATCACTAAACATTAGAGACAATGCTATGAAATTATTATGAATCAGATTGGACTCAAACAAGAGATATTAAAATATAACCTGTCCTCCCCACACTTTTTTGGAAGGTTATGACTATGGAATAGTGGATGAAACATCAGATTTTTTTTCAACATGTTGGTTAATTTTGATAAATTTTCTTATACCCTTTAGAAAATTCATTATTATAAAGGATTGTTCTCTAGGAGGGGAAAGGAAGTGATACAATGGAAAACGTATATAGTACAAAAAGAAATCATATGGATAACATGTATTTAAAATGATTTGGCAATATTTTAAATCTATATTTTCTGTATAGATTAGATTTTTGTTTGTTTGCTTTAGTATGTTGTTGCTTCCAGAAAGCCAGATGGATACATAGTGAGCTTTTTTTCTGCCTTATATGCAATGTAAAATAGTTCCCAACTGGCTGATATTTTCAAATGCCTCATTTGCAAGGATTAATCTAGATTAGGGTGAAGAACAAAGACCCTTCTGAGCCTCTACTTGTCTTTGGGTAGATAATTTATTTGACACTGGAATGAGTCCAGGGGTTTCTGATAGCCGAGTGGGAGAACTTCAAACATATTTCACTAGTTTGTAACCCAACTAGACACAGGAAAGTGAGTACCTGCCCTGCCACAGGTGAATGCCCACCCGAGCCATCCCAGGTTTCAAGTGGCTTCTCAGAGATTAATAATCAAATCAACACCAACTTTGCTGCTTGGTAAAACATACTAATATTGTCTCTACTCAGATTCTAATTCATTGCCTGCCTAGATTCAAGTTTCCTAAATCACCATTCTTCAATTTCTCTTCTTTGTCCACATAATTCCCACCCTTCCAAGTGTCCTAATCTCATTCTTTCCTACTTTTCTATTGTGCTCTCTGGCATGTCTGATCTATTGCTACCAAGCTTTTATTTTTTATTAAAGATATGTCTTTTCTCCAAGCAATTGCTTTGAATACATTTTATATTCACTTATTTGTCTACAGGTTCTCTGATAATTAATTGTAAGCACCATGGGTGGAGAGATTTTTTCATTTTTGTTATATATGCCTAGATCCTAGCATGGTACCTGGCAGAATAACCATTTAATAAGTGTTTGCTGAATATAATTTAATTTAGCATTTTAATAGTATTGTCTAACAAGAAAAGAAGCTTTTCATCTACTATATGTTAGTATGGCCTATGCGGCAGTTTCCTTAACTATAAAATGGGGATGATAACAACACCTGTCTGACAGGGCAGCTGTGAGAATGAAATGAGACATTATAAAACATTTAGCATAGTACCTGGCACATAGTAGGTACGCTCTAAATTCTTATTCCTTTCCAATTTTGCTGTTCTGTGGAGAAATCAACAGCCAGTTGGGTGTGTTGTTTTGTTTTTAAATTTTAAATGGGCAATTATATGCAGTCAGATAAAATAAGTTGCCTGGTAGTTTTCTTCACCTCTATATGAATCCTCCTCTGAGTCTAAAGCCTTGGAAAAGCAGTGGATTCAGAGTTGAAGAGCCTGAGTTTGAGCTGCAGCTTTGCTACCTCCATGATCCTAGACAAAGCACTTTACTTCTCTGGACTTCCATTTCACCTCATGCAAAATGAAGAATTTAGATTATAGAACCTCCAAGGTCCCCTCAAGGTATAAGTCTATAATCTATGAAGTAAAGGGGAGCAGGTGTTTTTTTCTTTCTTTCTCAGGGTTACATAAGCAGCAATTTGCTATATCTTGACTTCTATTCCATAATAGGCATTCGTAGGTATAGAGTACTCCTCCTCCCTTTATGCTTTCTCATGGTATGCAATGGGATTCCAACTTTAGAGTTTAATTTTGAGAAACTCATTTCTTGACAATAGAAATCAATCTAAAGACCTTCAAAAAGACCATGCAATCTATGTTTGTCTAAGCATTTATTTTTTTGAGGATGATTTAAGTTTTTTTAAGGGGGAAGTTAATTATTTTCTAATTATAGTTCTCTGCTAAAGTTCTTTAACAAAATATAATTTAATGAAATAAGATATAGAGGGAAATAATTTGTGGAAGGGGGATACATTGGAGGATAGCCATAGTGACTAAGCTTGTGCTTTCATTGATATATGTCATTCTGGAGGGAATTAACGCCAACTACCAGCAGAGGTCATAATGTCTATAATTTATTTCACATCTCTTTGAATCTGAAGCTCTGCTTGGTTTCATATCCACAGAGCAAGATGCCCCTCCCAGGATAGTCTCATTACTTCTAAATTCTGAAACCACCTCTCTCAGTTTCTTTTCCCTTCTGATTGGAAATCTGAGGGTAGAATACCAAACTCCTCTCAGTGTCTAATTTTATTAAGGACAGAAACTAGATTTTCCATCTGTTGTTCTTTCTGATTTTAACTCCAAGGAAAAAATGATGCTCAGGTACCTAGTACTCCAGAGTATCTCTCTCTAGCCTCCTTTCTCTTGCCTTTTATGTGTTGTATCTCACATAAGATTATTAGTTCCTTGAGGACAGAGTGCCTTTCTTTTTATTACTTGTATTCCCAGGATTTAGCACAATACCTGGCACACAATAGGCGCTTAATGAATATTTGTTGGATTGGATTATCATGTGGTCTTGAGGTAAAATAGCTTGCCCACTGCCACTATGTGTTAAAGGTAAGACTGAAAACAGGTTGTTTTGCTCTACAATGCTTCTTGGAAGGGAGAAGGAGGTGTAGGAAAAAGGTCAGATCACCTGGTCTGAAATCAAGTTCCATTATTAACAATTTACACCAGCTGAACAAGTCATTTTTCCTATGTGTATTTCAGTTTTCCCACCTAAGGCATTTTGGGTCAGGAGAACCTACGTGAGGATTGATGGAAAGGATTAAATTCTATCCTCTGAATTTAACCCCATGTCACTCAGTCACGTTAAGAGAGGATTGTGGCATCAAAACTCTCCAGGAGTCCTACATGCTTTAATGCCAAGGAGGAAATCACTTGGTGTTGCTCTGAATTAGGTAAACTGCCTGATATATTATACAAGCCATGCTGCTGCTGCTGTTGCTGCTGCTGCTGCTGTGTTGTTTGTCATAGTCACTACATCTAAATTACCCTCTCTGCTGAAGTCCTAGACAACTATCTCAAATGTCAATTCTTCAACAAAGTCTTTCATGATCCATTGCCCATGGTGCCAACCAATCTTTCTCTCCTCAGAGTTTATAGAAAATCATGTATTTCTCTTACATACTCACCTGTATTGAGCCAAATGCACATATACAGCTACTTCTCTATTTATGTATTTACTTTTTTGAGGACTGCTGCTTTTTTAAAAACTTCTTTATTTCCCTCTTTTTTATAAAAAAGAAAAAAAATGAATTTAACAAAATGGCTGTCTCTTTCTGAAATATTCCATTTTTGTCATCCCCAACCCCCTGTAGCCAGAGGAAAATGTCTTTGAGCACCTTTTCCATGGGTTTATTATTATTATTATTAATCATGGTTTAGTTGACTTGCAAAGGTTTATTTTTGCATTTGATTTTTTCCTTTTTTATTAATTTATATGTTTTCAGTTTTCAACATTCACGTCTATCTGTTTTAAATTTCTCCCTCTCCTTTCCCCTAACCTCCCTAAGACGGCATGCAATCTTATGTTCTTATTAAACACATTTTCACATTAGTCTGTTTCACAGAAGAATTAAAATAAATGGGAGAAACCATGAGAAAAAACACAACAAAACATAACAAAAGAGAAAATAATCTGCATCATTCGCATTCTGGTTCCATAGTTCTTTCTCTGAATATGGATGACATTTTGCATCAAGAGTCGTTTGGAAATATTTTAGGTCCTTACATTGCAGTGAAGGGCTAAGTCTATCAGCAATAGTCCTAGCACACCGTGACTGCTACTTTGTATAATATTCTCCTGGTTCTGCTCATTTCACTCAGCATCAGTTCATATAAATCTTTCCAGATTTTTCTGAAGTCCACCTGTTCATCATCTCTTATAGCACAATGCTATTCCATTATATTCATATACCACAACTTATTCAGCCATTCCCCAATTGATGGGCATTCCTTCAATTTCCAGTTCTTGACTGCCACAAAAGGAGGTACTATACATATTTTTGTATATGTGGGGCCTTTTCCCATTTTTGTGATCTTTTTGTGATGTAGTCCTAGAAGTTATATTTTGCATTTGATTTAATATATATATATATATATATATAATCATATTGTAGTGCATCTGTATAATTTTAGAAAATATCTGAAGTGCGATTGATTTGAATTACACAGCTTCCTAGTTCCACATATAGCAACATAACAGATTATCTTTCTTGAGTTTTGCTGTCTGTATTTCCCTCTTGTTCTGCTTTCTTTAAGTCTGTATTAATTCATATAAGCTAGCTTTCCTAGGGTCGCTAATGTCTTGATTTCTTTTGGCAACATGGTTTTCTACTACATTCGCATACCATAATTTCCCTATCTGTTCTTAAATTGAGGGTCATTCACTTTGTTTACATACTTCTTAGAGTAGGCTTGCATTTTCTTTATAGTAGTACTTTGGCCTTTTAGAGGAGGAAGAATTAAGCTGTTGACTTTTTGTAGGAGATAGG